>JBBYHK010000004.1:6513960-6605995 GCA_038382065.1 Adansonia grandidieri
ATTTTATTTTAAATAATAAAATAAAATTAAAGAAACAATTTTCAACTACGGTGTGACTAACAACACCCGAGTCCACTTGCTAAGCATTTAAAGTGGAAGAAGATTAGCGGAAAAATTGACCTTCCCAAAGGTTATAATATTATTTATAAAAAGAGGATATAATATTAAACATTTGCCAATATTAAAATGTATGAGAAACACAATAAAAGCATTTGCATCAAAGTTAGGTTATAATGTATTACCAACAGAAGACAACTTCTGGCATACGACAGAGGAAAGAAGGCGGAGGCTTCTTTTCTATTTCTACTTTATACTACTAAAAGGAAAAATAAAAAATTGGTGAAAATTTGAGAAATTAATGATTAATTGGTCGAAGTAAAGATTACTTTATTTGGACTTTAGCATCAGTGTCTTTAACATGTTTGCTTTGGCTTGGCAAGTCAGGATCTAAAATTGTATTTGATATCTGCATAATGGCTAATGCTCAGTGTTCATCTCGAATAAGTCGAAATGTTTTGATTCGCAGACGATCTGGCCGGCCCCACCCACCGACGACTAGCTACGTAATTCATTATTAGTCGGACAAGGGCAACTACAGTGCAACGACGCAAGCATACCCCGTTATAATGGAGAGAACATTTTATTTAAATAATAATCTGAATAAAATTAAATCGAATTAAATTATTTAAAATTTATTAAATTAAATAAATAATCTGGTCCGGGAGTTTAATTTATAGTTAAAAGCAAAGCAAAAAGGGTTAATTAATATGCTTTTCCTCCTAATATTCTTAATTGAAATTTAGAAATGTGTGTAGCTAGATAGCGATGGGGAACAAGGAAAAAGCAATAATGATACATAGCTTGTGGAAAAGAAAAAACGAAAAAGGTAGCAGAATCTCTCAATTACGAAGTTCAGCTATTAAATTTATGCACGGTAATAGGTTTTAACCAAAATATTTTCTTTGTAGGCAGATTAAGGATAAATTTTTATTTTTTTTTCCTTTTTCTTGGTAGTCCTAAAACAAGTGAAATCAAGGCCATTTCCATTTGGAAATTACGAAAGTTAGGTCATCATGTCTCCCCACCGTCCGGAATTCCTAATAATATACAATATGAAAGTTCAATGTCCCAATAATGTAAAAATGCAGTAGTGAATGGAAAATGAGAGAGAAATGTGGAAGCTTGGCTTTGTCGAAAACGACAGTGAAACGAGTTAAAGAGTGAGGCGGCAATGTCTCTAAGCATTTTGGTGGGTTTTCATTCGTTAGGACCACTTTCTGGTGGCCACAACATAACATTTTCAAGTCTTAGCCTGCTACTTTATTTTCTTACAACTAAGGCTGTTCTCTATCAACCCACTCCTAAGAAATTATTAGTAATACCTATGATTATAATTCAGCCAAAGCAGCTCTATTCTAAAAGTTCGTCCTTAGAAGGTCTGAAGAATGTCCGAATTTTGAGTTTCAAGGTGTGATTTTAAGATTAAAATTAGTGAAGATTTTAGCAAATGTTTTTTGATAAGTAAAAGAATGTTAAGAGTGTCTGAAAAACTTCTCAGACGCATTGTTAATCTATCTTTTTATGTGTAAGTTCTGTTGCAATAAACTCGCTAGTATAACATATGTGTCACAGATGTTTACCATGTAGAAGTCCAATTGTAATAATCATCACAGCCAGACCCTCAGAATACACCATTTATTTTTACGGGCTCAATTCCAAAATCCACGTCTCTGCCACGAATCTTAATGATAATATTACTGCCTTTGCCTCATACAAATATACTTAATAATTCTCAAGGTTGGAGGTTTGGGTTCTGAAATTTTTTTTTAGTATTTTTAACAAGAATTCAGATTTATGGCTTCGGACAAAGATGATCAGAGGTCTCTAATGTATGTATTTTAACATAGTCTGCCATAAATTGTGAATTGATCCTCTTTTCGTATGTAATATATATATATATATATATATTTATATATATTTGTATGATTCCAATATTAAACATCTCCTTTTATAGCATAATGCAGGCATGAAAATCTGGTCATATTTATAGAGAATATGATCAAGAAAAGGGACAAGTTTCAATCATAAAATCATATTGGCTGCTCTTTTTGACAAAGAATATTTTTCATGCAGTTTGTTTTGACATAATAAATCAGTTATTGATATAGCTATGCTATCCGATTTAAAGGAATAAAGATTAATGATGGAAGTGTCATCAAGAATCTGAAGGTTTATTTATTTATTTATGTATGCAAAATAGCAATGGGTTAAATGAACATGTGGCTTATTTTAGATCCAAATTATGTTTGCCATGTCCATCAGCAGGCGCCTAACCTTCAAATTCCATGCCTAAATAATTGCATTACATTCATTATGGTTTAATAAAGAAATTAAGAGTATGATTTGCCTGTTGATTTTATGTCCGGGGAGACTTTCATGCGAGGAGCTTAACACGACATTATAGACATTAAAACTTTTTAAATAAAGGATCAGTTGGCTGTTGGCAATGCATAGCATTTAGGCAGTTCTGACTTCTGATGCATTTGTCCCTTTTTCCCCCTCGTCTTTGGTTTTTTATTTTTTTCTTCTTCCTGGTTCTGACTTTCAGATATAATTAATAAATTAATGTACTGTGTTATTCAAATTCGAAAGAGTTTCGGATATAATATATATATGATTGGATATATTAAAAAATTTTTAAAAAATTTCATATAATTAAAGTATTAGATCTTTATATTTAAAAATATGTATGAAATATAATATCATAATGGATAATTTAAAAATAAAAAAATCTGAATAATAAAACTAAGGAATATTTCCTAGTCATGGGCTAAGAGTTTTAGAAATATAATACTCGTGTAAATCTAAATCGCAAAAACTCTAATCCAGCCTCAACTATCAACCGAGGCAAGGGGCCAATCGGAAGGACAATGGTACAGGAAGAGATAAGTTTCTTGACTATACATACTTAATATTCAAGGCTGGGCTAAGAAACGTGTCCAAGGGGCCACTTTTGACGTTAAAATGTAATATCATATCATATGTTATCCTTATCTTGGGCCATCAGTAGAATACTTTAACTATAACAAGAATGAAGCCCTTTGCTTTAAACACTTGAGTGAGTGGCCCAAAAATAAAACTGGATCTTCCAGGCCCTAAACTGGTTTCAGTATCGTTGAGCTAATGGAGAAGAACATCTAACCTGCTTCTATTACGAGTATGGGTGAGCATAAGTCGGTTCAAACTGATTTAACCGACTTAATCGATGAAATTTGATTAATTCGGTTCGGTTAAATCGGTTCGATGGTTATGTCGATTTTTTATGTCAGTTTATTTGGTTAATTCGGTCGGTTATCGGTTAGTAAAATTATAACCGAATTAACCGAATTAACCAAACTTTTAATATTTAATATTTAATAATTATATATTTATATATATTAATAGCTCAATTAAACCCATTCTCAAACTAAATATACAACCATTAGCCCAAGACCCAATAAACAGATTTAACCGAACTAACCGACCAAACCGATCGAAATTTAGTCGGTTCGGTTAATTCGGTTATGGTTAAAAATGTCGGACGGTTCGGTCGGTTTTCCTAATTAAATCGATTAATTCGGTTTGAAGTTTTTTTTGACCGAACCAACCGAACCGACTGAATGCTCACCCCTAATTACGAGGCCAAGTTAAGCAGAATCGGAGGGCCTAACTGGGCCTTTTATACATCTTATTGTCTCTCTAAACAACAATAAAAAAATAATAGAAAAAAATAAAATCAATGGCTAGTTGACTACATGCAGCTCTAATGAAATGGTAGGTGGCTTCGATCAACCAAATATACCGTATAACTTAATCATATATATATTTATTTATTTACATTAAAATTATCAGGAAATGGTCCCAATCATGGACGTGAAATTGTTGAGCTCAAAATGCAGTTGATGAGTAGACAGCTTACTGCAACATGGCCTGAACTAAACAAGAGTCCTCTTTTGCTTATTCACTCTCACTACTTAATTTGACTAACTAGTTGCCTTTGGGAATGCTTTGAACCAAAGCAATTAAGAGAATGATTGATTGATTAGATTAGAAAGACTAAAACCCACTGTCGTACTGATGGAAGCTAATTACTTGGCCGAAATTACTTCACTGACTAGTTTAATTCATCTTATAACTACAATACTTCATTAGTATAAATTCTCTTAAACTCTATACGATTTTCTTTTTTTGTTTAATATACTAAAAGATTAAGCTTGAACTAACTTAATTAAATTTTAATTATGAATCCTCTCTCCCCATCTTGATTCATTATTCTTTATGTGTTGAAGGTTGATGACATTGTATTTGTATTACCATCTTGATTAATAAAATTTAATTAGCACGACTTATGTTATTCAAAATTTTTTTTTTTTTTTTAGTTTTAACTTTCATAAGTTAATCATTCTGCATTTAAATAAAATAAAGCTAAGGAGTGCATATATATATATATATATATATTCTTTTCTCCTTTTTTTTTTTTTGGGTATAAATAGTGTGGAAGAGATGAAAGCTATATTTAAGCATTGTGAGCTTTACCTCCAAAGGAAGGGTTTTGAAGATAGATAATAATAGGTAAGTAATAATAGTGTGTGAGACGGAGAGAGAGATTAAAATTCTGTGGAAAAGCAGATTGAACCAACCGACAGACAAGGAGAAGCATAGTTTTCTTGGCTTGGAATTGAAGGGATGTGAATAGGTATGGCAGTTTGAACCACTCTCTCTCTCTTTAATGAATCTCTTTTACTCATTCACTCTCTGGATCTCTTTCTCACAGATTTCACATGCGCAAAAAAAACTTATGACAGCGAACACACGCACACACACTCACTGGTTGTACGGGACTCCTTTGGTTTTTGTAATAGTTGGATTGACCGGCGGCGCCACCAGCGCACCACCACAAAGCCGTAGAAAAAGTCTTTTACCCTCTCCTTCTCCTACCACATGTCATCACACTCTTCAACTCTCCATTGCTCTCTTCTTTTCTAATCTATTGTTTTTCATCCACGGAAAACCAAGCCATTACTCTTACTAAAAACTAGGACTATTGCTCCTTAATTTTTCACCATACAAACTCTTCAACAACTTTTCACTATACAAGAACAAACAGCTCACCCTTCTTTTCCATTCTTCTTCCACTTCATTAAATTTCCCAGATTTCCTTTTTTCATTGTATGGCTTTTTTTGTGGATCAACAATCAGAGTTTAAATACTTTTGTAAAATTTGCAAGAAACGATTTGGGTGTGGGAGAGCGCTTGGTGGGCATATGAGGGCTCATGGAATAGGCGACGAGAGCCGGCACATTGACGACGATGATTCTGCAAGTGATTGGGAAGACAAGTTAGGAGGGAATGTGCCACCTAGCAACAAGCGCATGTACGGGCTAAGAACAAACCCTAATCGATTAAAGAGCTGTAGGGTTTGTGAGAATTGTGGAAAGGAGTTTTCGTCATGGAAATCTTTTCTTGAGCATGGTAAATGTGGCTCTAAGGAGGCTGAATCGCTTGTTTCCTCACCAGGTTCAGATGGTGACGATGGAGTCACAAGGAGAGGCTGTGGTTGGTCAAAAAGGAAAAGATCATTGAGAACTGAAGTCGGTAATTTCAACTCCAATTGCCCATTAAGCGAAGAAGAAGATCTTGCCAATTGCCTAATGATGTTATCTAATGCAACCGTTGATCCTTTTGTAACCGAGCCTGAGGAGTCTTGTGCTTCTGCCAGCAAAGAAGAAGAGAGACGAAATACAATGAATTTCATTGCTCCCATTGCGTGTAGGGTACCTATGGACAAGGCCAAAGGTGTAGCCAAAGGGCTATTTGAGTGCAAAGCATGCAAGAAAGTGTTCAATTCACATCAAGCATTAGGTGGACATAGAGCTAGTCACAAGAAAGTTAAGGGATGTTTTGCAGCGCGGTTCGATCATATGGATGATAGTCAAGCTGATGAAGACCACGATGTTATCACACAAGAAGAGTTTTTCTTGACGAAATCGACACCAACTTTTCAATTTGATCGAGGAACCAGTACTACATTGGCCTCTACATCGAAAAAGAAATCAAAAGTACATGAATGTTCGATCTGTCATCGGGTTTTTTCATCGGGACAAGCATTGGGAGGGCATAAAAGATGCCATTGGATCACTTCAAATTCACCCGACACTTCCTCTTTGGTTAAGTTTCATCGTCAGTTTCAAGATCACATGGAGCAGATTCAGCAAAGCCAAAGATCAAAGTTCATTGACAATTCTCATGAGCCGCTCGATCTTAAGCTTGATCTCAATTTTCCTGCTCCAGCTGCAGATGAGCTTGTCCGACAGAACCACATTAATCCATCAAGTTTTGATGTTTCAACAGAAATTTATTTGCAGCCTTGGATTGGCGTTGATGCCAAAGAAAAGGAAAACAATAATCAACACCACCAACTCCAAGTTGACAATGGTAACAACAATGATAAGAACAATAATTGTAATAGTTCTAAGCAAAATGCTGGAGATGAAGCAGACAGTACGGTGAAGTTCGCAAAACTAAGTGAACTAAAGGACATCAATACGAGTGGAGGTTCATCTCCATGGCTGCAAGTTGGGATTGGTTCAACCACTAATGTTGGCTGACCCTTAAATTTTGTGATGCAACATTATATTATGACAATATTCTCATTTATATTTACTTTCGGGTTTTTCTTAGACATTTTGTATTCATATATTAAAAGAAACTGTAATTACAAAGTTAATCAAACATGTTTATTACCTACGACATAATTAATTTCTTAATTTCCCTTATCAAAAAGTGCTGACATTTGTGAGTCAGACAAAAGAGGTACGCTAGGCTGCTGGCATGTTCGACTGTCCAACGTGATTTCTATCACCGCTGCAAGTGGCTAATTGATTACATGGTTTCATTGGCATAGGCGAGCCTAGAGTTAAATGGCCAGCCAGGGTAAATATATGGCAAAGAGTACTCTAGCTTTCACTGGAGTTGTTATGTTGGAAGTCGACTGTTTGTGCATGCGGATGAGGTGACTGAAGTAAATTAATCAACAGCATTCCCCAGCCAGCCTGAAGCCACACCTTGTACGAGGATGAGAATTGAATAGATCCATAGATAGTCATTTTTTTTAAGGAGTACATAGCCAGAGTTAATGCTCATATGATATTCTCTCTCTTTTTCTCATTAATCAAAGGGGTCCACTAATTTCATCTCTTACATTACACCAAAGATCATCTCTTACATGACACCGAAGATCATCTCTTCCAATACATCTCGTATTTATGATTAATGCTAATTACATTAATGCCCATATAACAATATTATTTCTCTTAATTTTATCACATGAAAGTTAATACAAAAAATATATACATATTTAATAAATAAAAAATAATATAATATATATAATATAATATTTTAAAATACGATTAATATAATTATAAAATATATTTAATATATATCTTATTTTTATTTTTAATTTTAATAAATTTAATAATATATAATATCTTAAAATTTATGCTATCCGTAAAATTACCACACCTACTTCCCAAAAAGTGCAATACCAACAAAGCAAAAGGACCTTTTTGAGTTGAGCCCATGCAAATGCTTGATGGTAATAATAATAATTAATGTAATTTTTGAGGGATGTTGCTGTAAATTAACAAGCCTCGGGAACACACATGCGATTCTTCAATCAAAAAGGGCATAAGGGATCTTCGCCGTCTGATCCTTCGCGGTACGATCACCAATCAGCCGCCTCTTATTACGCCTACGCCGCCAGTCAACAACTGCACCAACGGGAATACCAGTATTACCCTCCTCAAGATTATTATTCCCAGCACTGCCCCCAGTTTTATCGAGAAACCGCTCCGATTCACCCTCCCGGTGTCCCCTTGGACCACCATGCCCATCACAATCAGCCCACCGGTTATCATCAACCGCGACCTGCTGTGGAGATTTGTTGATGCTCTCTTTATACCGAAAGTCGAGTGCAATCTTGCAATACAGAGAAGGTCAGAAGGACATTGCAGTTTTTGCTCCGGAAGCCCTCTTCAATGATTAAATTAGAATGGTACTTTATAAAATGGTGTGAATGTATTTTTGAAGGTCGAATCCCTTACTTTTGGGCTTACTTGCCTCTTTTATAGGTGTTGTTTGGAGACATGGTGTTAGATGATTTGGTAACAACATGACCAGCGCTGAGCTAAATGTCAGGCGATGATGCCTCGTGGTCGGCTCCGTCAGTCGGTCACCACTCAGAAGATGTCAACTCTGCAATTAAATTGTTGTCCGAGAGGTCACATCGCTGTCAGGTACTGTTGGACGATCAACTGCATGATATTGCTTGGCGATCGCCCATACGTGAAGGAACAGTTGTCTGATACCGTTTGGCGATCGCTATATGTGGAGGTATAACAAGACTCAACAGCATCAGGGAATTCTGGTATCGGATTCGGATTCCGCTGCTACAACAGCAAATTTTGTGGGGAATATCGATTTAGTCCAGAAGAATAATCCGCCTCGGCAGGTTAGAGTTCTTTCGTATTGAGTACTTTTTTTTTTTGGGTAAGGTTGTATGGGTACTTCTATATACATATTATTTTATGCGCTATTAGGTCGAATCTTAAATATTATTTGCTAATTTATCTGATTTTATTTTTTAAAAAAATTTATAATTGCAAAAATATTGAAATTGTTTGAGATGGATATATTACAAAGTTATAAATTTTATTTATTTATTTTTTTTTTTGGAAAATCGTATTGTAATTTTCACAGAAATTGTTAGAATCACAATTTGAAACATGCTTTCCTTCTGAAACTTGTAACATTGGTTGATGCAATGCGTTTGATATGGTGTTAAGATTGGGCTGTGTCAGAACGAGTTGCCTAGAATTGACTTAGTTTAGCACATGCCCAGTTTCCAAGTTAAAATGAGCCTAGCTTAAGCAACTATATACGATCTTGCTAAAAATCTTTGCTGCATTGAATTTGTGTTTGTCTGTCTGAACAGTACCAATGCTACATATTACTTGGCCTAGATTGCTTATTGTTTAAAAGTCTTGGTATTTTATAGCTAATTAAGTGAATTGTACAGCAAAGATTTCTCGTTAGAGGAGCCGGGCTGAGCTCAGTAGAGTTTACTAAAAGAAGATTTTGTTGGAGTCAACCACTTCTTATTGAGTTTCTGAGGAGGTCAAGGATATCACTGCTTGGCTCAGCTTGGCTTGCCTCAAATATTTGCGTACTGACTGGAGATGTCTATCTTATTAGCCTCGGTCTCTATGCTATGTTGAAGGTTATGTATTTGCTTGGCAGCCGTAATTCTGATGTCACCTCTATTGGACATTGGAGTAAGTGTCATGTAATGCTCCATCAGGAATGGAATATCCATTGGTCAACAGAGCTTATAGGTACTGAATTCTTGGCACCCATCCCCTTTCTTGCTAGGTATTGGAAGATAAAACAGTTTAATTGGTAACATATCCCTAGAGCAATTGGTTAAAGACAGTGAGATCTAGCATAAAAGTTTGCAATAACTTGTGGCAGTAGCTTTGGATTCCCCGTTGTGGATGAATAATGATAGTTCTTTACTGGTTAATACAGGGCTTATGTGGCCCGAGAGCACCCTTTTCTGCTGTGCTCTGTTGAATCAAGTGATATCTTTCTTTCCCACTCTTTTTTCCCTTTTTTTTTTTTGGGTGGGTGCTAAAAGCTTCAATAGTTTATTAATCGACATTGTTAGGTTTTGGTTTAAATATTCTTATAATAGCTTTAATTTTTTAGCTTATTCTGGGACTCTTATTCTATAAGCTTAATGTGATTGCTGTGCGTTAGCAATTGGATATTTTTTCTTGTTGTACCTTTTTTTTTTTTTTGATATTGTCCAAAACCCTTGTCACAATTGACTGCCCCCTAAGCTGTAAGCTTGAAATCTGTTGTCTGTCTATGTTCTCTAATGTTGCTACAGCTGTGTGATCAGTTTTAATTTACATTTCCTTTCTGAGAATGTATTTAACCTTATAATTTTAATTTCAATTTGATCATGTAGAGTTTAGTAACTATGGCATTTCATGTTGCACCTCATCTATGATTATGTTCTACAGATGCAAACTGCATATAGGGGTGGAAGAAGGGGTGCTTGGCCTTTTAGAGCCAGCAGCCGGGTTCATGTTGGTAACCTTGGCTCTGCGCCTCTTCTTAGTCGGGGTCGCTGTAGTGGCAGCAGGCACTCTGCTTCAAATGGTGTGACATCAGCAATTCAAAATCCTATATTGGATCCAAGCAGTGCAGCTGCTGTAATGCCAACATCAGCATTAGTTCCTGGTCATGCTACATTGCCAGCCAACTGCCTGCTGCTCCACTCCGCCGCCTCCACGTGTGGCTTGGTGTGAACTTTGCAGGGTTGATTACAACAGACCAGAAATCCTGGATCAGCATAAGAATGGAAAGCGACATAAGAAAAACTTGCAGGCACATGAACAAAGCGACATAAGAAGCTGAACAAAGTCGTAACTAGAAAGCAAAGTGTGCAAGTGCCCAATACAGGATCAGAAGTTGCTTAGTTGAATAAAGTTGAGGGATCTGAGGAAAAACATCAGCAGGAAGCTTTATTGCCCTCGGCAACTATCAATGACAAGAAGAAACAAACTGATCTGGCAGAAACTAACTGGAAATTAAAGGGTCCCTCTGAAGCTTGGGGACATGGCTTTAAGCAGAAGATGAGGGTGGGACGAGGGGGTAAATATATGAAAAGCAATGAAGGACGTATAAGACCAGTTGGGCCTCCCAAACCAAAGGGGGGTATTTCTTTTAAGTGTGAGTTGTGCAATGTCAGTTGTGAATCTCAGGTGGTTTATAACAGCCATTTGGCTGGTCAAAAGCATGTTGCAATGAAAAGGTTTGAAAGGCACCGGGCCTTATATGGAGAAGCCGGGCTTCAAGCACTTTATCCACGTAATCTTTAATGCTCCACCAACTGCCTTCGTCCCACAAATTCAACAAGATCTTACTGACCCACAAGTTGTTTTAGCTCAGCTGCTGACTTATGTTCTTAGTCAAGCCCAAGTCTCTGGGTTTGCGGCCGTTCAGGTATCTCTACTGGCTGCAACAGTGGCACAAGCGCAAACACCATTATCAAGTTTGTAAACGCAGTTTCTGCATCAGTTTATCGGAGGTTCATTAGTCACATCAGAAGTCAGCAGGGAAGTGTCCCTGCAAGTTGAAACTTCGTATCATTCTAGTGCGGCAAAGTCTGAAGCGTCACCATTTGCAGGAAATAACAAAGGAGAGAGTCAAAATTCAGAATTTGAAAAGAATGAAGTGAGTCAGCAACAATCTTTCACTGCAAAGCTTGAAGTTCCACCAACTGCAGGAACTGATGTTTAGGTGGAGAATGGAGCTTTGGAGGATGATACACAAGTAGAGGATGATCCAAAGGAGCAAAATGAATAGCCTACTGAGTTAAGCAGAACAGTCACTCCACATTTGTCTCACTTAATATGGCTGTATAGAAGTGGGAGTTTAGTGAATTTGCTATGTGTGACATGTCCGTTTAACCCTGGCTGCCATAGATCTGACGGATCAATCTACAATAAGTCATTGCAGCTTGTCGAATGAGCATTTTATGGATTCATGCTTTTCAAATGCACATGTGGTCATTTTTAATTCATAAATATCGTATTTTTATCTCTATTTAAATATATATATATATATATATAATTGCAGTTTTTCATTCGACTTGTTTAATAAATTTTTTATCATTATTTTAGAGCAATTTTATAAGTTTAAATCAGTCAAATAATCATTAATTCAATTAAACAAAAATAATAATAAAATTTTAAAATTATACCTAATACTCATTGGACTTGGTATATTAAAATTATTATTTTGAAAAAAGGTAAAATATGAAAAGTTATAGTATTAAATTCAATATTTGCACGTGTTAGTTGTTTTTAATATATTGCTATTAAAAAATGTAAAATATAAAAATAATTAAATTAATTTAATATTTAATATTTTATTAATTAATTATTTGATAAATAAACATTATAAAAAAATTTTCTGCCCCTTAATTTAATTAAAATGGTAATAAGACAAAAAATCACAAATACATTGTTATATTAATAATGCCAAACTTTTCGTATTATATCCACTCAATCTAATTAAAAACTTAATTAATTATAATTATAGATAATATTTTTTTACATTAAAGGTTAACAAGATAATATTCATTATGTATTATTTGTTTATTCTCTAAATAAACGAACAAATAAATAACTTAATGTTAAACTATTTGTTAAATTAAATAAAAAAACCAAAATCTCAAATAAATTTCACATAATAATAATAATAATAATAATAATAATAATAAAATTCCTTCAAATATATTATCCTATAAAGTATTTTGGTATTTCCGTTTGGTGTTTGCCCTATGCGAACTCGAGCCTCTTTATGATATGTTATCTCCAATGTCTTCACTGCATCTGCAATCATGGCCGTTCTTTAGTATATCTGGAGCTAACTCCAATCCAACATTCTCTAAATCCCTATTTGCTCTTCCTTATTTCTCAACTGCAGCCCGTATTTACAAGCTTAAAACCAGAGCTTTGTTGTTGTCTATCCAAGAATTTCCCCCGAATGCCCTTTGCCGTAAGAGCAATCCCCAATGGAGAGGAGGGTTCAGTCTAGGCGTAGACTTGGGAATGTCCCGCACCGGCCTTGCCCTCAGCAAAGGTTTCACTTTTCGTCCCCTCGTGGTAATTTTATTGCGACGAAACGAAACAAATTTCTTTCAATTTGTTTTATGTTGCCTTTTCAACGTTTTCCCTTCTTCATCTTATTATTATTACTATTATTATTACTATTATTATTATTTTTGGTTATCTTTCTAGGTTTTGAAATCGAGAGGACAAAAGCTTGAGTTACAGCTGCTTGAGATGGCTGAAAAAGAGGTTTTCCATTTAGGAATCACTTACTTGTCTTTTAATCGAAAGTTTTCCATGCAATTTTTGCTATAATCTGGAGAGGAATATTGTAGGAGGCTGATGAATTTATAATTGGGCTTCCCAAATCTTGGGATGGAAAGGAGACTCCCCAATCTAACAAAGTTCGCAGTATTGCCGGAAGGCTAGCAGTTCAAGCTGCCGAGAGGTACTATCTTTTCTATCTTTGTTTAAATTGCAGTCACGAACGCTTGCCATCAAGTTTATGGCGGTTGCGGCAATGAATACTATCGCTATCAATTACCATTTAATATTGGAAATCGCAAAATAACAGCTATAACTTTGCTTTAGAGCAGCTATTTTAAATCCTGTCCTCTTACTGTTTTTGGATTTGCTTAGTTCTGCCTTAGGTTTCTCAAGGAACTATTAACTTGGGGCATAATTTGCCTCAAAAAAGCACTTCTTTTCCGCTTTTTGTATGTCAATTTGTTTATGTAATAATGCATTTCCTCACTCAAATTCAGGGGTTGGAGAGTGTATCTACAGGATGAACATGGGACATCAACAGAAGCTACATATCGGATGATTAACTTGTACTTGACTTATATTCTCTCGAGCCATTTTTTGAAATTTGATATTTCCCTATGTTGAAAAAGTGTTGTTGACTGTTATAATTCTGATAATATTACACTAGAAAATAATTCTTTCATTTCTCTTTTAGGGGTCTTGGCAAGTCTGCTCGCCATAGAAGCTCTGATGCTTATGCTGCTGTGGTGTGTAAATGAGTGATGAGCCTAATCACATTCCTTGTCTTCATATTTCTATGATTGAAAAGATAGTGTATTTCTTTCATATTGTTTGTAATTTTTTTTGATTGTTTTATGAAGAACACCATGGAAGCCAATTGAGGTCAGTTCTGTTTTTTGTTCTTACTATCTCTCTTTATTTTGGTCTCTGCAGATATTACTAGAGAGATATTTTGCCATGTGTGGTAAGGACATCGAAATTGTTTTGCCAAAGCAGGTCGATTTGCAAGAAAAACTTAGAAGGGGTACGCCACTGGATTTTGATTTTTCCTCGGACGAATTTGTCGGTTGACGGTTTACACAAATCATTGTTTTCTGCTTGTTGAGCATATCCTTGTTGGATACATATCCATATCGAATATTTATCAGGTAATATAGATTCCTGTAACAAGTCTTGTGTAGGCAAAGAGACTGGAAGTGTAGTCACTTGCAGTGATTCTTGTTTTTGATGTATAGTTCAAAGAAATATGTAATTGAAATGCATATGAAAGGAGTGCTTTTACAAATTGAAATCTTCAGTGCTTTGGTAAAGATCATGTATTGTCGAGAATAAGAGAATGGAAGACTGATGAGTTGTCTTCTTCTTTCTTTTTCCTTAGAATTTGGACTAAGTTAAGAAAATAATGACTATTTCAAAGTATATATGTATAAGAGAGCAGTTCAAAAAATTTAAGTGTTTAAAATATATAGTAAAAAAGTATTTCTGTGAAATATAAAAAAAATTATTTATAAATGCCAAAATCAAATTATAAATTATAAATTATAAAAACATAAACAATTTAAATCTTTAATTTGGATTCTAAAACTATAAAAATCCAAATCATTTTATTTGTTATTTTATTGAATTTTGCGGTGAAAAGTCGCGTTCGATTCAATCGAAAACGCAGGGAGAGTGAAAAAGACCGCAACATTCTCGCAGGTTAGAAACCGGATCCAAAAACCCGTTTTTAACCTTACCCGCGAATCTCTCTCGAGCATCATTTGTCTTCGCCATCTTTCTTTTCTCTTTCCTACTTCCTGTCGAGCGCCCTTGTGTTTCTGGTACGAAAGAAAATTAACCAAAAAAAAATTTTAAAAAAAAGCAGCAAATATTGTCCCGATCAAACCCTAATTTCCCTTCCAAGCAGTTATCGAAATCTTTGACCAACTCGCTTATGGCTCAGAACCATGTTATGGACTCACTCACTTCCCACATCTCTCTCTACCATTCCCATTCTCTCTCCCAAAATCCCAACCCTAACCCTAACAGTAATCCGAGGTCTTCAATTCTCAGGTGGTTCTCATCTCTCACGGTCCATCAGCGTCAAGCTCACCTCACCACCGTCGATTTCATGTTCACCCAACTCCTCATACAAATGCTCGGCGAGCTTCGTACCCGTGGCCATGGCTTCTTCATTATCCTTCCCGACCTTCCATCACGTGATCCTCCCTTCCTCCCGGGCCTCTGTTACAAACAATCACGTGGTCTCCTCTCCAGGGTTGCCCAGTCCAATGAGTCGGACCGGCGAGTTTTTGAGTCGGTTCGGTTGTTCGGATCCCGAGAAGGCGAAAAAATCGACCAGTGTACGTGTTCGGTGAGTAGTCTCGATTCGATGACGGTGACAGAAAAGCTGGTTGAAAATGTGGACCGGTTTGTTGAAACCATGGATAAAGTATCAAACGGTGCGTTTTTGAGAGGGGAAGGGAGCGAGTTGGGATCGGATTGGATTGAATTAGAGTGGTTAAAATCAAAAGGCTATTATAGTGTTGAGGCTTTTGTGGTAAACAGATTAGAGGTGGCATTGAGGTTGGCATGGTTGAATTGTAATAATGGGAAGAGAAGAGGGGTGAAGTTGAAAGAGAAGGTGAAGGCTGCAGGGGTAGCAGCGAATGTGTATTGGAGGAAGAAAGGATGTGTGGATTGGTGGGTGAATTTGGATGATGCAACGAGGAAGAAAGTATTTACGACGATTTTCGGAAAAGCTGCTAGATCCCTGGTATTATTTAAAATTTGTTATCTTTATGTTCTTTTAATGATGGCTTTTATCCTATGACTTTGTCATTATTATTAATGATTAAAATTCTGGTTTCAATTTAGTTCTAGAGTGATTTATGTTGTTAATGAAAGGGAGTTTTAAACATGGAGGGCTGGTTAAGGGTAAACTAATTATATGAACTCGTTGTGACGGCCAAAAAGAACCTTAAATTGTAATTTCATCTTCCGTTCATAATTTATTCTTTCTATTGTTCCGGTGCTTGTATATTTCTTAAATTTGATGTTGAAAATTGAAACTGAATCAGTAAATTTCTTATTGCTGTGTATTTTACAAGCTGTTTCTAGATCTATTTATACGCTAGGCCTGAAGCTTCAAATATAGTATCCTAGATAGAAAAGGAAACTAGAAAATTCTAATTTAAATTTCCTAAGTGAACTATCTTATCTCTAGAACAACTAATTCCTTGATTTAAGGAATCCTTAGTAATTACAAAACATTTACAGCTATCTACAATTTAAAACAGATAATATCCTTTTCCTTCTAACATTTGATATACTATATTCCAATGTGGATACAAAATTTTTAAAGATTCCCCACGTATGGATCAATTGTAATTTTTGAAAATTATTATCTCTTTTTTTGTATTCTAGGAAAATTTTTAAACATTGAAGCATAAATTTTTAATTTTTGGGCTTTCAGACTCTCGAGGTTCTGAAGGCAGCAGGTAGTGCCACAGAGAAGGATATGTGGCTTTTTAGTGAAGGAGCAGTGGAACGACCAATCAGGTATAATTATAGTGAAAAACTGCAGGGCACCACCCCAAAACTCCCAGAGGATTCAGAATTTGGCTTAAGTATTACAGCAAATTCTCATTCTGGAAAATCTACTTCCCTAACCAAAGCCTTCAGTAGTTTATTTGTGCTTCAGGCTATTGTTACTATGGTGCTATCATGTCATCATAATGATTGTGATGTTGGAAAGGTGTTTTTTAGTGGATTAGGTTCTGTAAGTACAATTACTGATAGTATACTAAGAAAACTGCGAGGATTTCTCATGGTTATTTCACTTGATTACACAAAACTTGAACTTCTTGGAGAAGGAAATTCTAACGCTTCGTCCAATAAATCCAAGGATAAGTTCAGTGCATCAAGTCGTAAGAAAAAAGGAAAGTCCCGAAATGTAAAGAACCAAAATCCTGTGCTGAAGAAAGAGATGGATGACCTCCCACCAGAAAAACCTCACAAGGTACTTTTTTTTGTTAATTGAAACCCTTGTAGATGTGTTTTTGCTTTCATTTATATGTGTTGAGAAGTTTTATTAATTAATGTCAGGATCTTGAATACGAATTGACACATAATAAGAAAGCAGATTTGATGGAGTCCAGCAAGATGCGTGTTATACCTCATGAGAAACATGTAAAAAGAAAAACCATGGCACCAATGGAAATTCTCATACAGTTTTTCATTGGATGGTATTCTTTTGTTAATTATTAAATTCTAAATACTGTCATAACCGGTACTCTTGTCATCAGGAACATACCCAATCATTGGTTGGTGGAAAAGGACGAGCTGCTGCAAAGAAGAGCCGGAAGGAAAAAAATAAAAACAAACGCTCTTGCACCAATGATACAACTGAAGTAAAAACTTCCAAGAAGGCAGTCACAGAGTCTTCTTCTACGTCCTTTATTTTTCAAGATAAGGCAACAAATTCCATTGGGACATCGGACAATACAAGTATACAACAAGATGTTCCAACTGATACAACAATTCATAGCCACATCCTTGAATCAACTTCAAGTCCTAGTAGACCAGATAATCAGCTTTTCGGGGAGGATATTGCCATGCATATGCAAGATCATGAGATTGGTTCCAATAATGATTTCGGTCACGTGGGTGCAGGGCATCAGCAGTGCTCAAAAATTATTACTGAGAATGAAATTACTCCTACTGGACAAGAGAATTCAAATTGTAAGCTAGAATGTAACGTTTTGGCCCCTATTGTTCCAGAAACTGATAGTGTTTTCACCGGAGAAGGCATCAACATGCATAATTCTCTTAGTGCAAGAAAAATTCAGGAAAATTCAACTTTTTCTGATGTATCAGTGAATATACGTGATGTTAAAGAGGGAGTTTCTGTGATTCAGGTGCAAGATAACAAGTTCTATAATACTGCACCCACAACCTCTCCACAATGCCTTTCATATGAGTGGCCTAGTGTAGCTCCCTTTTATTTTCCTTCTATAAATTCACAGGTTCCAGCTGCCACTGATAGATTGCACCTAGATGTTGGTCACAATTGGCACAATCACATTCGCCAACCTTTTGTGCCGCCCATG
This sequence comes from Adansonia grandidieri, assembly GCA_038382065.1. Taxonomy (NCBI): domain Eukaryota; kingdom Viridiplantae; phylum Streptophyta; class Magnoliopsida; order Malvales; family Malvaceae; genus Adansonia; species Adansonia grandidieri. The sequence goes on from JBBYHK010000004.1 coordinate 6,532,040, forward strand.
CATCAGGCAAGAAATCCTTCGATTGAAAGTGGGTGCAATCGAATCTTATCTCATCCAATGCCTATGAGTTTAGATTGGCCCCCTATGGTTCGAAGTGCTTCTGGATTGGCTCCATCAGTTAAATGCAATTATGACTCTGGATTTATCTCAAGGAGACAGACAGCTTTTCAGCAGAGTTTTGCTTCTCAAAATTTTCAGTTTAATATGAAGAATCTTGAGGATGAGAGAAAGTATTCTGGGGATTTCCTTGACTTGCCAGATCTTGCAAATACACCAGAACATGCTGATGAATGTGACAGCCACTATATATCAGAGGAAGAATTTGAGGTGCATGCTGTTTCCGGTATAGATTATAACCAATATTTTGGTGGAGGTGTGATGTATTGGAATCCTTCTGATCTCCCAGGGACAGGTTTTTCGAGACCTCCATCCCTTAGCTCTGATGATAGCTCATGGGCCTGGCATGAAGCAGACATGAGTAGGGCTGTTGATGACATGGTTGCTTTCTCTTCTTCTTATAGTACTAATGGTTTGACTTCTCCAACTGCTGCTCCGTTTTGTTCGCCTTTTGACCCTTTGGGTCCTGGACACCAGGCAGTTAGTTATGTTGTGCCAGGAAATGAAGTTTCTGGCAAAATGTTGCATTCTCCGTCAGCAACAACAGATGCAGCAACTGAGGAGGAAGCTTCTGGATCTTTGGCCAATTTATCTAGTGATGTTGAAGGGAAAACAGGGGATTCGCTTCCTTACCCCATTTTGCGTCCTATAATCATTCCAAACATATCAAGGGAGAGATCAAAATCTGACTTTAAGCGTGGTCATGATCATAAAAGCCCACGTGTTGCTCCTACTAGGCGTGAGCAACCTCGGATAAGACGGCCCCCATCACCAGTGGTGTTATGTGTTCCACGAGCTCCACGTCCGCCACCACCGTCTCCTGTGAGTGACTCAAGGAAACAGAGGGGTTTTCCGACAGTTAGATCTGGTAGCTCTAGCCCCAGACATTGGGGTATGAGAGGTCTGTATTTTGATGGAACTAACTCAGAGGATGCTTGTGTCCGCATGGATGGTACTGAAGTTGTTTGGCCATCTTGGAGAAGTAAGAATCTTTCAGCACATCCAATGATCCACCCTCTTCCTGGTGCTTTGTTGCAAGATCGTTTGATTGCAATGTCTCAGCTTGCTCGTGATCAAGAACATGTAAATATAGCAGCAGCATTATGCTATTCTAAAAGTTATGGTTTATGTGTTTATTTTTTATTTGTGTGATTATTCTGCAGCCAGATGTATCCTTTCCTCTGCAACCACCTGAGTTACAGACCTGCCCAGCACGAAAGGCATCTCTTTCTTCAATGCACAGCCTCCTTAATGATGAAATTGACTCTTTCTGGAAGCAGGTAAGCAGTTTAACTATTCCTAGAAAGTGAATAAGAAGCGGAAACAGCAAATGACTGATTCTGTTTTTCTTCCTGTTTGATTGTTTCCTTGATCTTGAAATTATTTTGCACAAGAATTTTCTAGTTTTCTGTTGTTTATTCATTCATTTACTAGGCTTTGCAATGCTACTAACTGCTTGTGTTGTGTTTGTGTACAAGGTTGCTGCAGAGAATATGGCTCGTAAGCCATACATTAATTGGGCTGTTAAGCGGGTCACAAGGTCTCTTCAAGTTCTATGGCCTAGATCGAGGACGAACGTCTTTGGTTCAAACGCAACTGGATTATCTCTTCCATCAAGTGACGTGGACCTTGTGGTTTGTCTTCCTCCAGTAAGGAATCTGGTGAGTGCTTCAGCCTTCATGTATTTTCTGATCAGGTGCTTATGCTTAATGGAAAGAAACTCATCCGAAGACATGTTTTTTAGGAACCTATCAAAGAAGCTGGGATTTTGGAAGGACGTAATGGCATTAAAGAAACCTGTCTTCAGGTATGAGTAATATTGTAATTGGTTGTGCTGTAGGATGAACTTTTTGTTTCATTGTCTCGATATCTCAACATAGGCAGAACTGCTTTTGAGTTACATAGAAATCGAAATATCAGGTAAATGTGTAGTGTACTTCTGTAAATGTTGAATATTTGTTATTCTCTTTCTCCCATTTGTAAGAAAGGCATTGATTATTTGCTATAATAAATGTGGTTTGCTTACCAAGTGGTAGACATTGAATTAGGAATTTTCGATTTGTTATATGGTACCATCTTCCTGTTACTTGCTGTGGCTTTTCTTCTTCCTGATTCATTTACTGGCATAATTTGCATTGTTCTTTGTTCCTCTCTATATTCAGTGTAATCCTCATGTAGTTATATTTAGCTGTTGGTGCACTGCTGTATGGTTTGCTTGAATCTTGTGTCCATATCTTGATTTTCCCCTGCAAACTTTGTGAAATTGTTGTCGTTATCTGATGTTTTGACAACATAACTTTTGGAAGATTGACATTGTTATATTTATTTTCCAGCATGCTGCCAGGTATCTTGCCAATCAGGAGTGGGTAAAGAATGATTCTCTGAAGACTGTGGAAAATACAGCTGTAATGCCTTGCGCTGTTGGATTCTGTCTTCATTTTTATCTTTACTTATTTCTTTCCATCTCATTTCTCCTAATGTTATCTTTCTGGCATTCAGATTCCTATTATTATGCTTGTGGTAGAAGTTCCTGATGACCTAATAACTTCTGTGGCCTCTAATGCGCAATCACCCACAGATGAGCAAATGGAGAAAAACGCTGAACATGGCAACCATGCTCAGTCTGATGCTGTTGCCTTAGAAGACTCTTCTTCACCTAAATGCTCAGAAGTATATTATGGTAATATTAAGGGTGTCAAATCAGTTCGTCTAGATATCAGTTTCAAGTCTCCCTCACATACAGGACTCCAAACTACAGAACTGGTAACATGAATTTAACTTAACCTATAAACTCTGGTCTTTTGGATTGTGTGAGATATTGGAGTCCCTGACATATGCTTCTTTTGCTAAATTGTACCTGCATTCCGGGAAATTTAAGGAGAATGTTTGTTTAACTATTGCCTGACTAAGATGTTACTAGCAAGGGGGCTTATATCTGTCCATGTTGGATTTCAGAATAAGACTATTGAGTAACCATCGGAGACATTAAGAGCTTTTGAGTTTTTTTTTAACTGATGTTTTCCGACTTTAAGGTCCTAAAAGTTTTAGGTGTGGTTTATGTAGGAACGAAACAAATAGTCTAGACATAGTGAGTACATGGATGTTGGGTATTCATTCCTTTTCTCCTCTTCTAAATTGTTTTTTTGGTCATCGCTGTTTCAGAGTCTCATCAAACTATTCTACAGTTCTACATTTAGGATTTGGGAGTTTTGCACTGTTACTGTTTTATGATTATTGATACAATTTAAGTTGATGTTGGGTATTCATTCCTTTTCTCCTCTTCTAAATTGTTTTTTGGGTCATCGCTGTTTCAGAGTCTCATCAAACTATTCTATAGTTCTACATTTTGGATTTGGGAGTTTTGCACTGTTACTGTTTTATGATTATTGATACAATTTAAGTTGGTCTTTGCAGGTGAAGGAGCTGACTGAGCAATTTCCAGCTGCTACGCCTCTTGCTTTGGTACTGAAACAGTTCTTAGCAGATCGTAGCCTGGATCAGTCTTACTCTGGTGGCTTAAGTTCATATTGCCTGGTGAGTTATGTTTGGGCATAGAAATGAGCTGAGATATTGTTTCTAACCAATTTACAGTTGAAATTATAATTCAACCCTCCTACTTATGCGTCTGCAAGTATATTTACATGCTACACTTGAATATGAAGATCTTCCTACAGACCAGCTCAGCAATCTAAGGTTTAAGAGAAATCTCTTCTAGCTGTATTTGTTGGTTTACTTCGAATTTCTTAAGACTTATAAGTTGGATCAGCAGTGGCTGTGCAGCTATGAACGCTATAATTCTGAGATTTAATGATAGCAGCGTAAATGTAGATATAGCCACTTGATCCATTACCTGCATATCTTCTGCCATTCAATTTTTGGCTGCAAGATTTAAGGAATCTGTTTATCTTAGCCTTACAGGCTTTTGGAGATAATACATGAGAAATCAGGAATGAAAATGTGCTGTTGGTTAACATAAAGTTCTTCGTTGCTTATATCTTATAAAGTAATGGTTGGCTGATATTTCATACATTCTGAAGTGAATTTCCTTTTCTTAAAATGAATGTGGACCTTCGGAAAATATCAAGTTTTGAATGTCCAAGCATCTTATCACATTGAAAAATCAATAATGAAGAAGACATGGATTTCTTCATCCCTTTGGGTTAATTTTTGCGTATATTATTGTGTGTACCGAAGTTCCGCTTTAATCTGCCACTGGTCAGTACAGTTTATTTATCGGATAATAAATTCGTTCAGTTTGTAACTTTGTATTTACTCCCTTGCTATTTCCTATATCTTGTAGGTGTTACTTATTATACGTTTTCTACAGCATGAGCATCACCTTGGACGGCCTATCAACCAAGTATTTATATGTTTTTTTTTTCTCTCTTTTCTTTGCTGATGGTTTTTGATTTAACTTTCAGTTATCTTCATTTATTTCTTTTTGCTGGAGGGGACTGTTATATTTTCCACTCATGCTATTATTGGGATTGAAATATCAATTTTAAATGGTTCTCTGTAGTAAGAGAAATTATTCTTTGATTGATCAATGATATACTGAATGATAATCTTCTGATGCAACCTTTAGAGCTGTTTTAAAGTGATATAATCTGGAGGTGGCAGGTGAAAATGTAATTGTGCTTGATGAATGTTTAATTTGAGAGCTTAAAGAATGCCAATGCTAGACCATTCTTTTTTCATATTTTTTTAATTTTAATATTACCATCAATTTGAGGGACAAAATTTGGGGGATGAACAGAAAGACCCTCTATTGACAAGTTTAGATGATTGATTAGAGAATTGAAGTAGGGTTTTTGATGTTTATAAGAAAAATATTGATCTTTGATATGGTTCAAGGACAAGAAATTTTTTAATGCTGATGGCAATAAACAAGTGCTTTTGCTAGCTTGAACTTGATGTTTCTTGCAGAACTTTGGAAGCCTCCTGATGGATTTTCTTTACTTCTTTGGGTGAGTCAGAGGCTTCAAATATTTTTATTTCTGTGGTAGTTGAAAACAGTTGCCTGACTGGTGTTTGCTGTAAAATGTTTCTGAACATTATTGATTTATTATTTCAATGTCTGATGGCGCAGGAATGTGTTTGATCCCCGGCAAATGCGTATATCTGTACAGGGAAGTGGAGTATATATAAATAGAGAGAGGGGTTATAGGTAATAACAATATTTTCTTTTGCTGGGAACTGCTTATCACATCGCTGCTTCAATATCCTTAACCTTCTATTGACTGCTGATGATTTGATTCTTCTATTGTAGCATTGATCCTATACACATTGATGATCCTCTTTTTCCAACAAACAATGTGGGGAGAAATTGCTTCCGGATACATCAGTGTATCAAGGTTGGCTGAGATTTGTTTTTGATTTATTAGCTTTAGACAGGAAACTGGCCTGGTATGACTATTTTGCTATTAGGGTGTCTTTACATTTAATATTGACACACTGTATAAACTTGCTTTAGCTTCTAAAGGCGGGCTCACTGTTCATAATATTGAAATGGTTCTTTCAAGGGTTTCTGTTTTAAGGACGAGAAGGGAGAACAATACTTATTTTACCCTGCCTCTGGAAAAAGAATAAATGGATTGCAGTGTGGTTATCTTCGCAATTAGGGCAGATAATTGCCTTTTAGAAACTAGTCGTAAGACTGTAAGAGGAAAGTTTTGGGAAGACATTGACACTTTTAGCAGGTATAGGCTTAGCTTACTAATCTACGGAATATGTAAGATTCAAATATTAATATAAACTGTGGTACATTCTTAAGCCATATCTCTGTGAGCATAATCTTTCTAGCAGCTTTAACTTGTAACTGTTTTGAGTGTGGGATGTAACAATTATTAAATGAAGATGCTTTTCAGAAATGCTTTTATGTGATCACTAACATTTCTCTGTATGTCTTATGTAAAAATATTCGTAATGCAGGCATTTTCAGAAGCCTATTCTATTCTGGAGAATGAGCTTACCAGCCTATCGAATACCACCAATTCATGTTTTAACCCACCATGCAGATTGCTCCAAAAAATCATCCCAAGTATCACTTTGCCATAGTGGCTTAGTTGTGTGAGGAATCTTCACTGTCCAGAAGGTATTCATTTGCCCATGATATTGTTTCTTAGTTGGAAATATATAATATAGGATTGTTGGAAATATTCTTATACTAACATCACTGATGTAAAGCTGAAGTCTTGACCCCAATGGAGCAGTGGACTTTTGATTATATATTTGAAAGTCCCTTGGGAATGTGCTCTGAGGTGATCATTTTTTTCTGATTCGCCAACCCAGGGGTTGGGCTCTGAGGTAGGAAAATCCTTCATGGAGATTTTTATTTTGATTTGCTGCTCATCTGTGATTCAATGGGAACAAAATTTCTTTGATATAAAAATTTTAAAAGCAGATATTTCCTTTTCATTAATTTTTCGTAACTCCTATAAAAAAATCCGGGTTCTTCAAGTAATTTATTTTATGGTCTTTGTGGAAGATATTATAGCCTTACTCAACTTTTGGCATAATGCACTGCAGCTTAATCTTGATTTGATCATTGCAAGTGAAGGATGCTCCGGTTTAATGGTTAAAAATGGTTATGTGCTACTCTATGGGTTAACCTTTGTCGAGTTAAGATGGAAGGATGAATATGTAAGTAGGCACTGTTCTTTTGAGATCTTTTACAATCAAAATGTACTGGTTAAAAATGGTTATGTGCTACTCTATGGGTTAACCTTTGTCGAATTAAGATGGAAGGATGAATATGTAAGTAGGCACTGTTCTTTTGAGATCTTTTACAATCAAAATGTACTACATCATGCGATCAATTTTGAAATTTATGGTGTTGGTGACAATTCTAAGTTCAATTAAGGAACTTAGTATATCCCTACCTTCTAGTATTAATCTTCTCTGTTAAATCTGTGTGCGTACTTTTTTCTACTTTTGATGCATTTCTTTGAGTGGAGCTATGGAGATTCATTGTTGTGGAGTGTGTCCACGATTAGGAACTGGGCTCCCTTTTTTCATAACGTCATGGTTTAATGCATATCTTGTTTCTAGTTACATTGCTTATGCTGCAAATTTTTTGCGTTACAGTTTCTGAGTGGCCCTGCAATCTGAATTATTTTTACATTACCAAGTGCTGCTTTATTCTGCATTTGTGAATAATATCTATTTTTCTGTTTTTGGTGATTTTAATCTATTACTAAAACTCCCTGTCACGTTAGATGTTGATAAGAATAATTTATGTTAAGTGTTTATGTCTTCTTTTATTTGTTACCCCTGTTGTATAATTTAGCTCAGTGTTTTTTCTTTTTTTCAGCAAATAATTGGAAAAAAGAGTCATTTCTTATTTTCTTTTGTATTTCAGGATGCCGGGGTCAACAGTAGAGTAGCACAGAATATTGTGTCAAGTTCTTATTTTTGGGCTGAGCTGATTGTGGAGCCATTGGCCACCTTTACCATCTGAACTAGGTTCTGCTAAAGTGAACAAAGCATTGCTATTTCATTTTATCAGTTCAGATGCTGTTATTGGTATAAAGGTACTCTAGTTCGGCAGCCTATTTCTTCCTTCATGAACTGGCGGCTCAGTAACAGATTCAAATTTTCCAAGATACGGTTATTGACACGGTAAAGCTACATACACAATTCTCGATACCAGTTAGGAACAGCCCTCACAAAGCAAAATACCCAGAGTGCAAAATTAACCCACTAAAAAGGCAGAACGATAACTAGAAGAAGCAGAAACTGATGCAAGAGCTCCAGAGAATTGATTAATGGCATCGACTAATGGCATCGACAATGGGATGGGAACTTTGTGCTGTTAGCTGAGAGATTCACTTTAGTGACCAATGCCACATGTATGTAATGTAGAGATTAACGAAGGTGGCGAGCCCAGCATAAGACAATAGCAGGTGCCGAAGGGAGACTCGTCTCGAGCTTGGTAGTTCATCTGGAGGAGTGTGCATGTCGATGCGGGCAGCCGTGAGCTAGTGCCGGTTTAGTAAGATGGGTACTGGATGGCCGGAGGCCCATGTTCAGTTCCTCTTTCTTGTGGCTTTCGACGTGCGGTTTGCAGCCCCCTGGTTTCAACTCTAAACTTGTTGGGCGCATTCTTGGGCCGCTGATTGGTCTTAAAGGCAACCTATATTGACCTTTTTTAGGTTAAACTACTAAAAAACCTTTTATTTTTTAAATTTCTTATATACAATTACATCCTTAAAGTATTACTTTTTTAATCTGATCAAACCCGTTAAAATATTATTTTGTTTAATTGAGCTCTTAAAAGACCTTTTTATTTAATTAAACTCCTATTTTCTATCAGATTTTAGAACTTCCCATAAAAAATAAGAGTTTAATTGAACGAAAATAGTATTACTAGAAAAGAGTAAAAGTTTATCCGAATACTTCTTAAAAATATTAGTATTTTTTTTTATTATTTTAACCATTTTTATAAGCCCCATGTTAGAGTTAGGCCATTTTGTTGCTGGTTTTGTCAGTATTAACCCTCCAACTGTTCACGGATCATGCTTTCTTTTTTCCCTTTTTATGATGAAAAAGGGGTAACGCTCTTCCATGGCGTAAATGCCAAAATCTGGATAGCCCATTAATTGATTTTGGAGAATGACCAAGAGACGAAGGTAACCTTCTGCTTTTTTATTTGAAAGGCATATGAATTATACAATAGAGTGAAAAGGAACCTTCAACTTCCAGCAGTTTGTAATTTGTATGATCCACTTTTGGCATTTAGTAAGAAAAAAATAAGGAAAAGAAAAAGAAAAAAATTGATATTTTCAAGGAGATAAAAAAAATTCACATATTCCTATTCTTTTAGAACTGATATGTTTTGAGCATTTTTCAATGCATATATATAAATATATATATTTATGGTATACCACGTGAAAGGGTTACTAGTAGATTTGGTAAATTCCATTTCCATTGGAGATTCTAAGGAATCATTCTCAGAATCATCCCCTCCCCCAAATCTCTCTTCCCCTGGCCTATGCTACCTTGACAAACCGTTCACGCATATATCTGTCACAGCCGCCTAGGACCCATTTCTTGCATCATTGTAATTCTCCACTCTGATTGACGCAAAACCTCACCGGCATGTAAATTTAGTCAGTCCATAACCTATCTTCCTTGTTTGCCTACATATATCTATAATACTATTACTATACTTAAAAAGTAAAATTTTATCATAAAGCATTGCTATTGGCCCCCGGTCTAAGGGTCTTTGGCATGAATGACTACAATAACCGAATATGCTTAGGTTAGGAATTCTCTTACTTCATCACGCCAAGCATATGCCTTCTCATATTCTATTAATCTTTTGCTAATAAAACCAATTCATCTACCGTTTCTTCTTCTTCATTACCAATTTACCATACTCTTTTCCCCTTTTTTTTTTTTTTTTTACAGCTCCAAAGTCTTCACTGTCATTCAATTTTTTTTGGGTGTTTGTCACTGTGTTGGAAGGGGCTGAAGATGAAGTTTGGGAAGAGATTAAAGCAGCAAATTCAGGAAACTATACCGGCTTGGAGGGACCAGTTTTTGTCTTACAAAGAGTTGAAGAAGCTTGTTCGACTGATTTCTTCGGCGGAGACTCTGGAGTTTGCAAAGGCAGAGGCTGAGGCAGAATTTGTGTACTTGTTGAACAATGAGATCGATAAGTTTAATGCCTTTTTCATCGAACAAGAAGAGGACTTTATCATCCGGCATAAGGTAAGTTTAACTGGAAAAGCTTTTATTAGTATTTTATTTTATCATAGACCAACAACATAAACAAACATAATATTATAATAATAATTGCTATAGTATCAAACCATCCAAGGCCAAAAGAGAAGTTGGGAAAAGCAGGCAAGCAATACAAGGATATTATATTTTTCATCCTTCTCTTTGGAAAAGGTGTTTGTTTACAATTACAAGATAGCTTGATCTAAGTGTGCATGCATCCCATTAGAAAGTCAATTTTTTTTTCCCTGAAAGTATTGACAATAGTTAATTTGAGGCACTTACAATTCATTCTCCTATTTAGAGACTATTAACTTAGTTTTTAAAAGGGGGAAAAATTAGTTAAATGAAAAAGTGAATCGATAATTAAGAATCAAATTATATTTTTGACAAGATGAAGTTTGACAATATGGGCCATTTCTCAACTACAAAGAGACATTGTATATGCTTTGATCAATTAAAACTTAGCATCTCAATATACACAGTTGTTGTTATAATTCCAATTGCTCGACCTTTGAGAAAAAAAAAAAAAAACATGGATTAGAAGTTTGAAGAAAGGATCTATAAATTCAGGAATTGCAACAGACAATTAAGAGAGTGGTAGATACATGGGGCCCCAATGGAACTAGTCCTTCAGAAGCAGAATATAAAGACAAAATGGCGAAAACCAAAAAAGACATTGTCGATTTTCATGGCGAAATGGTCCTCTTAGAGAATTACAGCAATATCAATTACACAGGTAGTCAGTGTGACAATCTTTTCTTCAATATTCTTCATTTGGTTAATTCACATGGCAACGGTTTTTGAGATTGTGTAGGTTTGGCTAAGATATTGAAGAAATATGACAAGCGAACAGGTGGATTATTGCGGTTGCCCTTTATCCAGAATGTGTTGCAGCAACCATTTTTCACAACTGATCTTCTTTCAAAGCTCGTCAAGGAATGTGAAAACACCATAGATGAAGTGTTCCCCGTTGAAGAAGAAGAAGAAGATGCTGGAGAAAGGGCAAAGGAACGAAGAGAAGCTGTAACAGTTGAAGGGAAAGGAATATTTAGGAACACAGTGGCAGCTCTATTGATCATGCAAGAAATTAGAAGGGGCAGTTCCACTTACAGCCACTTTTCTTTGCCTCCTCTCAACTTGCCAGACTCTGATCTCATACACTTGTTTCAACTCAACTCCCCAATCCCCATTCTCTAATGACACAACTGAAGGGAACTCACAAAACATGATAATCAAGGGTTTAAATTGCTGTCACATCACATTGATCATAATTGCGACAGCCAATTACTATGAATATTGAGATGATAAGAGTGAAAACTGTAAAATAGCTTTATGTTGTGGTGGTATTTAAATCCCAATGCTCCTCGGCTTTGGAACATAGTAAACCTCATACTATTATCGTTATAATGTTTTTTTTCTTCCATCTTTTACAAATGCTTCATCCTTTTTGCAGTCTGATACATATACATATATATATATATATAATATGACAACATCACTGTCTTGTAACATCAATTTCTCCATTGTGTTTTATTTTATTTTGTTTTTCCGAACATTACATATGCTTAATTCTTGTATTTTTTCCCTTAAATCGTAAGAATTATCACCAAAATTTAATTATTTGCCGAGGGATAAAAAGTGAACGTTGGAGATAATGACTAGTACTCAAGCCCGTATCAAGGTTTTTCTAAGGCTGAAGACTAGATTCCTAGACTGAATGGCAGGCTGGTTCTGAATTAATCCCAGAATTGAAAGAGATTCCTTGAACTTGAATCTATAAAATTGGGATTGTTGATTCTTAAAATACACCAATCAAGCTCCAGCGGAACTCAAAAGAGAAACCAACTGGTTTCCACCATGTCGGGTCTTGGTGTCCATGTAAGCTGTGTTATATAAAACCAAGGCCCGATTTCCACCAAGTCTGGTCGGGTCTGGTGTCCATGTAGACTATGTTACAACAAAACCCAGGCCCGGCCTCACACCCAATCTGTTCTGAACTTCTGATTCAGACACCTTCACTCGATTGGAAAACCAGAATTCCATTTTTTTTTTCTGCCGGAAAAATATTGAGTTACTAGGATTTTATCCCCGTATCAGCAAAGCAACATCGTCCCCAGGAAATGAGGTAAATCGTGATTAAATTATAGACAAAAAAAGAACTTTATCAGTTACAAGTTTCTGTTTTTTTTTTTTTCCTCTAAACTCTGATTATCGATTATATTATACTAATTCGCATTCTGAACTTTCAATTTTACTTTATGGTGTAATTTTAGTTTTTTCATTTAGGGATATAGGTGCTTTTGGGTTAAACTCTTCAAGGTTTTGAAGAACTCTACGGTGGTACTTAACGAAATTTATAGAGGACCCAATGACAAATCATTCATAAAAAATGAGTGAATTGTTTGTTGGTCCTTCAAAGAATATGTTTTTAGAGTGTAAATAATAAAATCTAGTAGTTAAAATATTATAATTAGCCTTCGTTTTTGCTGGGATTCGGATGTTATAGAGCTTTTCTTCGTTGTAAGGAAAAAAGTATATAATATACAAATTCCCTCTCTGTGTAAAATATGTAGTGCTCTTGGTTTTCAGTAAGTAAACGTTGCATTGCGTTATTGGACGGATGTATTGCTGCCGGGTTTAATCTTTGAGCATGTTGGAAAGATGCAACTTTGTTATAACTAGTTTTAGATGAAAAAAGGAGCTTCTTCATTGTAGATGCTAACTCTTTGATTGAGGTTCATGTCTAATTAGTGTGATTTCTATATTTTCTTGGACAATCAATACACAAACTTTTGCTTTTATTGCTTCTTCCCCTATATTTATGCAATCGGAATCTTTTGAGATTTGAGGGTGTTGTTTTATACTTTCATTGACATATTCCTCTATAATTGCATGATCATTGAAAGTTTGGAATGCTCTGGGGGCAGTTAGAGCAAACCATGATATCAGAAAATAATATGTATTTCATGCATAAATTTGCTGAAAATCTCTGATTCTACGAAAGGAAGTTTAGCGGGAAACAACAATTCAATGATGTTTAAATGTTTGGGCTCATGTTTTCCTAATAACAATCGTATATATGTTTCAGAGAAATGAAAACCATGTCGTCTTATCAAGGCTGCTGAAGATATTGGCTATGAACCAAGGAATGGCTTCTCTGGCTCATGCTCCTTTTACCATATCCATCACTAAAATTCCTCAGTTTCATTCCAAAATCTTACGTTTGTTCAAAGCCTCAGAGGTGCCTCATGTGCTCTTCTTCCGTCGCAGCCACGTCAGAAAGTCCTCTGTTTGCTGCACGAAATTATCTCAGTGGGAACCTTCACCAGTCACATATGCTCCAACTGAGAAAGTTGGTGATAACTTCTTGGAAAAATCATCCGAATTATTTGAAACTCTGAGTTCTGACAACAGAGCTGAAGCTTCAGTGACTAATACTGAAGATCTGATAGATATAACCAATCAGCTGGTGGCACATCTTCAGTTCCCTAAATGGCCAATGTGGCTGCTAGGCCCTTCTCTCCTCCTTATCACGGGCATGGTACCCATTCTGTGGTTACCAATATCCACAATATTCCTCGGCCCAAATGTGGTCAGCCTTCTTTCCTTGATTGGACTTGATTGCATCTTCAATTTGGGTGCAACCCTTTTTCTCCTCATTGCAGATTATTGTGCCAGGTCAAAGGGCCTGAGACAAGCTTCCAAGAGCAAGCCTCCTTTCAGTTACCAGTTCTGGAATATAGTTGCAACTTTGACTGGACTTGTGATCCCCTTGATGATACAGTTTGGATCCCAAAAGGGCTACCTCTAACCTCAACTGCCTTTCATCCCATATACAATTCTGTTGGGTCCCTACATTCTGCTTCTGTCAGTACAGATACTGACTGAGATGTTGACATGGCATTGGGAGTCACCAGTTTGGTTGGTGACACCAGTTGTGTATGAGGCATACCGTGTGCTGCAGCTAATGCGGGGTTTGAAACTCGGGGTTGAACTCAGTGCACCAGCATGGATGATGCACACTATCAGGGGCCTGGTCTGTTGGTGGGTACTGATTCTTGGTGTGCAACTCATGAGGGTTGCTTGGTTTGCCGGTTTCACTGCTCGAGCTCATCAACAGCAGTCTTCTGCTTCTGCTGACGCTTAGCACCAATAGCCACTGGTATCTTAAACTGAAAGAAAGAGATAAATGGCTTGATATACGGATCTTGAGCGCACAAATCAAATAAAACATCTCTACATTTTGTTATAGTACATTTATTAAGCAGCCAGTTAACATATCTGTAAGAAATGTTGTTTACAATTACATGAGTAGATTATAGAAATGTTATGTATTTGAATGATAAGGGCAGCCGTGTTTGAATGTTAGAAATGATGGCAGATGTATCAATAGGGTTGATAGAAGATACAAGTCGCCAACCATCTGTACGTCGTACATCTTTTAGCTGGAGGTGAAAATTATTATGTTCTAGCATTTATTATAGATTATATTTGCGCATAAATCAAATCGGGTTATGATTTAAATTTTGTTTTAATCTTAAGTTTAGGTTCGTATTTGACATATTTAGATCTGTTTGTTTAAGTTTATATTATTATTCATTACATTAAAAAATATTTTTTATTAATTTTTATGTATTTCACAATTAAATTTAAATAAAAATATATTATTTTAATTTAAAATTATTGCTCTGAATTAAGTTTGATTGATTCGAAATAAAAATATTAAAACCTAAGCTCGAGCTCAATCGAGCCAGGTCAGGCTTTTGAGCATGTTTATTACGAATAAAGAAAAGCAAATTATATGATAGAAATCGAATTATTAAAATTTATTTGATTAAATTTATTTATTTATTAAAAAAATAAATATAATTTTTATAAATTATTTGAGTTAAAAACATTAAAATATTTAAATTAAAATTCAAGGAGCTATTATCAGGAGTTATCTCATTGGAAGAAAACCGAGTTTCAGTGTCAGTTTTCTTTCTCTCTTTCTCTTTTTGTCAGTGCTTTACAGTTTTTACTCGGAAATCTAAATTATTATCGGGAGGCAAAAAGACAATTATAGCCCTAGATGAAACCGCATGATTCTGCAAAATAGGGAACTGTGAACAACCGCAGTCAAGTCGAAAGCAAGACAAGCATCATTGTCCCACGTGCTTTCAGCTCTCTCTCGAAGACCCGTCACCTTCTTCGTATTTCCGCTCTCGCCGGAGACCGCGAACTTCACAGTCTTTCCGAAACCTCGTGGAAGCCGCCATCGATTATATCTCCGGCGGTCCTCACACCGATCCAAATTCCAATCACGATGAGCACTGGTGAACTTCTCAGCATCGAGCCTCAAGAGCTCCAATTTCCCTGTAAGCATCTTCCAAAAGCCTTTGGTTTTAAAAAATTTACAGTTTCGCGTCTCTTTCTAGCTCCATATCTTCATCGTTATAAGTTACGTTTTCAACTGTTTTCTAATTATTAACGTTTCTTGTTCCTGAATTAGTCGAATTGAGAAAGCAGATCTCGTGTTCTCTAACCTTGTCCAACAAGACCGATAATTATGTGGCTTTTAAGGTAATTATGTTAATTCTTAAATCTCTATGTCCACCGCTTCTTCTTTCCGCAAAAATTTCTGGTAAAGAAAAAAAAAAAAAGAAAACTTCATTTAGGATTTTTTGATAACCTAAAAGACTTTGATTCTTATCAGTCTATGTATCTTTTGTGTCTTTGAGTGTTTTGCAGGTGAAAACTACAAATCCAAAGAAGTACTGTGTAAGGCCTAACACTGGAGTTGTGCTACCTAGGTCAACGAGCAACGTTATTGGTCTGTCTCCTTGTTGTCCCTCTCTGGCACTAAATTTGGACTTAGCTATCATTATTTTAGTTAATCATCTTTTATGTTTAATGTTTAGTTCAAATAATTTGTTTCCTTTTTTTTTTGGTAATGTTAATTTCATGGCAATCGTTAGCTTTATTTTCAACTTTGTAATTACTTTTTCAGTAGTTACTTATTGTTTTATTTATGGAATCAGTTACAATGCAAGCTCAAAAGGAAGCACCTCCTGATATGCAATGCAAGGATAAGTTTTTACTTCAGAGTGTGATTGCTAGTCCTGGAGCTACAGCAAAGGATTTAACTCCAGAGATGGTATTTATTTTACTCCGATTGCTTTTGATAAACGGGTTTTCACTTTCTAACTATTTGCTTTTGAATTTTTAGTTTAATAAGGAATCTGGGCATCATGTTGAGGAGTGCAAGTTAAGGGTTGTTTATGTTGCACCTCCTCGGCCTCCTTCCCCTGTTCGAGAAGGATCTGAGGAAGGCTCGTCACCTAGGGCTTCTGTCTCAGACAATGGTAGCTTGAATGCTGCAGAATTGGCAGCTGTGAGTATTCCTTGTCTCTGTGTTTGACATTGAATAGGGTTTTCGTGTTGGTCAGTATACCTTTGAAATTTTAATGAGACTTGTTGTGGTTATATGATTGTGCCTGCAGGTGTCAAGAGCTCATATAGAGCAGCATGAACCTCAAGACAACTCATATGATGTATCTTCTCTCTCTCACACTCTTATTGTTACTTTTACCTCTGACATTGAATTTTTATGGGCCTCTCTAAGGAATGTTGTCAGATTCTATCTAAACCAATGAAATGAATCCATAAATGATAGCAGCTCTTTGTAATTGCATATTGTTGGCTTTTTTGTTCCATAATTGTTATAGTTTGGGAAAATGGCTTAATTATTTTTTAAACAAGTTGAAGAATGCATTGATGATACTTGTAATCATATTCATACTTGCATGATGCATCTTTGGTGGAAACTTTCTTGCATCTTTTTCCTAAATCACCCATCATCAAGCATGGTTCGGTTGAGCTGACTTTACCATTTCTGAATGTGTTAATAAACAAAGTAGTTTTATCTTTATCACGTATTTATTATGGGATTCATTTCTTCACTTGGGGGAATAACTACTTTTAAGCTTGAGTCTGTTTTGGCTGTCAATATCTTCTTTCGGGATAGAATAGGTGTCATATAGTCAATTTTAATGAAAATTACTTAGCATCAGGCTTGTGTTTACAAGCCATGCATAGTGGCATAAGGAGAGAAAGTTTAATATACCTTGGATGATTTAGTTATTACGTGCTTCCTTTCTTGTTTTAACCTATCTAGTTCTTATTCTTTTGTAACTTGTGTTGTCTTATAATTAACTTTTATGTAGAGAGAGTGATTCCCTAGTAATAAGTGAATTATTCTCAAGTTAAATTTCCTGTAGCATGTTTGAACATGCACATCACTGGGATGGTGATATTACCTCGTTTTTGTTCCATTTTCTTGATGTGTGTTTAGACCTCTTCATTAGAACTATTTAGGAGTGCGAAAATGTTAACAGTGTCGATAAGGTACGAGGATATGGAGTGCTCCTGTTTTCCCTTTTTTTTTTTTTTTTTTAATGTTACTACTGTAATTCCTTGTCTAGATAGTGGTTCTGGCTGCTAGTACAACCTCATGAGGTGAAATTGCCTCATTGGGATTGGATTTAATCTCGTACTTTTTTTTTTATCCTGATGGCAATTAATGATCGCTTGTTCAAGATTAAAAAGAAGGTACTGGACTCCAATGCTGGGGTACACTAATACACACCTAGGGATGCCGACAATCTCCCATGAAAACTTAGCTTGTTCATTTGGGGACACCATTTAAAATTCAACCTTTCGTGTTGTCTTTTCAAATACACTTGATGTGAGAAACAAGTATGGATCTAGCATGGATCTGCATTAAATGTGAAACTATCACCTTTTCAAATTATAAATGGTATATTTTTTATCATCACATTCACGTTAATGACTTTTTTGCATCATTAATATGATAATAATCTAATTGAGATATGTCAAAAGAATTATCACCTCTGAAGAATTAAAAGCCTTCAAAGATTGAATACAAGACTTTATAGAAGGCAAGCTCATTCTGGAAAAATTTGCAATTATCCAAAAAAGAAAAAGAAAAGCTTAAAGATTGATGCTTCACTGTGGCAATACTTCTAATTGCAGGCAAGGTCTCTCATTTCCAAGCTAACTGAGGAGAAAAATTCTGCCGTTCAGCAAAACAAGAAGCTGCAGCAAGAACTGGTAAGTTGCTCAATATTTGGGGTTCATAACAAAAAGGTTAAGGAATTAAGGACCAATTGCTAATATGCTAGCTATTAAGTCGCTTCATATCTTCAGAGAGTTTCTTTGAGTGTACTTTGGAATTAAATCTTTGGGGTTCATGATAAAGAGGTTAAGGAATTAAGAACCAATTGCTAGTATGCTAGCTATATAAGTGGATCCTCAATCACTTGCGGTTACTTTTCAGTAATAACTTATCATTCTCTTTTGTTGAAACAGAATCAAAATGAGCTTCTATAGAGGGTTAGAGAAAGTTTAGAGGGAAAAGGGATTTAAAAAAAGAATAATAATGGAGAGAGAATGCCTGCTGATGATAATTTGTTACCCTGTATCAATGTCTGCCTGACCAGTTCATCTTAATTAGCTTTATTGCAGCCTTACATAGAAATTTAATTTGCAGGAACTCTTGAGACGTGAAGCCAAAAGAGGTAACAGTGGTATTCCGTTCATATATGTAATTCTTGTTGGCTTGCTTGGCATCATTTTGGGGTACATTTTGAAAAGAACATGACCACCAAGTTACCCTTTCGTTCTTGGACACAACTTCGTGGCTGCTGGAAGAATGAAATGAAGAAAATTGGAAAAACAAATGTATGACTGATGAGTTAGCTCTTCTTGATTGTATTAGTTACATGGACGCTCGAAAAACAAGTGCAATGTGTGAAGGGTAAGAAGCAACTATTGTTCATTGTATTACTGTGCATTGACGGTAGAACTTTCAAGTGGCAGTTAGTGGATTTCGTAATTGTGCCCAACTTCTTTGAGAACAATTTTGCAACGGCATATGTCCCTGAACTTTGGTTTGAGAAACTGGAAAAATAATCACATGCTTGTGGGTGGCATGTTGGGTATAGCTTAGAATTGTCCCTCGTTGAAAAATCTTCTGTAACCCGGTTATTGCAACGTTGCAGGCTCATTTAAAATTTGTTAGACTTGGGCTTTTATCAAATTATAACTTACATTTGTACTTTGAATGCATTTACCTTTAACACACTCGTAGAATAAAAGAAAGGGACATTGAAATTTATAACACAAGATTCTAAACCGTTCAGAGAAGTACATCTTGTAACGGAATGAGCTTGAATCCGATTAAGAACTTTCAGATGTTCGTAACATGTTGCATCTGGTCACAATCTTCCGGAAATCATCAAGATTTAGCTGCCAATGCCACCAGTGAAAAAAGACCAAGTAAATTCTTAAACTCAAATACATTCTAAAGTCATCCATGCGTATGAGCTGCGATGAGATGAGAGACTCATTTGCTAGTTTGCTGGCCATCCAAGACATTGACATGGTTGTTGTTGGCAAAGTTCAGATCAAGGCAAGCATTTACGTATGTGACACGTGGTGTTACTAACAATGGCTCAGAAGAAAATTGTTGAAAGGCCAACATCTTAGTAACTTTAGGATGAATATACAAGTATCTGAAGTTCTTAACTGCCAGTACTGTCAAGTATTGTTAAAATTAACAAGATTATTAATGCTATAAAAAAAATGTATTTGCTCTGGCTACCATAAGAAAGAATTTTGCTTCTTCTAGGTTTTTCTTTTATTCACATAATAAATATCAAGAAGAAAAGAGAAGGTGAACAACAAATAAACTTGTATAGTGATTTGATCGTTCACTGCTTCTAAAGACAATGGCTCATACCATTTTTACCCATATCGGTCATATAAATATTTATATATTGGGAAAAAAGATTACTAACTAAAAGAATGTACTGACCTTCCCATCACCGTCACTATCAAAGCAACGGATCATCTCAGACAAGTCCTTATCTGTCCACATAAAATCATGTGCAATAGCTACTCTTCGTAAATCTCTCATAGAAATGCTTCCTTTTCCAGCTCCTGGTAGCCAGCAATGCTTTTAATCAGTGACCAAAAACACTCAAGAACAGAGAGATAATACCAATAACAGAAATAGTGTTACATGGATGAGATGTGTTCAGCATTAGGTTTCCAATTCAAATTTGACTGAAACATGTGATTAAGCAAATCGACCAAAATCATATTATTACTTGGTTAACTGCTACTAACAGAGCCTTCAACACCAATTTCCTCCACGTGCCATGATAATGTTATATAATAGATGTTGGAGGAACTATTTTCATCGGCAAAATAAATGACAGGCAATACATAGAATAGCTTATAGCATCTAAAATAAGATGCAACCCTCCACCAGAGTCTTTTGGCCTATACATTTTTAGATCTGCAAGAGCGATGCTAGTGCGCAAAACCCACATGGATCCTAGTTTCTAAGTTTTTGATGGTAATAGGATTGCTGACATTATGCACCACCGTAAGACACAGAGAGAGAGAGAGAGAGAGAGAGAGAGAGAGAGAGATGACAGTAGCATCAGAAATCAAATTACCATCAAACTGAAAGAAGTGCACGACCATTTCATCCTCAGTCATCTGCACGCGACTAGTGAACTGTGATTCACAAATGAAAAGAAACCTAGTGAATACAAATTAAGAGGATGGGGAAGCAAATAGTGTAATCCTTGAAATCCACACATTAATTCTAAAACAGAACAAACCGATTTTTTCTTCTTCAATCTAGCATTTCCCTTTCTTTCAGTGAAAGTAGCATCTTGCATATCTGTATGTACTGCAGCTGAAACTTCTCCAGAATCTTGCAGAGACAGAGCGATTGCCTGAATATGACTCACAAAAGTTTAGCCTTGCAGTAAACCAAATATGTAGAATAATGGAAGATCCAAGGTTACAAAAGCTGGCAAAATGCTATACCAAACTCAACAACTCAAAACCTAGAAATTAAAACAGCATTTGTTCCATTAGTTATCAAACTGACCTTCATTAATTCATCATCATCATCATCAATGTAATCAGAACGACTCAAATGTTTTTCAACAAGAGCTTTCTTCCTAGGTTTCGAGCCTTTATTTTTAACCTGGAAAAGAGAAAATCAAATAAGTGGAAAGCCAGACTATAACTAGATGGCTCAAGGCAAGAAGTATGGCCATTAATGGCGTCGTAAAGACGTTTTCCTACCAGTCATTGCAGATAAAACATGCTGACCAACTAAAACAGTAATAAGATGGTTCATAAAATGAAAGGAGATTCATTATCCTTAAAACCTTAAGATAACATTAGCATTTCACTATAAAACAATCAACTCTATCGTCTTATTTCACCAAAAACAAGCAAGCACCGTATAAGTCTTAGAAATGGGTATAATTTCTTAACGACTTAAGCGACTGTTTTAGTAATTTTACGATTGCATCAAACTTACCGTTTCAAGATTTTACCTTTTAGGCTCCTTAAACGAATCTTTCTGTAAATTATTTTACCAAAAAAAGGGGCTAAATTGTAGCTGAGTACCAACCTCGTTTTTACGAGGCTGAGATTGAGACTGAGGCTTTTTATTACCCGGAAGTCTCTCATCATCATCATCTAGTTTATCATCATTGTCATCGTCGTCGTCATGGTCATCCTCATCATCGGGCCTGTAATCTTCATCGTCATCAACAACCTTGCGTTTCCCTTTAAACTTACTCGAAGTCCGACTTGAATTTCGCCACGAACCCATCAAAGAAGAAGCCATTTTGGACAGACCCAACGCCTCCATTCTGGCTCTGTTCTCTGCAATTCTCGATAGCCTCTGCTTCTCGTATTCAGATATTCCTCGCTGTTCTTGCTTGGGGATTACTTCATCTTCTTCCTCGCTTAACTTCTCTTCACTTTCACTTTCTTCTAATTCAGAATTACAGATTTTGCGTTTCGGCATTGTGTCTTCTAATTCCCTTGTGGATTTCTGGCGCGACTTTGCTGAAGAATTGAAAGAGGATTTCAGGGCTCCCCTCATTTCCGTTGCCTTTCGCTCCTGCATCTAGTATATACCCCTTCATCTTCAGGACGATCTTGCCCCTACAATAGCCTAATTGATTTTTATTTTTTTGGTCAATTCCTTAATAATTTCACGCCTTTGCCCTCACAAATTTTCTTCCGAATAACAATTTAATAAATTTAATAATTTATATATTCGTATCATATTTATATATTTTATTATATTATAATTATAATAAAAATTTTTATATCTATTTTAATTTTATAACATTTATAATTCATATTATAGATATTTTAAAAATATATTCGTATTGTGTCATGTTATTTTTTATTTTATGTGTATCATATTCGTATAATCATATCAAATATTATCAGATCTACAATTTCATGTGTTTTAAAAAAATTATTCATGCATGATATGTTATTAGATAGTTTTTAAAAATATATTTTTAATTTTCATTTTCACCTCCAATATTTAGTTAATTATAAATTAATTGAATAAATTTGATGTATGTACTTATATTATTATAAAATAAGTGATTAAATTAATATTACAAGTTCAATATCGATTTAATTTTAAAAATAAAATGTAATTAAATTTAAATTGATAATGATATTTATATACTTTTTATATTAAAAAAACTATTAATTTTTTTTAAAATATCCACTTCTTAAAAAAAACTCCTTGCTTCTTAAAACTACTTAAATTTAAAAAATTACCCATCATAAAAAATTACAATTATTTTTAAATTTTTATTTATTAATTTTTATTTTTAAAAAAATATATATTTTTTACCACTAATTTAAGTTAATTATAAGGAAAAAAAACCCTTAAAGTCCCAATTTTCAACTGTTTTAAATGGAAATTTTCTAAAGGATTTAGAAATTAACACAGTTCTGAAATGGTAAAAAATTTGATCTTTAACAAATAATATGTTGCTCTCAATGGAAAAAATAACCCCATTTTGTAATTTCCATAATTACCCCCGAGGCACTAGCTGTACACAGCGAGCCTAAGCGTTCCCGTTAAATTCCGAGTAAAATAGTAGCAAATGCCAGCAAGGCAGTACTCTCCTCTCACCTCAAAAGGCACGAAACTCTTTCCAAAGAACGAACTCGGAATTCATGTCGATATGGGTTCAGATTTTCCCCAATAATTAATAAAGTCCCCATTTTTTTTACTCTTTTATTTGCTTCAATTTTTTTTATGGCCTCTTTCGTGGAAATTGATCGGTATAATCTGATTCCACTCTCAGTAACTTCTCTTTGCGTTTGCCCGTACCGTCCCTTGTCCAACAAAACCCTAACTCTCACTCGAAGAAGCCCTAAATTCAAGCTTAACCTAGTCTCTCATGGATCCGGATCGGTCATCCCGGTTCATCTTGCCGGTATTTACAACAACCGCCGGGTTATTTCGGCCGTGGCTCGTGCTGAACCGGAAAGTATCGACGAAAGCAATGCCAAGGAGGTACCTTTAGTTAACTTAGAAATGTTTCAATACTCTATTTGTTGCCGTTTGATATGTTAATCTAAAAGAATTTGAAATATTTTTTTAAAGAAAAGCAGAAGAAAAGAAAACTTGGGTGGTAAGGGATTTAAATAATTTTTGAATAAATAATAGTTGGAGAACTTGGAAAGCAACTGGTAGAATTAATAGAAATAATCATGAATAATGAATGAACAAGTGCAATCTAAGTTGCAAGTATCAAGTTTTGTCGCGTCAATATATCAAATTTCTTGTTTAAAGATGGTTACTGAGGCAGTTATGTTGTAGGAAGCTGACAAAGGCCATATGTCACCAACGACAGCAAAGGACTCTCTTTCTGAGCAACAAAGTAAATCAAGTCAGTTGAGGAAAAGGATTGTTTTCGGACTTGGTATTGGATTCACTGTTGGCGGTGTTGTATTAGCTGGGGAATGGATTTTCACTGTTTCCGTGGCCGCTGCTGTTTTCCTCGGTGCTCGTGAGTATTTTGGATTGGTTAGGAGCCGTGGAATAACTGCAGGAATGACACCTCCTCCACGATATGTCTCACGAGTTTGCTCTGTTATATGTGCTCTCATGCCCATTCTCACATTGTAAGATTGATGGATATCTTGTGTGCTCTGATTGTATCACAAGTGTATCTATTAATGTTTTGATTCCATTGTCTTTATTTGAATGATACATCTTGCTTTTTAAATTTTTTTATTTCCTACTTTGCAGGTAAAATCTTTTTGAAAATATTTGATGTTGTAATTTATTTTTATTTGTGATATACTGTCAGGTACTTTGGGAATATTGATGTTTCGGCGACGTCTGCTGCAGTTGTTGTGGCTATGGCATTGCTCTTGCAAAGAGGAAATCCTCGTTTTGCTCAGCTCAGCAGTACCATGTTTGGGCTATTTTATTGCGGCTACCTCCCTTGTTTCTGGGTTAAGCTCAGATGTGGTTTAGCAGCTCCTGCCTTGAATACTAGTAAGAATTTGGATTTTTGACAAGTTTATCTATGAACAGTCAACACCCATATATGCTAAGCTGTCAGATTAGAACTGAAAATGACATTAAACAAAAACATTCAGAGCCTATATACTGCTTTTGCCAAAAATTTGGTGGTTTGGATAAGGATTTTGAAGTTTCTGAAAGATGGATCTTGAAACAGCTTTTATTTTCCTTATTATAAAATTTAATGTAATTTTAAAGTGGATCAAGGAATTTTGAAACAGCTTTTATTTTCTGAGATGTGAAACTTCATTTATATTTCTTTTCAGCACCTAGTTCATTCGCATGTCTAGTCGGGGAAAGGGGAATAACTGATGATTTTTCACCAAACTGTTTTCCTAATCAGCTTCTTTTTGACAGGAATAGGAGCTGGATGGCCTTCCCTTCTGGGTGGCCAAGCTCATTGGACAGTAGGCCTTGTGGCGACATTGATTTCTTTCAGCAGCATAATAGCAGCAGATACATATGCTTTTTTGGGTGGAACGGTATATAGCCTTGATCCACAAGATCTTGTATCACTTGTTTAAGAACTTTAAGATGCCCTGAATGCTACATTAGTTACAGGCTTACATCTCAATGCATCTGGCATCACTTTATTAGCATGTCTTTTGGTTATTTTTCAATCAAATTTCAAAATCTGAAGTTATTTATATGGCATGAGGATGAATTTTACCATGCATGTTAAGTGGTGGACATATCATCCAATAACCATTGTTATGTTTGTTACCCTGTTCTGACGCAGGCCATTGGCAGGACACCACTTTCTAATATAAGTCCAAAGAAGACGTGGGAAGGAGCTATCGTTGGCTTGGGTGGTTGTATAGCAACTTCTGTTGTATTATCAAAGATTTTTAGCTGGCCAGCATCTTGGCTGAGGTATTCAATCTATTTCACGAGTAATGGTGTACAAAGATTTGTGATCCAAACATAGAACCCTTTTTCAAGCAGAAATACACATCCTAACTTTAGGAGCAGTGAAACCAATTCCCACACTCGACTTTTCTCAGATTTCTATTTGACTGTTGATATAGCTCATGAATCTATTAGGTTTGGGAAGCGGTATAAAGTCTAGCAATAGTGTAAGTTATTCTCGTTTAGAGGACCAAAGGGGTACAAATTGATTTATTTTATTAATAAGTAATGGATGGTTATATTCTTTGGTGCTCATGTATCGTACATGCATTCAGACATCCATTGGTCAATGTGCATGCAACAAGGAGCATCCGTCTCTTTGCACACACATGCCCATGGAATTTGAGTAACAATGATGACTGATGATTGTTGATTCTTTATTTTCTTTTAATTTTTTTTTTGAAATTAAACCAGATCTGTGACTAGGACCACTGCAAGCGATAAGTGTTAATCAATCCTGGAGTCGAACTTGGGGATGAGCGTTAAGTGTTATCTATGAACTTGACACTATATTAGCTTCAATACTTGACATTCTTTTTCCTTGATGTAGTGCGATAGCCTTTGGATTTCTGAACTTCTTTGGGTCTGTTTTTGGCGATCTTACTGAATCAATGATCAAGCGCGATGCTGGTGTTAAGGACTCTGGCTCTCTAATACCTGGACATGGTAATTACGGTTGCTCATGTTTACGTTCTCTGATAAGTTATTGAATCAAGTTTCCAACACTCTTGAGGGTGAACAAGAACTTTGCTTATGTCAAATAAGCGAAAAAGAAGATGCTCTTTAGGATTTGGCTAGAGTAATTAGGTGCTTAATATGGGATTCATGGATTTTTTTTTTTTCATCAATTTTGTGTGTTAAGAATTCGATAAACTATTTCTCCTCTTTTATGTTAACGTTTTGTGCGCACTGTCATGCAGGTGGGATACTTGACAGAGTGGATAGTTACATGTTCACAGGCGCACTTGCATACTCTTTTGTCAAAATCTTATCACCGCTCTACAGAGTTTGATACGTAAATTTTGACCGATAGCCAGAGAGAATACCGGATAGAAATTCTTCTGTGTGTTTTTGTATTTCGATATTAAAAGGAGTGCAGAAGCACATGTGATGGATACATGCAAGGGAATTGGTTCTTACTTGCTCTTAATAATACAGCAGAAGGAATCTGAGGTTGCATTTACAACCATGGTGATCTCTTTAATTTGACCTGATTGTCAAGTTGAGGTCTTTATACCTTTCTTAAAGTTCTTCTAACATCAATGAACTACACATATTACTGTGAAATGCTGCTATAGTTATAACTTGTTGATGTCAATGGGGCATTTTAAAAGTTTTTGGGATTTTTAATTTTTTACCCTTTTCTTTATCTTTTCCGGGGGACTCGTGGACATTTTCGAAGCTTTATCTTTTTAAGAAATACTGGAGGGAAAGAACAGAGAATAAATTTTACAAGGAAAAGAGTAAAAGATAAATTGTATTATTAATGTGGAATTTTGTCCGTTAACGCAAGCGGAGTTACTTGCTACGGATTCGACCCTACATGGGCTCAGTGATGACCCAATCTCGGGCTCTTAACCTGGTACGTAAAGTGGCAACCTCTCCTCGTATTGGGTGGGCCGGAGTTGGTTTTCCTGTCCATTGGATCTCTTAGAATTTAAACTTGGACTTCCAACTGGGAGGATCGTTCTCACCTTTATTCATCTGTAAATTATCATCAAATTCTGATGGCGAATGTCAAAGAAATAATGCAAAAATTAGGACAGTATAGAACTTGCCAAGCTGTTATCACATGTGCATGCGGCTACTTTAATTTTTGTCTTCTTGAGAATGATAATGCCCTTTATTTGGGAGCAGACAGAATCTAGAATTATAGTAAATAAAACAATAACTATGATTTGGAGTTTCAAACGTTCAAATCAAATGAGGGAGGAAATGCTCGGTGTCTACACCAACATCCTTTTATCAGCCAACTGTTGGCGATTTTGCAGAGTTTGTAATAAGGAGCACAGCCTTCAATACTGTATTCCTGAAAAATTCTTCAGTTACAGATTGAGCAAATGATACGTGGAAGCACAAAGCAAAAGTGGTTTTCAGTTTCATGGGATCCTGTAAACAGTTCTCTTTATGACCAAGAACAGTCATTTGAAGTAATTTTTTTCTGCAGAAACGACAGATGTAAACAGGTTAGCAGCTATAGAAAGAAGCGAAGAATGACTTGAGATGCAGACAAACAAAAGGAAAATCTTAAAACGAATAGGTTTTTTTTTCCCTTTTTTTTTTTAACGGATGTTAGAAGGCGAAATAATGAAATCCAGCAGTGTACTTCGAAGTGTAAACATGGCATATTCTCCCAAGTTGCACCGCCAGTGCCAGCCATTGCAGTGTTTTAATCTAATTAAATTTGCTCACATGGGACTCTTTCTTCCATTTTCTTTAATCCAAAATATATCAAATTTTCCGCCTATATAAACCCTTACCGAGCTCGCTATATTCCCTAGACCTTAAACACGAAATACCTTCGTCTAGTCTAGTCTCTGAAGAGTTTTGAAATAGCTTCCATGGACACTGCAACCACTGCTCTTCTCCTGTGGCTCAACCTTCTTTTTTTCACCATGGTCAGTTCAACTTCAGTCCCTTGCCCACCTGAGCCAAAGACCCCTAAAAGCCCACCAAAGAACCCTCCGGCCGTAAGGCCACCATCAAGAAACCCACCACCCTCTTGCCCGAGGGATGGCCTAAAGCTGGGGGTATGCCAACTTGTTAAATGACTTGGTTCACCTTGTAATTGGTACCCCACCAAAGACCCCTTGCTGCACTCTCATCCAAGGTCTTGCTGATCTTGAAGCTGCTGTTTGTCTTTGCACTGCCATTGAGCTTAACGTTTTGGGACTTAACCTCAATGTGCCAATCTCCTTGAGCTTGCTCTTGAACTACTGTGGTAAAGGTGTCCATAGAGGCTTCCAATGCGCCTAATTCTGCTTATTATCTCAACTCTCTTCCCCATTCCAGGATTTGAAAGCTTTCATTCTATTTGTTTGCATCCTTATTATTAGTTTGATTTTGTGGTGATTAACTCGATCCCCATGCTCTTTTATATTCTGGAAGAAATAAACTTTAATATTGGATGATGGACTTGATTTTTTTTTTAAAATTTTTATAAATGTTGATTCAACAATGATAGTGATAATCATCATTAATTAGTTAAATATATATTTATGTATGAATTTTGCTAAATGCATTGGCAGTCAATATAGAAACTATATCGTTTAATATTAACTAACCTTAAAAAAATCATAAATATATATAATGGCATATATTGTTGAATGGATCAGAATCGATTTTTTTGCCTAACTTTCACATATATTAACATGATTGGCTGACGCTAGAGGTTTTCCCAAGTCCACGATTGTTATAACATGTAAATTGTAGTATGCGTCAATTTCACTAATTAGATTATTTTGCAAAATTTATATTTCATCACCCAAAAATCCTTAATAAACAATATTAGCACTTTTTTTTTTCTTTTTGGTCCAACAGAATAAGATTACCTTCAAGACTTCAACCCCTAAAACCCCCAAAAAAAAAAAAATCATGCATGATAGAGCTGACAAGGCACGAGACTATGATGATGATGATGATGATGATGATGATTATTATTATTATGTAACAAAAAGAAAATGAAAACCGCAGTTTCTGAAGTCTGAACATAAAAAATAAGAGATGCGGCAAAGAAAGTTCACGTGGCAATCTTCAATGAGACAAATTCATCACTAAGAAAAACAAAACTAAGGCAACAAGATGGCAATCATCGTAAAGGACAAGAACTCAGTTACTGTTTTGGGCGGTGATCTATGACTCGTCATCCAAAATGCCGGATTATAAACTCATAATGCACGCTTACTGATTAATTAATTCTGGCCAATATATATATAAAGAAAATAATCAAAAAGGAACCGAGTTTTTAAGAAATAAATTTAAATTTTGATAATCTCTTTTTTTTCACTTTTTTGTGAAAAAATATTATAAAGGATTTACTTCTCTCTGCATAAAGCAAAAACGCCGAATGGACATTACAGAAAAGTGTGCTATTGATTGCCATTTTGTCTTCTCTGTTTTTCTTCTTTTTCAATTTTCTTTCTTTTTTTCAACACAAGGATGTCCTTTTCACAATATTAATAAAGTGAGTCAGAAAGCGCAGAACCAGGATATCATGTGAACTTTGAATGCTTCAACTCCTTTATGCAGCAAGTTTAACTCCTTTGCACAACAAAAACGAGGAATGCCTGGGAATTGCTTGGGCTCAACATTTAAAAGGATAAAATTCTCATAAGTGTCCCGGCCTAGTACACCTTGCTATCATGGGAGGAAAATCTTGAACATTAGCCCAAAAGTTTCGAGCTAATAATGGGCCCATCTAACATGGACCTTGCCGGAGGTAGCCGCAAAGCTCTTTGGATTCCAAAAACAAAAGCCTGCAAATGTTTAGGCTATTTATTAGAGGTTGATAAAACTGGCCCGAAACATCCCCGGAGCTATTCTATCAATGGAACAGCGTATCCCACCACGCATCAGATGCCCAAATATAACCTCCCCAATAAAAAATTAAAACTCCTGTCCTTGTTAACCTTTTTTCTAAGAAATTGGAAGATCGATGTTTAGATACGCAACCAAAGAGAAAATATTATAGGATTGGGTTGACCCTTGCGGAAGGGGTTAGCTTGATGTGAACCTTCACTATAAATGTGATTGGGAATAAGCCTTAGAACTGCATAATCAGAACACATTCCACTTGCATGCCTAGCTTGCTCCTTATATTTTCCCGACTTCGCTTAATCTTGGTGTTTCAGAGAAAGTGAACAAAGTTGTTCATCCATCAAAATGAGTTTGAAGACTGGTACCACGTTTCTGTTGGGGACGATGTTCGGGGCCCTCTTAACTCGAGGATTCCAACGCTGCCATCATCTTAAAGAAATCCGCGAAGGCAAGAAGCGCTGTCCTCGAAGAGCAACTGAAATGAAACCTGCTGATGCGAACCCAGGACCTGAAGTGGTGGAGCAGCAAACCAAAGCAACGCTTGTCAGCTCGTGAATGAAGAAAGTTTTTTATCGTATCTTATGTTAGAAAAAAGTTATGTTCGGTTGTGCTTGATGTGTGTTTTAACAGTTTCAATTTGCTTAACGTCCTAAGACTCCTTTTTTGTGTCCTTTTCTATATGTACTTATAAATTCCTTATCGGAAATTTAATGGGTTTCACACAATATAAGATTTGACTCCAGGAAATATGAGCATAATAACTTTTAAATCCAAAAAGCTTAAGCTATTGGGTTCTTTAATCTTTATGTATATATCATCTTTATATTTCACTTTGTAATAGTATGATATCTCAATCATATATGAACCTCAACAATCTTGTCATTCACTAATGGATTGTGATCAATTCCTTCGTACAAGTAAAGCTGTCAATGCAATTCTTAAACCCAGCACGGACACAAACGTTCATAGCTCTTTTCTAACAGGTAAGGTGCTGCTTTGTATTTAACACTAACAGTACTTGTGGCTGAGTGTTGCTTTGTATTCTAGCCGGTTACTGGTATACATGGATTCCATATAAAGTGGAACCGTACAGCATAGAAATAGGACTATTCCCTCGGCAAAATTCAGAAATTATGGATGAATTTAGCTTAGTTTGTTGTCTTTCCAGGCATTGATAATAAGTCGTTTGTTTTACTTATAGAACCAGATAACATATGAAATTTCTTTCCAAAAAGTCGAGTCTAATCATGGTTGGGTTTAATCTAATTTTATGTTAGATTTATTCTATTATATTTTGATTTCTTTGATTATCTAATGCTTAGTAGCTAAATTTAGAACATAATCCACCATCGCTAGATTCACTACTTTCCATCTCCTGGCCGCCTTATGTTTTTCGTGAATTTCTGATTTCGTTTGACTAATTTACTAGCCATTGCTCTATTATTTCTCGAAAGTGAATTGACCAACCAATCAACCCATTGCACAAGCAAGGGCCCCTCAATTTTGTCCAAAGGCAGATTGCTGACTTTTCTTTTATTGATCCAACCAACACTATTAAGTATTTATATCTGATATATCAGAGTCGAAGTCAGATCAATTTTATGAAGAATGGAAATTTACCTGCTTTAGATCGAGCGTTCGAGATTGAGTGATTGACCCTTGGGAAAGGGGTCACTGAACTAATAAAAAACTGAGAATAGACTTGGGCCTCACGAACAATTGAGCGAGTTCAATATGGTATAAATTTGGCCATGCTTGATCGCCCAAACCACAGCAGTCAATCCAGCTTTCAGTAGAAAAAGCCACACAAAAAGGGATGGGAATAATAAGGGGTGCCTTCTCTCTCATGGCCGGGACGCTTTTCGGTATCTATCTCGCTCAGAACTATAATGTTCCTAACATCGGCAAGCTCGCTAACACCGGCTTTGTTATAGCCAAACACATTGAAGAAAACTACCGCAAACCCAAACCCTCCACTAGCACCGATGTAAACGATGACGGCGGCGCCGTTTCCAAATAATTTTTCAGAACTAGATCTTGTTATCAGACTCAGATCAATAGAAGGAGAAACGGGATTTGTAATTTTTGTCAAAAGATTTATGGTTTCTTTTTCTTTTTCATGAATGTAAGTTTTAACCGTCATTGGATTATTGCAGCAAGATAGTAGATCTTGTCTTCATGGTATTTGAGGTTTTATAATTGAATGTTAATTGTATTTCAACTTGGATAAAATCTGTTCTCTGCCACCAAACCAAATACTGGAGCCGACGAAAGCATTGACAAGTTAAGATTTAACTATCTGAAAGTAAGAGCAAGACAGATAACTTCATATCATTATTGATATTTTCTTGGATAAGCAAAGATTTCAATTGTGGCCTAAAGAGAATCCAAATCTCGCTACCAAAACGGTGAAACCCAGCCTCTTAACAGAAGGGGTAAGCCGTCGATCGTTATAGTGCTTAAAATGGGACAATCTTATAAGGTAGCGGTCGTCAGTGGCGGCACTCGGCCTGGGAGCTTCAAAGAGATGGTCCCCAAGTCGCGGTATTTGGGAAGGGCAAAAAAGTCGGTGGCACATAGGCATATAATCCACGGGTGGAGACCGATCCATTGAGCCTTGACCCGAATCAGGAAATAGTTCATACTAGCCTTTACAGATCCCTCCGATTTAACCTACCTAGGCAGATTATGGGCTTCTTGGACTATCCATTTGTGAAGAAAGAACGTGGGGATCCGAGGACTTTTCCGGGTCACTAAGAGGTGCTCAGGTTTCTTGAGGATTTTGCTCGGGACTTTGGGTTGTTGGAGTTGATACGATTTGGGCATGAAGTGGTCCGGGTGGAGCGAGTTGATGAGGTGAGTCACGAGTGGTTTGTTGAGTCTAGAACTCAAGGGACAGGGTCAAGATGGGAATCGAAAGAGGAGGTGTTTAAGGCTGTAGTTATTTGCAATGGTAAACACACGGAGCCAAAATTTGTAGAATTTTCAGGTGTTTTGATTAATGCCAATTGGAAACTTGCATTAGATTCAATCTCCACTTTCTTAGATAAAGAAATATTTTTCTGAAATGTGGAACAACTATGCAACTACTTTAATTGCTATGTAAAAGCTTCCCAGTCTAAGAATATTCCTTCTCAAAGTGCCCAGGCAAATGTCATTATATCTCAAATTTTAACTGTTATATTTATTAATCTTTACATCTCACTGACAGTAAAATCTCTTCTTTTTCTTCCTCCTAAAGAATTTACACCTAGTTTAATTCCAATGCAATGTCTACTTCTTTAACTCCCATTTCTTTTTACTAGTTTTAATCTGTTTCTAATAGACATATATATATGTGTGTGTGTGTTTATATCTATATATCTATATATATATATATATATATATATATATATCATCTTTTTCATGTTTTAGGCAGTGATGTTTGGCTGGGATTGCAAATGCATAGCCATAACTACCGGACTCCTGAACAGTTTGAAAATAAGTTACTGAACCACACAATCAAAACTCAGTATTGATGATGAACTTATGATCACCCTGCAGTCCTCTGTAGGAATCTGCAAACCTAGTAATATGTCTTTAAACTTCTTAATTTTTAGAATCATCAATCCACCCAATGAAAGGTCATATAGTTGGCTAAAATGATTCTAGGTTCTGGCTGACAGATAGTGGTGGTCATCGTGAACGGATCAAGTGCCAGTGACATCTTGAAAGAGGTCTCCCCTCTAGCAGGACAAGTTTATCAGGCTATTAGAGGACCTAATATCACGTTGAAAAGCTAGAAAATCGTGATAACGCTTGGCAGCATTCTATGGTTTCTTGTTCATTTTGTAAATTTGGTTTAAAGTTAAACTTTAAGCTAATCATTTTTTCCTGATAAACTATGAATTCCTGCAGATCGAAAGCGCTCATAAAGATGGTAAGGTGGAATTCCAAGATGGATCAATTGTTGATGCAGATATCATTGGAAAAATACTTGAATCTTTTTATGCATCTGTTATACCTCAATTCAATCTCTTAAATTCTTTGTCCTTCTAGATTTATACGTTTTTGAAACCCCTAGGGAAAAAAAAAATCTCTTGCAGGTACAAATTCCACTTCCCATTTCTTAGGTCAAATGGGATAATTACTGTCGATGACAACCGTGTTGGACCTCTGTATGAGCATGTTTTTCCACCAAGCTTAACACCTTGGCTTTCTTTTGTGGGACTACCTTACAAGGTAAACTTTTGTCTTCTATTTGATTAGAATATATTTCCAAGCCATTAAACGTTTGTCGGCAAGAAATTGCATTTTCAAGTCCTAATACTATGAGTCATCTATCTAATTTTTCCTCAAATGTTGGTTAATTGTCACTGATTTTCATCTTATCTTGTACATCGAGTGCTTAGCCTATCAAAGACTCAAAGCTAGAACTTATATATATATATATATATATATATATCTTATACAAAAAGAGAATATTCTAGGCTTTTGCTTAGGTGTAGTATTGATTAGATTGAGAGGTATTCTTTAAACTGCGTTTCAAGTTTTTAACAGGGAACATAGATGTTTACCCAATCAGGCAGTGCCCGCTCTAGTGATGGAATTACAAGCGAAATGGGTGGCAAAGTTTTTATCTGGCAAGGTAGAGCTGCCAAGCCAAGAAGAGATGGCATATTCTGTGCAAGAGCTTTACAGTCAGATGGAGAAAACTGGACGATCCAAGCATCTTACTCATACGCTTCAGCAGGACAAGGTTTTTCCAATTTCCACGACCGAATCTCTGTCTCTCTGTCTTTTGCTTCTCTGCTTATTGTCTGCTTGTTGTCTTGTCTGGTGGCAGTTTGAATACGAAAATTGGCTTGCTGCTCAGTTGGACATAAGGGCCCCGGAAAGGTGGAAGCAAATAATGTTTTTTACCATCGGGAAACTGAGATCATATTACGGTGACAATTATCGGGATGCATGGGCTGTTGACAAACGAATACAAGAAATAGATTCTTCCAATTAAACTTCCACGTACAATAATAAATCGAATAATATCAATCCCATAAAACAATGCATATCAAATATTGATATATGCCACGTTTTGGTCTTTACTCCTAAGTTAACCTTATATTATTTGAAAATGAGGCATTCCAAGAGGATTACAACGAAAAAAAAAAAAAAAAAGAGGTAACACTTGCAATGGAATATTTCTTCCATGGTAATCATCGATGAACTGTCTCTTGAACCGGAAAAGAACAAAAGAGGAACTGTTTCAAGTTGACTACAGATACTGTTAAAACTCAGTTTTGTACCGTCCCGAATATCCTTATCAATGATTTAAATAATACCCTATTAAATTAATAAGGCTTTACCCAGCATTACTCATGTAGAAGTCCCCTGCTTCTTTTTTTATTTTGAAATGAAACTTTGAAAAAGAAAAAGTCAATTGTGGCCTTAGAGAATAGAAATCTCGCTACCAAAACGGTGAAACCCGGATTCCTAACAGAATTGTTAAGCCGTCGATCATTACGGTGCTTAAAATGGGACAATCTTATAAGGTAGCGGTCATCGGTGGTGGCACTGCTGGGCTAGTCACGGCCAGGGAACTTCATAGAGAAGGTCACCAAGTCACCGTATTTGAAAAGGGAAACAAAGTTGGTGTCACATGGCGCTATGATCCACGGGTGGAGACCGATCCGTTGGGGCTTGACCCGAATCGGGAAATAGTTCATGCTAGCCTTTACAAATCCCTTAGAGTTAACCTCCCTAGGCAGATTATGGGTTTCTTGGACTATCCATTTGTGAAGAAAGAAGGTGGGGATCCGAGGACTTTTCCGGGTCACGAAGAGGTGCTCAGGTTTCTTGAGGATTTTGCTCGGGACTTTGGGTTGGTGGAGTTGATTCGATTTGGGCATGAAGTGGTTCGGGTGGAGCGAGTTGATGAGGTGAGTCACGATTGGGTTGTTGAGTCTAGGACTCGAGAGACAGAATCAAGATGGGAATCGAAAGAGGAGGTCTTTGAAGCTGTGGTTATTTGCAATGGCAAACATACGGAGCCAAGAATTGCAGAATTTTCAGGTATTTGATTGATGCCACTTAACAACTTGCACTTATTCAATCTCAACTTTCTTGGATAAATTAACTGTTTCAGAAAATTGGTACAAATATGCTATTGCTAACCACTTTTATAACTAATGCTATTTAAAACCTTCCAAATCCATGAATATTCTTTCTCAAATCGACAGTTTATTGTTTATCCAATGTAATATATTCTTCTTTGACTCCATTTCTTTTTACTTGTATTAGTTAGTCTATATATTTCTAATGTCTGTGTGTGTGTTTGTGTACTAGGCAGGGATGTTTGGCCAGGATTGCAAATGCATAGCCATAACTACCGGACTCCTGAACAGTTTGAAAATAAGGTATTGAACTATATACAATCAAAACTCAATACTGGATATGACCGCATTGCAGTCCTCTACATGAATCTACAAACCTAGTAATATGTTTTTAAACTTTAGTATCATCAATCCATCTGGGTTATGGCTGACAGATAGTGGTGCTCATCGGCAACGGACCAAGTGCCATTGACATTTTGAAAGAAATCTCCCCTCTTGCAAGACAAGTTCATCAGGCTATTAGAGGACCTGATTCCGAGTTGAAAAAGCTTGAAAATTATGATAACGCTTGGCAGCATTCAATGGTTTCTTATTCATTTCATCAATTAACTAAGTTGGTTTAAAGTTAACTTTATGTTTGTCATATTTTTCCTGATAAGACTGACTTTCTGCATATTGAATGCGCTCATAAAGATGGTAAGGTTGTATTCCAAGAAGGATCAATTGTTGAGGCAGATGTCATTATTCATTGCACTGGGTATTTCCAAAAATACTTTGAATCGTTTTTTTCTTTTAAATCTTTTATACTTCAATCTCTAAAATACTTTGTCCTTTTCGATTTAATACGCTTTC
This sequence comes from Adansonia grandidieri, assembly GCA_038382065.1. Classification (NCBI taxonomy): domain Eukaryota; kingdom Viridiplantae; phylum Streptophyta; class Magnoliopsida; order Malvales; family Malvaceae; genus Adansonia; species Adansonia grandidieri. The sequence goes on from JBBYHK010000004.1 coordinate 6,568,718, forward strand.
CAATCCCCTGAGGAATAAAATCACTTGCAGGTACAAATACCATTTCCCATTTCTTAGGTCAAATGGGATAGTTACTGTCGACAACAACCGTGTTGGACCTCTGTATAAACACGTTTTTCCACCAAGCTTAGCCCCTTGGCTTTCTTTTGTGGGACTAACTAACAGGGTAAACTTTTGTCTTCCATTTGATTAGAATATTTCCAAGGCATTAAGTGTTTGTAGACAAGAAATTGCAGTTTCAAGTCCTGATACTATGAGTCAGCTAAGCTTTCCTCAAATTTTGGTTCATTGCCACTGATTTTCTTCTTGTCTTGTGCATTAACTACTTAGCCTGTCAAAGACTCAAGCCAAAGCCTTTTTCGTCTTTATTTGATCTTTCTGGGTTTTGGCATATCTTATATAAAAGAGAATATCCTATACGTTTACTTAATCGAACACCAAGTATCGAATAGATTGACTATTATTTCTTTAAACTGCATTTCAAGTTTTAACACGGAAAATATATGTTTACACAATCAGATAGCGCCCGCTATTATAATAGAATTACAAGCGAAATGGGTGGCAAAAGTTTTGTCAGGCAAGGTTGTGCTTCCGACCCAAGAAGCGATGGCATATTCCGTTGAAGAAGTTTACCGTCAGATGGAGAAGACCGGATGGCCCAAGCATCATACTCATAATCTTCAGCACGACGAGGTTTCCACTTTTCCCAACCAAATTCCTGTCTCTGTTTCTCTCTCTCTGTGCTTATTGTCTGTCTTGTTGTCTATGTCTGGTGGCAGTTGGACCATCAAGGTTGGCTTGCTGCTCAGTTGGACGTAAGGCCTTCGGAAACGTGGAAGAAAGTAACGGTTAGCTCCATCATGAGATTGAGATCATATTACGGTGACAATTATCGGGATGCCTGGGAGGTTGAAAAATGGCTAGAAGAAATAGATTCTTCCTGTTAACTCCAAGAGACGATAAATCAAATATATCAAAATCCCATAAACAATGCCGTCTTGCACATCATATATATATATATATATATATTGTATTAATAAATTAACATCGTATCATTTGAAGATATGGCATTATTTCCTTTTCAAACCGCTCAATATCAAAATACAAAATTATAATGATCGAATGCATTACCTGTGTAGCTATGAGGAAATGCAAATTCATTTAAGAGTATCTTATTTTACATAAGCTTGCGACTATCTGACCACCATGGAATCAATTGCACCTCATCAACTTGAACAATTAATCATTTTACTATGATTAACCAATTACAGGGGCTACAAATCTTTACACAATAAGAGACAAGAACCTGAAAGTCGGGAAAAATTTTTTAAAAAAAAACAGCACCCAAATACTGTTTGCACTGCAGTTCATCCCAAAGCTCTCTTAACAAGATAGCCAATCAGGATGCCCAGAAGACCAACTAGCGCCACAAACGATAGAGAGAAGCCACCAGCACGGCTTCTGCTAATATCCTTTCTCATAAGTTCCTGCATGATGAATGCAGTGTGGCAAACATATGGTGAACATGAACAGGAAGAAATAGCAGTTATAAAATTCAGAGATGCAGAATGAGCAACAAGAACGAGAACTTGTAGGCTATGGTGTGAAACGCCAAATACCAGCATTTACATTACAAGTTATTAGATAGAAAAATTTGAGGTGAGAGGTGAAGATAAACAGAAAAGGAACAATAACAGTATTAGATAGAAATTGAACAAAAGCATTATTCAATAATGTCCTACTGACATGATCATGGCAGCAAGTAGAAAGCAATAACAAGGAACAATATTGCACACTGTCCGCTAACATGATTGTGGTATCTAGGCTAAAATACTGACTGAAAAGCTGTCATCACGCCAAAGGCAACCTTGAAATTTTGCTTTAACTACTCGTCAGTTTAAATTTCAACCCTTCAGCCTATAGTTGAAATGGGCTAAACAGCATTAGCAACTATTATAGCATATTCAAAAAAGATGATACTCACTGATGTATAAGATAATCAACTCATACCAGTTCTTGATGTAGTCTCTGATTCTGTTGCAAAGCAGAAGATTTCTCTTCTGTCAACTTTGATATCGCAGACCATGCCTGGAGATAAAAGTACATATAAAAAACAATGTATAAGAAAATGGCAAGTAGAAGTGTAAAACACTGTTCAAATCATATCTAACATGATGGGTATGAAACAGGGAATGTTAGCAAATAGGGAAATGTGCCACCTTGATCAAGTTTTGTTCTATGAGAAAGAGTTTGATGGCATCTCAAACATAAAGCTACTTTTGCATAACTAAATACATCTCAACCATAACGGGTAATAAAAACATTAATGCACATACAATTTCACAGATATGTCGGTGTAGCTCAACATCGCATGCGTTATGGATTAGTATTCCAATGAAGATCAATTATCATTCGGCCTTAAGAAGATATATATCAAGAGCAGGTAAAGAAACTTTAATCCACTGCAATTACAGATTCTTTTAATTTAATACCCTTCTTATGCCTTTGGAAGATAATTCCAGAGGAGTCTATAACTAGGCTACTAAACGAGCAATTGGTTTTGGAATTCATATTTCATATTCTAAAAACAGTAAGGTGATTGGGTGAGCAGGAAATCCCAAGGAGCCTAAGCAGTCAGAAAGATAGCAACTAATACCGTATAGCCAAGAAAATGTCACGACTATTAAAATGAAATGCTCATTCGAAGAAAAATTTTGATATATTAACAAAGCACCAGAGAGATGAAATACCTCAGAGGACTTCTCTTTAGTCTCCTCTAAAGATCTTGATACCTAAATTTTGTATTAAGTTGAGCAACAAAAGACACACGAAGTAAATGCCTAATGAGTAATGGCATTCACCATTAATAGTTCATAAAAGGGGAAAAGAATAGATAGTATCTTCTATCTAGCTTACATCTTCAACTAATTGATTTTGATTCCCATTTTCATGTACAGAAGCTCTTGGAGGAGTCCCTTCTTCAGATCCTTCAGGAACAGGTGAGGGGGGATTAGCAGGAATGTAAATAACCCGCAATTTGAATTCCCCCACGACCCGACCATCCTCTTTGTTAAACTGCATTACAAGTCAAACCAATTTACAGCCAATCAACGCAAGGCAAAAACAACAAGGCTAACAAAATAACCACAGTGGCATAGCCATCATACCATGTCTGGGCTTATGTCTTTGTTGGTCGCACCATCTGGAGCAACAACAGTCTGGATGAGGAATTTGTCCCTGCACTGTTCAGGAGGTGCCTCCTTTTGAGCTTGCAATGTAACTAACAGAGTTCATTCAATGTCAACAAACCACAAAGACACAAGGCAAGTTAGAAGAAACAGAAAAAGAACAAAACAACTAAATGCCAATGAGTTAACAGCACAGGGATCAAAAGTATAAAAAGAAGATGACGTAAACACCAAACACTGACCAGTGACATTGCACGAACTTCGAGGCAAAACAATGCCAGAGTTGGGACGCACACAATACTTCTTGGGGTTGGTTGTTTTAACCTGTTAAAGAGTGTTGCAGGGAAATTTTATAAAATCACAATATAAGCGTCTCAAACTCAAATCCAATCACAGTGAAATGAGATGAACTATAAATTACCTTGAAGGCAACATATTTTTCTGTCTTGTTGGTCAATTGCATAGAACATGAACTTTGCTTCCTCAATTCAACTTTGAAATTCCAAGCCAAATATTCCATAAATTTAAATCAAAACCTTTTAATTGTTTGAACATATTGTAAAAGAAAAAAAAAATCAAAACAAAAGAAACTAATGCCCGCCTTAAACAGATTGAAATCAGATAAGCCATACTACAATAATCATAGAAATGGAAACCTAAATTTTAGTTTATCACTAGGCACTGAAAACGCACTCAACTGATTATTTTCCTATAGTATTTTCTTTTCTCAGATCAGATAGAAGTTACTTATCAACCTTTACTTACTTTAATACCAAACTTTGAAAAAAAAAAAAAAAGATGCAGGGGAGAAGTAACTTACATGGGAATTTAAGCTCTGTTGGATGAATACTGATAAGATCTCCCACACTCATGGCTCCTTATCAACAAACTAACAGTCTTTTAAGTTTTTTCCTGAGAAAAATTTATTAAAAAAGAAAGTAGGGATCGTGGGAAAATTGGAAATAATAGAACCTTCGAGATCGGGAAGAAAAAAAGCTTCGCAGAGCAGTTTCAAAGCTTTTTTTTTTTGATTTGTTGAAGGATACAGCTAATTTCACAAGTGACATCTGTGACCGTTTTCAGCCGTTGATTACAACAGATAGGGGTCCCATGTAAACGACAAGTTCATTAATGTGTGGATTGGTGAGGGTTTTTGTTATTTAAGAAGACAATATTATATCAATAATAATTAATTTGTGTGTTTACGTGATCGTTTGCAATTTGACACTCAAAAAAAAAAATACTCACATTTCGACAACATCAATAACCTTTAAATTTTAAAAAATAAATAAAATATAATTCATTCTTCATATATAATAATGATGAAATTTTTAACTTTACAAAAAATCTGTCATTTTTTTTTATTTTAATTTTTTTATTGATAAAATAGAGGTGTTTCACGTTCAGTTTGATTAATTAATTAATTGAAATTTCATTAAATCAAATTAATCGGCTTTTAATTATTTTAACCGTTAGCCAAATCAATTAGATGATATGTAAATTAACATAATCAAAATATTTCAGTCAATTAATTAAATTAACAGAATTTTAATTGTTTAATATCAATAAATTGAAATTAAATTTCAAAATCTTAAATCTGTAATTTTTTTATAATTTAAATAATTATAATATTTAATAAATACTTAAATATCAAATATAAATATTTCGACAATATAAAATTTAACGCATCTAATAAGAATTAAAAGTACCATTTAAACTAAATTAATCAATAACCAAAAATTTTAAAAATTTTCTCATAATAAACTAAATGATTTTTTTTAATTAATTAATCAATTTAATTGAATCATATTTGATTTTAATTAATTAATTAATTAATTCAATTAAAATCAAATAATAAACATTGGCTAGCTGAAGCATCTGGGAGAAGGCCAAGGTTCCAAGATTTTAGTTTCAGTCGGGAACTACTGATACACATTATACACGCTGATGGTATTGGGACAAAGTGGGAGCTAGCCCGGGAAAAAGCCGACACCCGTAGAATTGGGCTCGACAATTACAGTGACTTAAAGAAGTGTGCGTGTGTGAGAGACATGGGTGAATGCGATTTACCCGACTTTGGTCCATAGTCTAAACACGGCAGCCGATGTGAATGCAACCATACTGTAATTTCTGGACCCATTTTAGATTGTGTGAATGAAAATGAAAATCGTCTAATAAAAAAAAAAGAAAAAGAAAATCAATTTCTCCCTTCACTCCTTTTCGTGTCAGAGATGTTTGAACAATCAACAGCACCAAGCAAAGGCATTTACAAGCAAGAAAAAAGCACATAAATTTTGCTACAAAGTAAGATTCATGGCGATTAACTATATTACTTATCGCTTGTGCAAGCAATACCTAGAGAGCAAGAACAGCGTTCGTGGTCCCATTTTTCCAAGTGACACAGTATTTTTTTTTTCCTTCTTTATAAACAAACGTCGGCATGCTTTAATGCTATTTCGAACGCTACAACTTGCATTTTTATGCAGACATGGAAAAAAAAGCCAATACATATCCATACGTGGCAGAAACCCACAGGCACAGCAAGGGGATCAATAAATGCCAAACACTTGTCCTTGCATTAGGTGACCAAAAACTTCTACATGTCTACCTTCAAAAGGGTATTCCTCACTTCCTCGACAAGCTTTCGCTGTTTACAGTTCATCTCATTCTCATATTTTTGACAAAATAAACAAATGCTCGTATTATTGAGATTCATTATCTTTATATATGAAATGAGTTTAAAAAGTGGAAACCAACCATGGTTATTGTTGATGTTCTCTTAATGGTGGAGTAAAGTGAATATCCAAGGATTGTCAAGCGAATGATCGATGCTCATGTGCAAAAGTAAGAGGTGTGAGACGGACATTTGAATTTGATTTTCGAGCATTTCGGTTCGCAAGTTAGTATAACGTTAAAGAATTTCAAAGAAAAAGGCAAAAATAATCAAATTCTGCAGTATTTATGTTTTGTCTTACGTTCTTACCTCATTTATACATAATTGCTGGTGTCTACGTGACAGATAACTGAATACCTGTTCTGTTTGCTATTACTAATCCTTAAAATATTTTTTATATAAAAATGCAATGTGACGAGACTTAGATGGGTCTAATCAAATTTCAAATATGATTTTGTATTAAGTATTCTTTATATATATATATATATATGTATGTATGTATATAATTGAACTGCAAGCAGTTGCTGTGAAGTAAAGCCTTTTGAGGAAAGATAAATAAAGACCCATTTGAATCCAAGCTATTCTCATCGGTCCATTTTATTCTAAAAATAGCTGAAAAGACATATGGGTAACGTTATTCGAAATGATACTTGCAACAATAGGGAAAGGTCAATTGGAATTTGAGAAGGCAAAGCAGGACGAAAAAAAACATGATGGATACTATAAACTACCAAAGATTAGGTTCGCCAGAAGAAGCATTAAAATGAATGACACCATTCAGAATCCAAACAATCAATGTTTTGTCCTACCACCTATTTCTTGCAACTATTTTAAGTATATTTATATATTTTTATATATTATAATTATATTTTAAATATTAAATTTATACATTTATATTATATTTTTATTTTTATCATATTTTAATTATTTTTTATATTATATTATTGACAAAATCGTCGAGATCGGCCATTTGACAAACCCGAAATGCGTACAAAACTACAAATACAGAACCAAAAAGTGTCTTAGCTGGCTAAATACTATTGCAGTGTAAATGCAAAATTTTCCTGGAAAATTACGAAAAGAATACATTAATCATATCCCTAGCTAAAGTATATATTATTAGTCACTAAATTAACGTCACAAGTTCCAACCTAGACTGAAATGCAAGGTAGTATTAGGCTACTTTTCTCAAATGAAGAGACATTGGGGATAGGAAAACAGTAAATAAATTGAATGCCATTGCCTATTTGTCTTAGAATCTTGTCCCCATTCTGGAAAAGATAAGCCAGAAAATAAAAAACTGAAAGAGAGTTCTGGATTTTTAATTGCGATCTATCAATCCATCAAGATTGCAAGATTTAAATAGTGAGCAAGATTACAATAATTATTTTGCGATTTCATCCGACTTCCATCATCATTCAACTCTATATTTTCTCTTCTTTTTTCTATTTATTATTAATATTCATCATAATTTATTATATTATTACAAAGACATTTATTATATTAATAACACGATAAATACTCATTACGCAATCATCAATTATTCAGTCATAGTGAAATTAATCAATTTTCCTTAATTCATTTACATTATTGAACTTCGCAACAATTGAACCCCAAATACTTAAACATGATTTTGCAGTTTAAAACCAATACAATGCTAAATTAAAATTTGTAAAGCATATATATACATAGAAAATAATTGGGAAATATAAATCACATTAACCTCATAACAGAAATGGGGAATAGAGCAATTTCTGTGAGTATTACTCTCTATGACTATGTAAAAAGGGAAAAAGTAAGTTTTTGAAGATGGATAATTTGCAATGGAAGAGGAGAGTGTAGGTACATAAACAAAAATGGGAGATATTTCTCAATCATTTTTCATCCGTAAATTGCCTTAAAATGAAAATATAAAATGCCAACAATGTCCCAATCCCCCTTTACCTCTCTCTTTTCTTCCCCGGACAAGAAGTTCAATACAACGGAGCTCGTTGTGGAGTTTTCTTTCTCCGGTTCATCAAACTTCCAGAAACTTCAGATACCGGAGGGCATGTCGGACGACAGACTGTTGTTAAGCTGCTCCTCTTCTTTCTCACAATCTCGGTCGTAGCAGTGCATGCAAGTGCCCTGCACCACAGTTCATCGTAACCACCAGACCCGGAAGATGTCTTGGTCGAACCAGATGGCTCCAGGATTGAGTCAGGTATCACCAAACTATCATCCAAACCCGACTCAGGTAAAGGCAAATAATTGCACTCAAACAGGAACTTGGAAAGCCCATCTTCTGTTCTTGACAGATAATTTATCTGCTATAAACAAAAAAGCAGACAAGGGTTGGTGAAATTATTGAGAAATGGTGAAAAGAAGACGTGCAAAGGTGGACAAGGAGAAAGAGTGGCAGGTGCTGGTTATGGAGTTTATGGCAATAAAACAGGGGGAAAAAAAAAAGGAACCTTGCAGGAGAGAGAGCAAAAGAGATATGGGTCTTGCAGACTTCTGTCGCAGGTACTGCAGAAATTGCCGGAGCCTCTGAACTGCCTTGTCTGCGGCCTTTGGTTTATAAATATCACTTTTGCGCTATTTGTTATGTATGACTAATTGGGGGAAAAAAAAAAGGAAGAAGAAAGTAGAGGCAGTGACCAGTGAGCAACATTGGAAATAACAAAACAGGTTGCAGGATATAGAAGGCTTCTTTCATATTTCATAATTCAGACAAGTGTTTTCTGAAAATTTCAGCCCTATTTATTGTTAAATGACTGATAATTAAGCCAGAAAAATGCACAGTTCATAGTTATCTAAGCATGCAGAGAGAGAAAGAGAAGAGGGGCAATTGAATTACACAAAAAAGTTTAATTCAAAGTTCAAACATGTTTTTTCAATGTTTCTTCTTTTGCTGCAAAGGTGTTAGTCTCAAGTTGAATTAAGAAGCGAGCATGATGACTTACTTGGACAAAGGCACAGTCCATTAATTTTGTTGCATCATCCAACCTTATAACATCATGATAGACATATCTTCTTATCTGAAACATGACAAAGAAGTTAAAAACTTGAAATCATACATCGTTAAGAATTGGAACTAGAACTACATTAAAACAGAAACAAAGGTGAAATATTTTGGGAAATTTATAAAGTGAACTTTGAAAGTGGGGAGGGGGGGGGAACCTGTAAGAGCCTGTGGGAGCTATGAGGAGACAAGCAGTGAGGGCATATACTGATACAACAGTCCAAGCAAAAGATGTTCTTCTCATTTTTCCTGGCATCTTCATGAATTATACAAGCATTGAAGAATTTCTCAGTAAGAAGAACTTGAAGCCAACGAGGTAGATGTAAAGAAAACAACTGTAAAAAACATGTAAAAGATAACATAATTCAATTAGCTTTCACAAGTAACAAAGGAGAAATCAAAAAATTATGTTAGAATCAAAAAAGGAAGCACTTACCATGATTTTCTTGCTGGGAATTTGAAGCGAGAGATTGGTCAGGGCTTATGAAGACAGTGCTGGACTGACCATTAATGCAGTGAGAGAGAAAGAGGGATGAGAGTGCAAGAAAAGAGAAACGGCGCCTGGCAACTGCTACTGGGTGGTCTTACTGTTACCAATGAAAAGGAGGTTGGCCTCATTTAAAGAGGTGCTCTTATCTTTCTTGTGTATTTGAACGTCAGTGTAGCCTACCCTAGTGTAAAGCAAAGATTATAAGAAATGGATATAATAGATATTTTAATACTACAAGGCTTGGAAAAAGAGACGCCAGCAGGACTTAAAGGAAAGGTTGGGACTTGAAAGGAAGAAGAATAATAGAATAGTTAATAAAAACTAAATGCCAGACTCAAAACTCCCTTCTATTGACGTTTTACTAAGAGCCCATGTCCCGAAAACCCTAGAACCGTAACCAATACCATTTGGTTCATTGTGGATGGTTGGTTTTTCTGCCTCTCTCTCTCTCTCCCTCTCTCCTGTGCTAAGTGCAAAATGACAAGACGTGAAAACACTGACTTTTCTCAGTTCTCGGTAGAAAACGGTAAAAGAAAAGTGGCAAGTGGCGCTGGGATTCAGAAAGTGACCAATTTTTTAATGGAATTTACGGTTCTATACCTGATTTTATTTTATTTTTCAGAATTATTATGTCCAAAACCCTGCTCATTGCTCAGCTGCTCCACAGCTTTAATATTTGTGGATGAAGACATGCAGTAGTCTTTGACCAACTCCGTGATTTCTTTCTACATCACTAACCCTTTCAATTTCCTGGTCATTGCTCAATTATTTGAAGGGTAGTTCGCAGATAAAATGGAATTGATTCGATCTGTTTGAATTCTCAGTGGTCAAATAAACATGAAAAGATGTTACAAGTACTGGACATTCACTAGTTTATGAAATAAATATATGCTGAGATAAGTAGAGAAGTTAGGTTCAACAGGAAATTCTGATCCCAAGAATGTTGATGCACCTTGAAAATAAGTCAGCAGAATTCACTGTTTTTGAACTGTATTCACAAATCTAATATAAAGGACATTAGCTTTAATCACTGGAATTAGCTCAAAGGAATAGTTGTGGCAATGACAATTAATGATTATGCTGGCATGGATCACAAAGAAAGAATTTTTGTCTGAGAACATGCTTCGAGTCCAATAATCAATGGTGGTTTTTTTCATTCCTTAAATCACTCTTTTTCATAGTCAAAATGGTGCTAACCCCAATCTGAAAATATAATAAATGCCCATTACTTGCAATGAACAAGGTTGCTGAGGTATCAGTCATAATTTTAAGAAACACAGGGATTGAGTGAGGGTGTTTTAGTACATTTCAGAGCACAAGAAAAGTAAGCAGAAGTAAATACCGCTGCAGACAAAGTGGGGGTTAGGACATGGGAGATGGCATAAAGGACGTACGCATTAGCAGCAGCAAAAAAACACGGAGCAAAGCAGCGACAAACCCATCTCTTATCATCAGCCATCGACAGTAGAATCATGTCCATAGGTTACTCCGTCAGAATCTCCGATCTATTTTTCATTGCCCGAATTTAATAAATTATGCTCTATTTTGCCAGGCTTAGCTTCCACTGGTACGGTAGTAGCCTTTGAGCGGCTAATGTGTATCCGTGAATACCGCCTCTTCTAATTGTAAGGTTTTACTCCATTTTTAAAGAAAACAGTGGTGAACTTCTACCATAGAAGTCATTAATTTCAATGCAGAAAATCTGCTTAATTTTAAGGTAATGAATGAAAAAAGAACGTATCAAGAACTTTGCAAAAGTAGTGACGTTAGAGCAAGCCTAGTAGGGGAGCTGCGTTATAGGCCTAAAGTTAAGGCTGGTTTCACCGTTTTTCATACTCGAATCAAAGCAAGGAAATAAAATATTGGCGACAAAGGACTCGCAAAATTCAAGAAATTAAAGACAGGGCCTGAGTTATGCGAATCTGAAAGTTGGGATTTACAGTAAAATTCAAAATAAAAAGTGAAAAAAAAAATTATATTGAAATTTGAACAAGTTCCAGGAAAATGCTGCACAAGGGACACCAGTGAATTAAAGACTTCAGAGTGATCCGGACGGGCAAAACAAGAAACCAACAACCACAAATAAGTAATTTCAAAGAATACAAGACAGTGTGATTTAAAACGAGAAATCATGAACGTTAATAAAGACAAAAGTGGTAAGCTAACACGACAGCGAAGTTTCACATTCAGGATACGATTCTGTGAAATGCTCCTCACCTTCAGGATTTAACTTACTTTCTCTCATTGATCGATGAACAACAAAACATACTCCCCAATTTCAATAATCACAAAACAATGACATCCCTCATAACATTAAACAATGCAAAGGACAAAATGTTAAAATAAGTTTTGCAATTAAAAGCTCGAATTGCTGTTAATCAATAAAGAGGATATCAAAATCTTTGACTTGGAAAACTAGAGCCTAAAGGGTTCATTAAAAAGTCATGGAGAATACGGCACATGGACTATAAGTCTTATTTTGGAATTCCAAGATTAATAGTTTAATTCCTGCGCAAAGCAAATAAGCATTCATATGATTTTCATATAGCATTCTAATAAACTACTTCCGTAGTCAAAATTTCCCCGATGCATACAAGACTTTCAAGATCTATGTTCTCCGAAAAGCTTAATAACAATTTTCTGTTTCACATTGCTTCCTCCCGTGCTTCCCCGGTTTGCTTTTCAAACCCCTCGCAACTTCCTTTTCTTCATGAGTGCTCGTGAAATCGATCTTTGCAAAGTCGTAAAGATCATTTTTCTCACCTGAGTAATCATAACGGGATGGGATTCTGTTTCAAACATAAATTCATTCACTTTGACGGTCTCGTTTAGTCCCAAAGGGCTCTCACTTCTGATGACAATGATTGTGTTACCAGAGTCCGATTGGTTTCAGTTTCAGTTACTTGTTTAACAACGTCGATGAGGTTACCTCCTGTTATCCCGGCTTTCAGGGACTCAAAAAGGACTTAGTCATCAAGTCTATATAATAATTAACCCGTATCTTTTGTGTCCAGTAAGAGCGATCCGCTTCGAGCAGGTTTATGGCTGTGTGGGGAATGGCAAACAATGCTCGGAAAATGGGCCTGATTCCAACTATGAGAAGAAATCGGACTGAACTTGCTCAGTTAATGGGTTAACATTGGTTGAGCAAAATCTGGTTCGAGGTGCCCAAGTCCAAGTCGAACTTAAATTACAAGCTTACTTCCTAATGTGAATCATAGCCCAAGCAACTGGGTGGCAAATCGGAAAAGCCCATATGCTTATTCATCTTCATTTTGGACAGTTAAAGTTGGGTCTCGTTTTTTGTGGTCACTAGATAATCCCTAACTGTCAAAGTTACGACTCTTTTAAGTTTAAGACCATGCTGATTAATTGCTACATATTCTCTCATGAACTTAATTAATTAGCTGCGAATACATTTGTCCAAAGCATAGAAACTAGGAGAGAATCCTGACATTGCAGCAATTGTATGCCATGGCAACTTGTGTTTAAAACGTTTGTATACAACATTGAAACAACTTAAAACGTGCATAATTTCAAGATAAACAGAATAATTAATTTGTTTAGTTCAATAGATTAAAAAAAACACTTCATTAAGATGCCATGGGAGTATATCTATCCAAACGTTATTGCTTTAATTAGGGTTTTGTTAGCTGCCTATTGTTATAAGCGCGCAAAGCATGAGAGTCCCATCTCAAACTTGCTTTTCTTTGAATTCTTAGACATCAAAGCCAAACCAACGTAAGTAGCTGGTTAAAATAATAAAAATATTTAAATTTATTATTTTAGTAAAATAAATTTGTATATTTTATTAAAATCAAATAATTTTTAAAATTTATTTATATCTAAATAAATATTTTAACCTTTAATTTATATCAAATGAATTTTAAATTTAATTTATATTTTAAATAAATCCTTAATATTTAAAAAAAAAATCCAACTCTTCTTTTGAAATAATGATTTGATTGAAGTGCCAATCAAAAAATAAAATTTATTTAAATATAATAAAATATAAAAATTTATATTAAAAATATGAAATAGTTAATTTCTTTTTAAATATTTTAGCTTAACTTGCTTCTTAGGCATCCAATTATCCAAAACCAAAAGCAAAGCAAATCACCACTCCCTCCTCCCGTCCTCCTTCCTCGACAAAGACAAACGATTCTTTCCCTACCACAGATCAATAACAGAGAGAAAGGAAAGAAAAAAAGCCTTTTTTTTTTCGCCCTTCTATTGTAGAAATGGATGTCTCACCAGCTTCAACAACACCTAAACCCCCACAAATCTCTCAAATGTTTCAAAAATTCGCCTTGGCTTTCGAGATTAAACTCTCGGGTTCTTCGCCGACGACGATAATAACAGCAACCACCTTTCTGATTCCGACAGATTTTTCCTCCTGGACTCCACCGAAGACTTCCTTACTGACCAAAAAGTTATCGTCATCAAGCCCGACCATAATTCAAATTCCTATTCCTGGATTAATAACAGTTTCCTGTATAGAACCATCGATACCCAGATAGCAGACTCTTTGATTTCATCTGTTTTTTGCACCTCTTTCTTCCTTTGAAGCTTCCTATCATCAGTTACAAACATCGCACGTGCCGTTCGCGGAGGAAAGCGTGAAATCAGCTCATAGAGCTTTGGTTTCTCGTATCCAAAGATTGTCTGATTTGAAGCGTTTTTATAGTGAATTTCGAAAGAATCCCAATTTTGAGGCTAGGATGTTTCTCGGGGCTTGCTTGGAAGCTCAAGCGCAAGAGAATCAAAGCAAGTTGAAACTTTGGAAACGGTTTCAAACCGTTTGCAAGAAGAGATTGATGAAAAAGACAATGAAGCTTCGTCTTTGAGGACGACGTTAGCTGAGATTCAATGTGCTAACATGGAATTATCCAAAAAATTTTGTCTGTTAATTTGAATTCAGCTTGTGATGTTCTATTGACTGGGAGGGATTTTGGTTCTGTTTTGCATGAAGCTTGTAGAGCAACCCATCCGTTTAGTAATATTTTGATTGGTTGGACGAGAAAAGCTGTCTGGGATCTTGATTTGGTGGCAAATTCGGTTTATCCTGGTATTGATTATTCTGAGAAAGGACAGAATAGATTGGCCTTTTTGTCGTATGTTTGTCCGGGGGTGTTTCGGTGTTTCGATGTTGAAGGGTTTGATTTGAGCCTGAATGAACCTATGTGTAATGGAAATAATACTACTTTTTCACTGAAGCAATTACTTGAGCACCTATCTAGCAATCCCATGGAGTTGCTGAGTGGGAACCAAAACCAAAACTTTGAGTACTTTAGATTTTGTGAGACGAAGTATCAAGAACTTATTCATCCCACCTTGGAGTCATCAATTTTCAGAAATTTGGATCAAAACGAAGCTGTCCTGAATTCATGGCAGTCATTGTACATATTCTATGAGTCACTTGTTAGCATGGCTAGTTCAATATGGACACTTCATAAGCTGGCCTTTTCATCTGATCCTGTGGTTGAGATATTTTCAAATTGAAAGTGGCGTTGATTTTTCAATGGTATACGTAGAAGATGACACCAAGAGATGTAACTGGCCAGGTCAAACTAGGCGAAAGAGGGGTTCACAGTAGTTCCACGATTTAAAATTGGAAGGACTGTGATTCAGTCTCAGGTCTATCTAAGTGGGTTGAAATGTACAAGATAGTTGCTAATTATTGTACCATATAAATCTTCTCTCTATGAAAAGGGTTTTGGAGCAAAGGTTACTGTGGTTTCTTACAATTCTCATGCAAGTCCAACGTAGAAATGACTGTAAAAGTGTTTTTATCCGCAGTTGGGAAGCAGTGAACTGTAAAAGTGTTTTTCTTATTGCATACTTCTTTTTTGATTTATACTTTAGAATAACACCTATTGATTAACATTTTCTTTCCACGATTGTTTCAAGGACGTCGCGTTTGATTCTTTCGTACTGAACTCATTGGTAGGTTGCTTGCATCTCCCAAGTCCTTTTGATACCTAAAAAATTTATATATGATGGATGATATTGCCAATAAATTATATTATTAATAAACAAATCTGTCCATTTTTTATTTTAAAGATCTTTTAAACTTTTTATGTCATGCATTCTACCTAAAAGAAGTATATACTCCAATAACTTTTGCTTGTAATTAATCAATATGCCAAAAAAAATGCATGGAATTGAAAATATTACTATCATTTATTACCAGACTATCTTCAATTTTGAACCATGTCGTTTTTGGGACTTCCTTTTCCTTTCCATATATATATATATATATATATATTTGGATAAGCGTGTTTGGAATTTCCTTTTTGAGTTATTACTTAGGGTTTTCCGACGTGTTATACCTACTTGAAAAAGATTAGTATTAACTAGAGCATCAAAGACAAGGCAATGAATGATTTTCTCCATTAGGTTTTATCAAACTTTGTTTAGCGTTAAAACATAAATTAATTTACCTTTCAATATGTAATAAAAGTAAAATATATATATTATAGAAAATCAAAAGTTAAACATTCAGCTTAATGAAAGTTAAAATATATATATATTTATTTCTTCATATAAACTTCATAGTTAAATTAGTATTACAAGGCTGCAGGAAGTAGAAGGTCATCATGCGGATGTCTTAATTATACTATGAATATAACTCCACACTATATATATATATATATATATATAAATTTAGAGTAGCCCTTTGTTATCAGATTTTTCCGTATGCAGCTCATCATCTTTATACAGAGGTAAGACTAAGTATAATAAAACCCTTTAATTATCATCTTTAAACTCTTTTAGTTATGTTTCTATAGTTTGCTTTGGGAAAAATATGAAGTTACCAAAATATATTGAATCTAAAAGAAAGTGCTGAAGTGCATTAAAAAAAAGTATACAATTATAATAGATAGGTGAAAAAAATTTCTGAAATTATAATAGATAATAAAACAACAACAGAAGAAAAAAAACATCAGAAATGCAAAACTACATAAATTTAGAAGAATTATATTCAAATTACTTCATACATGTGGAGTTTTTGTGTGTGTTTATTAGTCATATTACAAACCATCATTTTAGTTAATGAAATGAAACTATAGGGGAAAAAATGAACAGGATAGGAAAGACACAAACAAATTTAACCTGGAAATTGAAATTGAAATTGAAAGATACATTATCTTCATAAGAGTTCTTTGTAGCTATGTCGAAAACAGATGTTTAATTAGGTTTCACAATTTAACATTAATTCATAGACATCAAAAGCCGTTCCCATACTTAAACTAACATAATCTAAGAAACCCAAAGTTTAGATTGTCTTCTAAAATTTAATAAGAACCCTGATAATAGCAAAACAAAAAGTAGAAGAGAGAAGAAAACAAGTAAAATCATAACAGTTTTTTCACTTTGTTTATTAGTAGGGAGAGACGCCCACATTGGTAGGACCAAAGAACCCGTCTTTCATGAGCACTTCCTCTCCTTCCTAAGTGCAAAAACACAATATACCAAATCAAAATGAAAAAAAAAAAAGGGAAAACAAAAGGTTCAATGTTTAAAGCAATAAGAACAGAAATAAAACCTGTTTAATTATGAGCCTTTAGATTTTGAAATACCTGTTGGCGTAGGTTAGTTTTCATCACGGGTTGATCAGGCATAAGTCCGAAATGTATGTGTGGGAAATGAGCCCACTAGAATATAGAATAACAAATAAAAAATGAAAATTAGTAGAAAGTAATAAAAAACATGCCTAAATCCTAGGCTTTCTCTTTTATTTTTTTAGGTTGAGCAGATCAGACCCTAGATTCTGAAGGATTTATTGCTTTTTAAAGAATATATATATATATATATAAGAAAAAGACATTCTGGAATTATGGATCTTACATTCTTAGCGGCCGCACTGAAGGCTTCTCTGTGACTTATATCAGGATTCCCAGCTTTGATGCGTTGGATTTCGTCCCTGCAGATGTGATACATGTCAAAGATCAAAAACATGTGCTTCATTGTTTTCTTTCCCATTCAAAACACTTCGTCAAAACTAAGAAAAAAAAAAAAACATTCCTAAACTTTGTAATAGAAACTTTGATGAGAGATTAAAATAAACGAGAATGAATGAAGTGAGAGAGGGTAAATTATGAACTAATCACTTACTTGATGAAGCGATTGTAGGCAGACGGGACCCTCTGTCTCTTCTCTGGAGCTGGACATAATTACAGATAGAGCTCAGAGTCAGACAAACAAAGAGACAAATGCATTAAATCACCTCGCTGACTTTTTTTTTTAAACGTTTCGGGACTTTCTATCTCTCTCTATTCATCGTAATCTCTATAGATGCAGATACAGATACTTCTATCTATCTTTCCATGAATTTTTCTTTAGATCTATTTTTCCGGGGGAGAAAAAGAAATTTCAACTCTCTCTTAATTCATTTCAGATATATATATATATATATATATATATATATATATACACACACACACACACATACATGGAGAAACTAAAAGCTAGTGACGTTTTGTACCCTAGGGTTTGATTGTTAAGGTACCAAAAGAGATCATACAGGAAACAGAAGCACTCAATCGAGTACCAAAAAAAGGTTTTTTATACCTTAAAAGAAAAGAAAAATTGAAAATTTGTAAGCATGCTAATACAGAGTGTACAATGTTTCAACTTTACAAACACCAAAAAAGAATTTGATCTTTAAAGTAGTAATAATAATAATAATAATGATGCAACCTTAAAATATCTAAAGAGAACTCCGGTGGATTTGCTGGTACAGCTGCCATATGGGCATGGAAATTGCAATAGATGAAACTAATTGTATTTGAAGGAACAAAAAAAGATGTTAAAGAAGAAGAAAGAAGAAAAGTACAGGAGATATAGGGAAGTAGGCATATAAAGCATAGGGTTTTGAGTCTTAACTTCTTGCCTTAGTCTTTCTTTAAAGGCTAATTAAGCTTGTAATATATATTCCGAAACTTTGTCTTCTAATTTTCTTGCTAGTAAACAAAGTTAGATGTGAACTTGTGAAGCATAAAATGGAATTTAAAAAATTAATAATAAAATGTGAAGAATCTCACGTCTGTTGATCACAGGAGGTCTGGGGATCTCCTGAACTCCTCCTTGAATAGCAGGCATTGCTGATTCATTTGGGTGTAGCTGATTGATCTGCATATTCGGTGGTGCATTATTTCGGATCTCCTCCTGCCATGTATATTTAAATGTAACTCCAAGTTTTACATTAAATTTTAACAAGGGAATTAAGAGTATGAGAAGAATTTGAGTTGTGAAAGAGGAAAAAAGAAATCTGATTGTGTTTGCAGTCTTAAAACCCTAATTTCGCCAGAAACGAAAATATATATATATATATATATATATATATATATATACCAGGAGATTCTGAGGAGTAAAGAAAGAATGGCTAAGGTGAAGCTGATTAGATGAAGGCAGAAGTAAGCCACGCGTGTTGACAGACAAAAGATTGGTGCAGTGGCCGCATCGAACCGTAACAGTCATGAACAAGCTAGCGCAAGGAACACTCACCTGAGATGATACAAATACAAAGAGAATGCAACTGTAAAAACTATAAAAACCCAAAATGGTTTTGGAGGAAAAAAGGAAGAAGTGTAATATGGTACACAACGGGGACAAAAGGGGAGAGAGAGAGAGAGAGAGAGAGAGAGAGAGACGGATACAGCGAGAACAGTGTCGCAAAAGTTGCAATGGACGTAACAGAGCTGGTCGGGGGGAGAGAGGTGGCCCGGTGAAAAAGCAGCTGATGAAGACGACATCCTTTTTTGAATTTTTTAGAAGAGCTTTTGATTTGATTGATTGATGGATTGACTGATCAGTGGAGTTTGATAGGTCTGCTTTCTAACACCCTGATCTGATCTTCTTGATTGTTGAGTTGTGCTCAAGATACAAAGAAGAAGATGAAGGATATAGAAAAGAGAGAGAGAGACAGAGAAGATATACTACTAATATACTAGGAAACGGAACGAAACCAGAAAGTCTTTTACTTCTCTCTAATTTAATAGACGCCTTAGGTTAAAGGGCAAAAGGAAATGAATGGTTGGCATTTCCAATGGATATTTGCTGGTATGAATGAGAGAGATAGAACCGCAGAGGCGGCAGAGGTGGGGGAGCGGAAGTAAGAAAGGGACGTTTGCATGGGATTGATTAGCTTAATTTGGCTCATTCACCTGTAGTTTTCACACTTAAGAGGTGGGTGTCCAGGATGAAGCCTTTTTTCTCGGTTCTCTACAATTCCGAAGGTGCCTCTAACAGGGCTATAATAATATCATGTGGTTCTAACTCGATCTTTATTTTAAATATATAAATGATGAACCAAATATATATATATATATAAGCCCTAAATGCCGGGGAAACTATCTATCCTCTGCAGATATCACCATATAGCTTTTGTTTAACCTGATCTGCCATTGAAACCTCCAATCCAACTTAGCCACCTCACTATACATTAAGACTCATCTGTCTTTTCATTACTGTGCCCCTCCAAAAATGGTAGTTTTTTGTTGTATGTTAGAGCTTGTAAAAAATAATTATTGGCATTTGGTCACTGTGTGAATATAACCTGCCAGCCATGGCCAAAAGGATTGAAGTCAATATTGCTTAGAGAAAAAGCCGAAAAAGTGACTCTGAATTTCAACAACAAAGAAAAGCCAAGGAAGATGCTGAGCTTGTCACTTAAATTTTTCATGACGTTGAACATTCGAATTCATTAGTCATTTCATGAAGTGATGGGATCAAAGATATTTGAGTACAGATCAGTTGATATATACTGAACTCGTAAATATGCACCAGTTTTAACCTATCACTTCACTGGATAAACAATACATACCGATCCTTATAAATAAGAATCAATTAATCCTATCCTGGGTGGTTTTGTTGGGTTCAAAGCTGAAACAAACGAGAAGCCAAAGTTTTCTCAAGGTCACCCATTTGGTTTTTTTGTCTTTTCAGTAGCAATGTTTCAAACTTAAATTTAATAGGTAGTGCTTATTATATCAATGCCGACGGATTTACTTGCCAACTGCCTCGTTATTTTCGACCTTGTTTTCTGATTTCAAGTACATTTCTTGAACTTGATTCTTAAAATGAATATTAAGGTTTACACTATTGCTATAGTTTAGTCGGTGGCAGCTTTGAAAGTAGGGTAAACCTGCTAGTGCTGTCTAGGGAAGCTGGTATTAGCTAAAAGAGACAATGATTTTTGTCTTTTATTTTTACAAAGAGATCATAATTTAAAGAGGATTAAAGAAAGAAAATATATAAATGCTGATGATCAAACCTCAACTATTGAACCGCTTGAAGTAACCCCAAAATATGTTTACTGATACACCGCGCCTCTTTAGAAGGGAATTCACCGCCAAATTATATAATAACGCAATAATAGCAATCAAATAAAAAGTATTACAAGAAAAAGCTTTTGGAATATCGATTTGACTACTCACGTATCATCTCTCTCTAGATATATGTGCAGAGATACGTAGTTGTCAGTGACAACAGAAGACAGAGATCCTTTAATCGAATTCAATTTAGTTTGTCCTTTCATTGCATTGCATTGCATAGATGGACTTTTTTTTCGATGTTCCTTTTAGGCTGGTGTTGGCTTAATTTAGTTAGGCCTCTCCCTACACTACCGCAACCTGCTATATCCATGGAGGGTTTTACTTTTTGTTGCAATGTAACCCTAGCTTTGCTGAAAAAGATGGCCGTCACTTCCATTAACATTTTTGAAAACTATCACCATTCATCCCCATGTTTGCAAAAAGGCTCCCTTCTCCCTCACATTTTGTCTTAAAAGGTAAAAATTTATGTCATTTAGTTACAAACAACAGTGGGTCCTGTATAGAGATGCCTTGGGGGCAGTGTTGAATGTTTGTTTTTGTAGTAAGGGCATCGCTAGTCGCTCGCCTGCGGGCAGGTTCTGTGTTAGCAACCAATCAGCTTTTTCACCCTTGATTTTCCATTAAACTATCTTATATTGCTTGCTTTTAGTTAATCGACCCAACCGGCCGCTGATGAATTGTCCGGATGAAGCAGCCATGTTGAAAATTATGCATGGTATAGATGATCTAAACGTGCAACAGAAATAAATATTTCTGCTAATGAGAAATTTTAAAAAGCAAGCGAAACTCACAAATTCATACACATAATCTAACATTTGTTTCATTTTACGAAAGAGACTGTAACTCAAAACTCAAAGGTAAAGAAAGTATTGTAAATGCTCTTATTAGATGCTATTTTATGTTAGTTTTTTAAATATAATCGTATAAATTAATAAAATTAAGTTTTTAATTCAAATATAGAATGTACTTATAAGTATAAGATAATGGGGGTTACAGAGACAAAAAGATATAAGCTTAGCTCAGACATGGGTCTCGACATATCGGCGTCTTCGTACATTCTAATTCAACGTGGGACACGAAGGATGGAAATCGGACTCAAAGACATTTTGTTGACCGTATCCTACCAAGGAGACCTTCCCTGAAAAGACCTTAACCATCAGAGCAACGAGCCAATGGCCTACTTTATATTGTAACATCTCATTTTATTTATTTTAATCTTTTGAGGTAATCGGAGTTCATTAATGCCCTTATCTTCTTTCACCCACTACTTTGATGCCGTGACAGTGGTTTGAAAGATTCATCCCTCGCATTTACACTAATAACCTGACATATGTTAACAAATTGTATTATATACAATTTATTAATCTCTAATATATTATATTTATATGTATAGTTTTCTTTTTTTTGGCGACTGTGGGAAGGGCAGAGAACTAAGTTAATTGGTGTCATAAAACCGGTCAAAAACTGCGATCATGTGTGTGTGTGTATAGTTTTATTTTTTGGTGATATGTGAAAATGATTGCTAGATTTCTGAATGACATCTTTGTGTAGTGCCAGCAAACACTTGGATCCATTAATCTTTTTTTTAAGTAATTTTAATTCTATTTAGTAATGACAATAACATTTAATTCATGTCATTAAATGAAACCAAAGAATAGATGCAAGCAAGTAACCATGCATTGATAAATTTCATATTGTCCTCAAGCTAATAACCATGTATTGGTACATGTGATATTGAACTTAACCATAAAAGAAACTTCTCTCCTATCTTGTAAATCTAATTTTATTGACCATTTTAAGATTTAAATTCAAAATTTTCATATTTATGCTTTCGCTTTTGATATTTCCTTGAGGCTATGTGCTTAGAATTAAAGAGGCATATATATATGCCAATATTTGAAGAATTAATTTATTCAGTATAGCTAGGTAACATTTGAATTTGGTATAAGAATTAGTAACAGTTGAGTTACAAGTAAATTTTAGATGGTTATACAAAGTATATGTATGACCTTTGGGTATAAGCTACAAAATTAAACATTTGTGCTTACAAATTATTTGGGTTCGGTTAAAAAAATTCAAATTCGATTTAGTTATCATTAAGTCAAATTTAAGCTATCGAGTAAATTAAATTTAAATATTTTAATACTTAATCTGAGTAACTTGCGAGCTTGGTTAAGATTTTTTTTAAATTTATATTGAAAAATTTTAATTCTAATTTCATTTTGAGTATAAATAATCAAATTTAAAATTAAGTATGATAACCAAACTCACTTTTTATTAAATAAATAAGCTTAATCAAATGAAATTCAACTATTTGATTTTTACCCTAAATTAAATTAAAACTTTAAAAATAAACTCAATTAAACTTAAAATTTTAGTTTAAATCTCAAATTTCGAGTTTATCTCATTTGAATTTACCGCTTAAATTCTATTAGATTCCAGTACACTTCCAAGAAGTGCAGCAGGGCAAGGAATTATATATATCCGGGGAGCGCCTGGAAAAGCCTTCTGGGGCCCTGGTTTAGACCTTAGAAGAGCATTAAAGATGACATCAACTCACAGCCACTTTCGGCAACTCAGGTATCAGGCTGCTGCTCTGCGTGTACCGTACTGCCACTGTAGCCTCAAAGCCACAGACGGCCTAGGCTCTTCTCATACTGTGGCTGTGCCCTCGCCTCGAGGCATGTTTTGCAACATTCATCGAAGTAAGGTACTTCTTTCTTTTTCTTCCCCCACCACCCCCCCTTTTTTATTTTTGTCTGCACCCGCCAATGTTATGAATATGCGATTCATTTCAACTGAAGCCCACCTCTGCAGGTAGAGCACTAGCCCTAGCAGTAGGATTCATTCATTTTCATGTTCACAAATTCAGGTTCAGAATCAAATGTAAGATATCAATTGATGAATCACATATTCTAATAATGAATTTCACTCTTTTTGCTGTAATTAAGAATGAGAAAGACCAAATAATAGGTTCAAGTAATTTAATAATCACTATTCAATTAAAAAAAAAAAGCACCAACGTTATACATGATGTTTTGATAATGTTGTTTAAAATGTCAGATATGCAGGGTGGAGTTGGATTGTGACTGCTGCCCCCTTGCCACTGTCTCGACAACAACAGATCACAAGAGTCAAAATTCGCAAAGCTAGCATTCATGGAAATTAAAGGTAGCTACAAGGCCATTTGCAGCAAGGCAGCTGAAACTAGACCTGACCCTGACCACCAGGTGAAATTGGCGCAACATGGAAGCGTGACAAAAGAACCACCCATTGACTACACCAAACCTCTATGTTGGAGCAATGCAACTGATTTGCTTATCAAAGAAAATGACATTTTGTGTGTAATGGCACCAAAAAGAAGGTAACTCAAAGGCTACCAGAGAATGCGATCTGTTCTAACAAATTATAAGCAAAACACAATCGCTTTCAACATTCACGTATTAGAAACTTACATCTCTAGTCACTTTGAGAGCCAATAGATAATAAGGAACAATGTGCAAGCAGCAATTACTGCTGATAGAATAAGAGTGTCTCTTGAACGCCTCCTTCTGATGGAACCTAGAAAATAGAGAAATTTATTTAGTCTAAAAAATAATACCATAAATAATAAAAACTCGTCAATAAAGATAGTGATACACCATAAAGTACCAAGCAAGCCACGGATAACAGGGAACTTGTCACTTAGAACTTTTACTTTCCCTTGAACATCTCCAAACAGAGCTCTTTGAGAGCCCAACACTGCCCTTGTCGTTTGAGCTTGATTAATCACATCATCTATCTATAGGAAACAAACATGCTGGTCAGGAAAATGGAAGCTAAATAAGCCTTTGACAAAATTGGAAAAGGTAATACTATATAAAATAAATAAAAGACAAGCGTATTTTGTTACATGGCACTAAACCTAGAAAACAAAAATATATGACACTTATTTGAAGCCTAAAGTGTTCTTCTATATGTCAAATCAATCTTATCAAGCAAAAATGAAAGTAAAGCACTTTTAAGATTTATATATAACCTGCAGACAGAGCTAAAAAAAAAAAATAGAAGGTGCAAACAAAGATGGATGCTTGTTTGTGTTTATGCAAGCATGCACAAGTTTTTGTGTGAATCAGAGAGAGGTTTACATAAAATTCTCATTAGCATACCTTTCCACAATCAGTTTTGGACATCAATTGGTTCCCCTCCCAGCCCAACTATGAAAGTTTCCTTTTGGGGTAAATAATTAGAACTTAGTCACATACTATGGTTCACTTGAGCTAAAAATACAGATTATGCAAAATCCATGGCTTCACTGCCAGCATGAACTATGAATAATCTATGATAGCAGATAACAGCACCACTAAGAGTCAACTTTCAGGGATCAGGGGACATGATTCTACTGCATAGTGCTTCCGAGTTAAAAATCTAGTTCCTTCTATTGCAAGAAATCAGTTACGAACACATCTAGTGGTAATGATCAAGAGGTGAAAGGGCATCATTAAGTAACCAAAATTGAGATGATGGAAGGCCATTATCTCAATTGGAGGCATATTTGTTATAGGCAAAAATTTAGGAAATTGGATTTGTTATTTGGGCTTATATTTATTTCTATGGGCTTGTTTCTAGATTTATGCATCTCATGTTTTGAGCTAGCATTTGGTAACTGAGATTTGGATTTGCAGACTAGACTACAAAGACTTTAGAGTTGAGACTAGTGATTTTGGCTATCGAGATTTTTGAGAAGCATGCACCAACATATACACTGATCAAAAAATATTTTAAATTTTTAATCTTACATGAGCTATGCTCCCATGGATGGCAGCTCGCTCTCTGAGTAATTGCATTCTCGGTGACATACTCCCAGATGCCTGCATGAAGGCACATACAGTAAACCTTAGGAAACAATAAAGTAGTGGAAACTAGAGTAAAAAAGTTAAGAATATGACTACCTTAAACTCACTGATATCATCCCTGACAGAACTCAGAAGCTCTGCATGTTCCCTTATGGAATTTATGTTTCCCTTGATTCTTCTAAATTCCTAACAAAATTTATATCATTACTTCAAATGGACAGAAATACTTATCAACTTGTCCAAATAACAAATATCCAAAAGAAGCAGTCACTTGGGTAATTCCATGGAAAATGGGTACATTAATCTATAATGCAATGAACCAGAGTGGTAAATAAGGCACTTAAAGAAACCATAGGTTTTGGTTATACAGCAGTGTAAACGCATGAGAGAAGAATCCATTATTCTTCAGAAATTGAGAGTGAATGAATGCATTTGGAGGCTTAGTTTGATACATAACAGGTAACAGCAATACTATAGCTGGAGGTAACTCCAAGGAACATTGACACATTAACTTACAGCACAATGAACCAGAGTTGCAAATAAAGCACTTAAAGGAATCCTTGGTTTTCGTTATACAACAACGTGAACGCGTGGGGGGGAATCGTTTATTTTACGAAATTGAGAGTGAATGAATGCATTTGGTGCTCAGCACAATTTGGAATAGGTAATACCGACAGTGCTGGACTCTTCTTTCACTTCATTCATGGTTCAAAGAAAAGAGGAGATAAGGACATTCCTAACACAAAAATACAGAAAATCACATGTTATCCCTATAGCAAGTTTTCATGTACATGAAAGTGATTCCCGACTGTCCATGGAAAAAAACATACAGAAAACAGAACAATAGCCAACAAAAGAGATTATATCAGAGTTTGAGCTCCGCAATTGCTAGAAAACTACATCAAGTTGTTGGTATAAAGCTATCAATCATCAAAAGAAGGAAAAGAAAAAAAAAAGCCATGTAGCAGAAATATTTCGATAACTTGACTTTTTTTCTTTTTTGGCTAATGAGTTTTGGACAAACACAAAAGGCAATAGTATATTCATGCTCATGTGTTGCTATAAACAAAAAAAAAAGGGTTCTTGTTTAAGTATTTGCACCAAATGCTACTCACTGCTTGTACCATACTTCTCCATTTAAGTAATTGCCAGGCAATGAACTCTTACATAAGTAATTTGAAATTAAATTACTTATGAAATAGAATGGCTGAATTATATTTTAGTCCAAATCAAGGTACAGATACCCTAGTAAGGCTTGCCAAAACAAACCAACCAACCAAACATGAAATAAAAATGCCAGAGCTTGTCTCCTCTGAAACAGCTTTACGGTGACATGCTTTACTAAGATGACCAGCTAGAACTTTGAACCCATGGCCAATAAACATGATAGTGACAAATGCATAGAAGTTGCAAGAACGTAGGTAAAATTGCAGTGGTATGAGAATACAAGAACGTAGCATTCACCAGGCAAGTATTGGTAGCATCAATAATAAAATTTTATAGAAAAACAACAACAATTAGAACTTGCAGGATGACTCTAGGCCCTAGAAGAAACATGACTGCTATAATACACTCATAATTTACTTATTAGCAGTAATGTATGACAAGATATCACCAAACATTCATATATCTTTAAGGATCATAATACCTGGTAATTAAACATGAAAATCTGACTTCTAGAAACAAGTCTTTATAACAATTACAGCATAGTCAACGGAATAAACCTGAGTAAACTCATGTAGTATGTCTCTATGCCTTGCAAGCTTCTGGGTTACCGAAGTAGTTGGTGCAGCAGATGCAGCACATCTACTCATAGCATCATTTGTGTCCAGCAGTTTCTCAAGCAATGATTGAATTTCAATTTCCATAGACTTCCATGACCTGCTTGACCCAACCGTTGGCGACCCAGTATCTACATAACCTAAATGTAAGCACATACCATCACAAGGAAAAAGAACACTCGCCAGATTCCTAAGGCTATGGATTCCTAAATAGAAGAAATCTACTTAAACAAATAAAAAAAGTTCTGTTTAAACAAATCCTATGTATTCAGCCGTTAGAGTATGTTCAGTTTTTCAACAGATTTGTTCATAATTTCAGTAATCTAGCAAAAGAAAATCAAAATGCAATGCAAATAGCAGAAGATAATAATAATTGGAACAAGGACAGGAGGAAAGGAGCAAACCTCTTTGGGTGAACCTAGCACCAAGCTTAGCATAAGAAGAAAGTTTAACATCGAGATCGCCTTCGATCTTTCGAGCTTCTCTCCTCAGTTCCTCCCAACCCGATTCTTGTAGATCGAGATTCGGATCCGTCATTTGGATCTGGATCGTTCAAAATTCGGATCCCTTGCTCTTTAGTTTCTTTTCTCTTGTTTATTGGCGTTGAGTTGAGTTCTGATGCGGATCCAAGGGGGCAGACTGGTTCAGTTACTACAGTTAGCAACCCCTCATTTAATTGGAGGAATGCAAATGCTGGTGAGTGCTTGGGACAACGGAGTTTGTGCTCTTGCTTTTTTTTTTAATTCTTATGATTTCGATTTTCGATCTTCTATTTTGTTTTTTCGGTTTCATCCGCTGACTCAGCCTTATTGAGAGAGGATCTTCTGCGGATACATGGCATATTGGAGTTTGAATCTGGGCCGTTGAACTTGAACAAATGTTAAAAAATAAAAAATAAAAGAGATCTTGTTTGGAGAAGGAAAAACAGAATGGGGAAGGGAAGGCCTTAATTCCGTCCAAATTTCTCTAGACCCAAGAATGGGCCCAACCAGGAATAAACCAGCTCTATAAGTTTGTAACAGCAGGCGAAAAACTCTCCCAACCAATGAAGGGCCATTTGAAACTCGTAACAAAAAAAGAAGCCCAAAATTCAGTGGAAGCTTTATATCGTTAGAGCCTAGCTTAGTCCACAACTTGCGGGTACAGGCATCAGCATAGTGTGAAGATGACGAAGATACTTTTAAATATGATACGCGATAAATTTTTTATTTATTTAAAAAATTAAAAATTTTACTACGACAGGTACGGTGTAGTTTTCAAACTCACCCACGCTACTCTTTTCAAATTATAAATGAAACATATAATTTTAATAATTATTGTATAATAAAAAGTCAAGGAGCTAGTAAAACGGTTGCTTGGAAGTTGCAAATATTTAGCATCAAATGTTACCATAAGGACGTCTTATTAAAAATTTCAAATATAAATATATTATTTAATATATGGAAATAATATATAAATTTATTTATGATTATATTTAATATAATATTATTATAAATAATATTAATTAAATTTTTTAAAAAAATAAAAAGCGTGAGTCAACAAAAACCCATAACATGATTCAAATAGGAAAAATAAAGTCTTTATGGTTTTTAAACAAATGGGTCAGGAATCAATATATATATATATATATATATATATGGGTGGACGAAAAGTAAACATTGGCCATTAAAATTTCCCATTGCTCGTCACTATTTCAAAGCATGCATATGCACAAATACAATGGTATTCAGAATTTTCTTCTGTTCACATCCCAATGACCCACAAGTCTATGGCCATATCCTTGTTCTTTATCGATTAGAAAAAAAACATTATAAGGAAGCATTTCAAACACAACTTGCTATTCATTTTCTTTTTGGATAATTAACTTTGCAATTCAATTTCGTTGCATAATTAATAATACTAAAAAATTTGTTCAACAAATCAGTTGATTTTTTTTTAAACAATAATGGCTATTTTCAAAGTTGGTAACTCCATATGCAACTTTTTCAACGCCTTAGGTTCTGTTTGGTTAGTGTTTTATTTTACTTTACTTTTTTAAATAAAAAGTTGTAAGAAACAAAAATAAAACACCAACCAAGTTGTAATCGATCAAAAGGTTCATTAATCCTGATTACATAAATAATACCCCCTTTCATAAATCTTATAACATCCACCTCAAAAGTAAGAAAAGCATAAAGTATTATTATTATTATTATTATTATTATTATTATTATTATTAGCTTAAAATTTTTAAATAATTGATCATCCAATTTAATATGTTATTAAATTTTTTGAATTTAAATTACGATAATATCTTTCTCTCCATTGAATATTTGGATTATGTGTTACTACTTTAATTTTTTATGCTATAATTAACATGCAACCATATTAATAATTCATCTAATTTGCATGTGATAAATATATTAAAATTTAAATATAATTATTAAATTTTTTTAAACAAAAGTTTATAATAATAATTAATCACCAAAACTTATCCTAAATTAATTAACATTCCAATAATTAATGAAAGCACTCAAGATATCTGTGAGTATTAATTAACTAAAACTAATCAAAGAGATAAAATTAGTCATAAAAGAAAATCATAGAACAAATTTTGAGACTTCGAAAGAAACCTCTGGAAGTAGGGTTTGAAAGGAAGATATCAAAGTGCTAAAATTTTGAAAGACAGAGGACGGGGAGTGGCAAAAGATTTTGCCAAGGAATTTTGTCATGTTTTAGCCAAAGATTCGAGAGATGACTCTGATTCGTGAAAGATGGCGATAAGTAATTAGTATTTTAGCACCAGACTCCACGGACCCGTCGACGTTATCATTGAGCGTTTACTTGTCTGTTTTGCCTGTTTTATCCAGTCATTCATTCTTCTCCTTTAGAATGATGTACGCGTTAATTGTGGGCATTCGACCCCGTGGTTGCACGGGACCCACCAGTTTGGGAATTGTCAAAGTCAATTCGCAACAGAGGGACCCACGTATTTCATCACCAATAGTTTGATGACTACGGTAAAAGTACGACCTTTCTGTACGGAACTTTTACCCTCCAAGTTGCTGCTTGCGACCGAGGCTTGGCGTGTGTGTAAGATAGACAAAGCGAATGGTTATCAGGATGATTAAAGTAATATATATTATATAAATTTTAATATATTAATAATTTATATTATATAATATATATATTTATATATTTATATATTTATAATACGTTTATGTTTTTTTTATATTTTAATTTTTTTTGTCAACGTTTATACTAAGTAATTGCATAACTTGCAACCCTGGTTTACTACGAGGAGTATAAGGAAAACAGTAATTTGTCGCTGAACTTAACCATTTGAGTCACGAAACTGCAATCGACTAGTACTAGTTTTTGTTAGATATTAATTTGCGTGAAATTTTATTTTTAATGCTATAATTGATGTTATTTTTTATATTTAAGCTATTACTTTAATAGTGATTCAGTGAAAATTAAAAAAAAAATATTAAAGCAATCTATTATTTATTCAATTACAACAAAAAAAAAATATTTGTGTGACAATTTTTTTTTTGGAAAAAAGAAAAGAGTGGATTGTTATAAAAATATTTGAAAAAAATAGATAATTTTTAATTTAAGGGAGTTTTTTAAAGATAAGTGGGTTTCTTTTTAAAAGAAACTATTAAAATTAAAAATTAAATTACCTTTTTATTACATTGTTATTTGTTTAGTTTTTTAAATTAGTTTTTTTATATTTTCAGTGATTGATTGGTATCTAATTAATATATGATACCGACTTTGCTATTATCTTTATATTAATAGATATATATATATATAATGTTTAATCAATTTCTATAGCTATTGGTTAAAATTTTTAAATAAAAATAAGAATTATTTTATATTTTATATATATATATAATATATATAAAATATATATATGTTTAAGATTGCGATTTATATTTTTCTCATTTTCGTTACTTTTTTGAAAAGATTCATAAATCCAATTAAATAATGAAAACATTTATCATAAACACAAATATAAAAATTTGAGAAATTTATTTATTTATTTATTAGTCAAGTTCCTTGGTCAACCTGGGAACCAGAAAAAAAACAATCGGACGGTGATGACTCTCTCCAATTCTCCAAAAGAAAATTATTTTTATTTATTAGTACTGACCACGATTTAATGAAAAAGATCCGTGAAAATTTAGCCGCCGCCCACTTATGATCTAACGAACCATTTTTTTTACCACAGACCCTATTTACCCCTCTAGTTGAGCACCCTCCCATATTTCCCCTCCTTTTCCTACCTTACTATTTATGTACCGTCTCCCCTTTTCTACCTACTGCTACGGTGCTACCTAAGACTTTGAGTTTAAAATTGTTGGGGCGGGCAAAAGAGAGAGTGAGAGAGAGAGAGAGTGGGGAAAAAAGAAAAGAAGGATACTTTATCTATGAATTCTGAATCAGGTTTTGAATGAAAGAACGATGTCAAATATACCAATCTCTCTCTCTGAAGTTTGCCTTACTCTATCTCGCCTTACCATGTCTATAGCAGATCCATGGCCCTTTTCCTAAACTTTTTCTCACTGTAATAAGACCCTTTTAGTCTTGTTCCCGTTCGCCCCAGGAAAAAGAAAAAAAAAAATTAAGAGGGAAACACAAAGGCCAAAATCTTCTTGTTTCTTGACGTTATTTCTGTTACCAGACAGACATAATCCATGAGAAAGATAAGAGGCTTCAAGATCGGGAAACGGCTTGTCCGGATCTCCAGGTGGTTCATCCGAAAAGCTCGGAACCCACGAGGGTACCATCGCCTTACCCAAGCAGGATCGTTTTGCAGCTCGAAGCCTTTCTCCAAGCTTATGAGTTGGGGTCGCCGCTTGACAGAAGGAGCCAAATCTCTATGCTCAGCAAAACCCGGGTGGGGTTACGTTCCCATTGGTCAAGACCCTCTAAATGAGAAACCAAGGGAAATTCCGAAAGGACACTTGGCCGTCTACGTTGTTGAAAACGATGGCGACTTTCATAGAGTTTTTGTGCCAGTTATTTACTTTAACCACCCTTTGTTCGGCGAGCTCTTGAGAGAAGCCGAAAAGGAGTACGGGTTTAACCACCAAGGTGGAATCACGATTCCTTGCCGGTTCTCAGAGTTTGAGAGGGTCCAGACCCAAATCGCAGCGGGAAACTGTGGAAGGAAAATTCCATGGAAGCGCCACCATTGAGAGGCTGCTGCTGGTGGTGGTAAAAATTGTTGATGATGACGATAATTAATTCTGATGACTGATTGTGATGATGATGTTTTTTGGAATTTTTGGTTAGGTATAATTTATTTACCTTTTCTTTTTCACTCTTTATATACTTTTAGGTGGTCTTTTTCAAAGACTTGGTCTTGTTGTAATGGATTTTCAGATGTACATTTATAGAGAATATTTCCTCCTTTAAATTCGAACTATTATTATTATTATTATTATAGTTGGGCTTATTTAGATTTAGATAATAAATAATTGTTGATAATTGTGATGGATTATGTTTAGTGGACCTTTCTTTTCTCAAAATTTCAGCAAAATCTGGCTCAATGTTAATTTGATAACAAATCAGTGATAAAAAGTTTCAATTAGGACTGATTATTATATCACGATGTGGTGATTAAAATTCTAAAATTTTAATTATAAAATGATACTTAATGCGTTAAATGTTTTTCTTCACCTCCCATATAAAATATAAGAGTAAATGGTTGAGGAAGTTGTACTATTTTTATCTGATAATTATTTTAAATTGATCATCTTCTTATTAAAATGTCAATAACGTCGACTTTTTTTTTGGGGGGGGGGGTGAAAGATGCTGAATTGTTTATAAATTCGTGCGGACATTTAACTTTGATTGTTCATATTTATGACATTTTCAAGGATTTAAGATATTTCCAATGAATTTATGTGACTCTCGACAAATACGATTTGTCCTTTTATTCTTTTCGTCTTAAATTAAGTACGAACCAAATTGGTTAGTACGACAACAGGACAACTGCAGACGTGTTAGGTTCTTCAGTTCCTATAACTGTATGCTTGCTTGTATGGTTTATAACAATACATATATATAGATATATATAATGGCCAGAAAGTATAAGAGGCAATTAAAGATGCAGTATTTTAAGTGGTTGATGAGGCTCTGCTGTATTTGTTTTGAAATAAACGCCCAAATCTTCCCAACACCTTTCGCAGATAATGGAAATAATTTTCTTTCATCAATTTAATGGAAAGATTAATCAAACGAACCTTTTTTTTCCTTTTAGATATTAAAAGAAAAAAATAAAAAGGAAAAGGGCCGGCACAGTGTTTGTCACCATAAGCGTCTCTATCACGCATCTTGAAGGCGGCAGTGGCGAATCTTAAGAGTGGAAATCACATGTAGAATGATTGAAGTGTGGTCTGTCCCGCTGAGGCAATTCCACCGCAACTTGAATATGTTAAAATACGTCCTTCGATGGTGCAATGGCCTGTGCCAGTTGCCACATAAAGCTCCCTGGACCATGCGCTTGTTACTAGATATCTTTTATATCACGTACCATAAAAAATTAATGAAAATATCATATCATATGAAAAGATATAAATATAACATAAATATATGAATATGTTAAAATTTATAAAATATAAATTATTAACATATTAATATATTAAATACGATTATGTCATACGAAAATATATAAATATAACGTGACTAAGTTTACCCTTATTAAATCGCTTATGCATGCATCTTCGGTTCAAAATTTATTTGGGATTTCTTGTAATTGATATTGATCAATCGAAGCTACATCTTTTTCTTTTTTTTTTTTTGGATAAGTTGAAAGATAAAGAGAGAATAATAAAGATCGAATCCAAATTTATATATCAATTTTAGCAATTTTATAACTGTTAGAACAAAAGGTTGTTGACGAAGCCACCTTCATCTTGCTTTAAACGTTACTCCTTTTTATTCCACTTTCCTTAACTTTTTTTTATATCTAAAAAATTTTAAGATATTTAAAATTATTTTTTAATATTTTAAAATAATTTCATGATTTTTTTTAACATTAAAAATCATGATGCATTGATTTTTTTACAAAATATTTCAATTTTAATATTAAGTACAGTAATTTTTTTTTTTAATTCAGGAAAACTTAAAGGGAACATACATGATACATTTTGAAACTTGGGAATAATTGTTATCAAATAGCGAGGGATTTATTATTATTATTATTATTGTTATTGAGACGTGATGCTTCGGCTAAATCGTGAGTATTTTAGATTTTTAAGAATATTTCTTCTTCCTTCACCATTATATATTCCTTTTCTTTTTTTTCTTTTTTTTTTTTTTAAAAAGGTTTAGAGGAGAAAGGACTTAAATTGGATTTTTTTTATTTGAAAAAAAAAAAAAAAGGTGTAGAGTGAACCTGAGCATGCTTGATCATAGTCGCAACCCAAATGAGAATCAGAAGAACTCCCAACAAAGCTGGCCCCAAATGGGGTAAAATCGAGCCTGACTGAGCCCAGGAGCCGAGGCACAGTCGTCTACAAGAAGATATTGCCTAGAATGATTGAAAACTTTAAGTAAAGTCCAATTCTTATTTGAAAGGTAATGGGCTGCTATGTACTAAAAAACAAGTAAAGCCTGATAATTATGTGTTCTGGGTTACTGGTTTCTGCTGTGTAGCCTTTTTCTCATTTTAAGCTTTGAATTGAAGGCCAGGGCTGGGCGTTTATCAGGCTGCAGAACCTGAAAACCTTGAGCAAAGGTTGCTGGTCAGTTTTGCCAATAATACGAGACAGTGACGAAAACATCAGACATGTTTCTCAGCTGTCAACCTTAAAGCCCAAACGGATGGTAAATAACATTAGCAGTCTCAGAAATGAATCATTATGGGAAATATTCCATAAGTCTTATACTGCTCTACCATGATGTTTTGCTGAGGCATCATTGAAAAATTTTGAAGTTCACTTCTCTGATTATAAATTCCGGTTTTTTTCTAAGGTCAATCAGGCCTTCTTGCTTGTTAAAATTTAAAAGTTACCATTGGAGCTGATCTGATTTTCTGATGTGGGAGCAATATGCTCCCTGCCCACTGGCATCAAATCATCAACAGGACATTTTTTTTATCTTTTTGGTGGGTTGGATGGGTGCAAATTGAGCATCCGAAAGATTTATTAAACGCACCAACAACCTTATCAGGAGCCCAAATGATGCAACTAGGTGTTGGCCACAAATAAAAGTAACACCATATGCTCAACGTTTTGGCTAATTCATTTTGTGCAAAGGTAGCCGTCGTAGTTGGAATTTAAATCTGACACCCACTTGATTTTATCTCTTAATGACTATTTACTCAAAGGAGGAGTAGAAATTTTGCGTAGCCCCAGGAAGACCAAAATGGGCCCTTTCTTAATTGGAAAGGTGGAAAAATGAGAATTCAAAAATGAGCAAAGGGGAAAAGCAATCACTAACCCATTTCCACACCACCAAAACAAAAGCAATAGAAAGCAAAGCCAAATTGAAGAAAGAAACAAGGGAGGAAAAAAAAAAAAATGCTGGGGAGCCTTCAATCACACTCCACCCACAAAACGATCAAAGCCCAGCCGGGACTCCCTACACTCTTCTTTCTCTTGCTGTCTCTCAGTTATTTAGGTCATCTTGTCAAAGCTCATGTCTTCATCTATGCTGGCTGCTCTCAAGAAAAGTACGCACCAAACTCCCCGTTTGGAGGTAATCTCAACTCTTTTCTAGCATCAGTTGTTAGCTCATCCTCTCAAGTGTCTTACAATACGTATGCTATTGGAAATGGAAGCTCAACGCCACCTGAAGGCACCATATATGGCTTGTACCAGTGCAGAGGTGATTTGCTGCCAGCCGACTGCTCAAGATGCATGCAAAGTGCTGTTAACCAGATAGGCTTGGTTTGTCCGTATTCTAATGGGGCCTCTTTACAACTTGAAGGCTGCTATTTAAGATATGAGCATACTAATTTCTTGGGGATACCCGATACAAATCTCAAGTTCAAGAAATGCAGCAGAAGTGTTAATAACGATGTTGAGTTCTTTAGGCGTAGAGATGATGTTCTAGCTGACTTGCAGTCGGCCATTGGTTTCAAAGTCAGTTCCTCAGGTTTGGTTGAAGGGTTTGCTCAGTGTTTGGGGGACTTGAGCTCAAGTGATTGCTCTTCTTGCCTTGGGGATGCTGTGGGGAAACTGAAGAGTTTATGTGGATCAGCTGCAGCAGCTGACGTGTTCTTAGGACAGTGCTATGCTCGATACTGGGCATCTGGCTACTATGGTGAATTCTCTCCAGGTGCAATTCATATCCTCATTAAATCTCTTTAGTCAAACTTTAATATCATAACAGTTAGAATAAAGTTCATTAATTTGTTATATCTTGTAACTTTTATGTAGTCATTTTTGCTTCTAATAGGGTCATATTTTAAGCTCAATTTGTTCCAAGTTTTTAGTCCAAAAAGAAACATGGGTAAACGATATTTGACTCACTTTAGTTGTTTCAAGAGAAGGGGAGGGAGGTTCACTCAAAATTTTCAGGGCCAAAGGCCACAAGGGTCAACAAGTAATCCTTTTACAAAGTAAAGCATTAAGGGGAATCAGTACTTTAGTTGCTTTCTTTTTAAGCAGCTGCATATTGTCTCTGTCATGCCTCCATGGCCATATCTCATCTTTTTCTCTTTTTTTTTTTTCCCTTATTATTTATTTAATTCTAATGCTGTACGGAGAGTTATATAAATTCCTATTGATGGATTAAAAAGTTGTTATATTCTATTAATCACAAGGTCAATTCCAAATTTCGAGAAGCCATCATCTCCCACTTTCATTCGAATAAGAACCATATGATTTGGCCTTAAAAGCTGCATTATTGGCTGACAAATAAAGCAGTGTAGAGGAATATTGGTGTAACCATTCTAACCCTAAATAGTGGAAAGATTCCACTAATATCTTCCCATCTTCTTTCCTAATGTCTCTAGCTAAAGTACTTT
>JBBYHK010000004.1:6638718-6650649 GCA_038382065.1 Adansonia grandidieri
AATTGCTCCCTGGTTAGTATTCAATCCTCTTTTTTTTTTTGGCTAATTATTCAATCCTCATTAATTATTAAAATCTAAATTAGAATTAGAAGCAAAACACAGAGAGCACGAAAAAGGAAAAGAAGATATGAAATAGTAAGTGTACGATGGTGAATATTGATGCCATGGACAGAACAAAATATATATATTTTTTTAAAAAAAAAAAAAAGACCTCAAAGTTTAGTAAAGGCTATACAATAATAAAGGATATTTTGCAATCAAGTGCTTTTATAGTTAACATAGCATTTATAATAGCAATTTGTATTAAATACATTTACTACTAAGTTATTCATTATTTTCAACATAATGAATGAAGGATGGCTCTATACACATATATAAAAAATGAATGAATGTATTACCATATAATAATTTCAAGGACTTCTTTAAGATGTTAGTTAGTAAGAGAAATCCAATACTAAAAATCTGAAAGTATTTGAGAAGATTGCACAGCGTTTTAGTATTATTAGCTAAAGTGTATAATATTAAGGACAATTATAAACAACATATAAATACAATGATTAAGATTAATATTAAAGAAAAAATATAATTAATCAATAATTTTTTAATTCAATAAAAATAATACATTAATATTATTAAATAATTTATAATCAGTGTTTAAAGGTGTTAATTTATTGAACCTAATATTAATTGTCATCAAGCTCTCAAAGCCTACCCAGTTGTTAGGAAAGAGGTTTTTTTTTTTTTTTTTTTTTTCTTGTCAAACCATTTGATTCTTGCAAAAAAAAATATTTTTAAAATAAAATTTTAAAAGAATTAAATAAATATGAAAAATGTGATCCTAAAATCGTTAGAAAAAGAATTAGGGAAATAGGATTAGGCCCTGTCCAAAGTCATGAATAAACCAAGACAAAGTTTAGACATTAAAAGGCTCAAAAGACTTTTTTTTTTTAGCAAGACTTCAAAATCGTCCTTGTTTAAACCCAGCCTAATATCAAGCCCAATTGGTATTAGAAGAGACGAATATTCAAAGTAGCCCTAAAACTTTCCTCGTTTTTCTTTCCGCTTTTTCTTCATCTAGCCGACAACTAAGTTTTTCAGCCAAGATTGTTAGCTTTCGGCCGAAACTCCAATTGTCAACCTCTTTTTAGTGTCTATCATAATATAACTTAATCTCGATGGTGGCTGATAGATAGATTAGTAAGAGATTTTATGGAGTTTTGGGGAGTTGCTTACGGAAACGGAATATATTTTCAATAAATTTTTTCCTCCAATTTTTTCAATTGCAGACAATTCCTTCGCGTTCAATTAGCCTTAAGTTACACGTTTGTGCGTCTTGCTGTAATTATTTTACTGGTTCTTTCCGTTTTTTTTTTTTTGGAATTGAACCGAACGGTTCAATCTTGTACATACAAGAAGAGTAGTAAATTTAAGGCTCGATGGCCGGTGACTCGGATTTGGCGGAGACGCTTTCCTGTGCTCGTTGCGGCAACCCTGCTAATCTCCAGTAAGTAATTCTTTTTCGCTTTAAATTTATTATTGTTTTGGGGTTTACACAATTATCGTTATTCTCGTATTAGAATTACAGAAATTTCTGAGTTAGGGTATCATTGTGTTGGTGCAATTAGCATATGGTAGTTTTCAAAATTGTGACTATAGACATTTTGAATTAGGTTCTGTTTGGTTATTAGTATAATAGTGATAACTTGAGACTAATAATAATAATCTAAAAGAAAGACTTTTAGCATCTGGCAGTGATCAGAATTGTGACTTTAAACGTTTTGAATTAGACTCTGTTTGGTTAATATTGATAACTTGAGAAGTGAGTTGAATCCTTTGTTTCTGTTGTAACTTCTTATCTGCAGGTGTCCCAAGTGCAGGGAGTTAAAACTTCCTCGTGAAGGTGCTGCTTTCTGGTATGTAGTCATTTTATTCTATGTCCTTGAAATTCTGTTCATTGTCCTGATTTCTCTCAAAAAGATTATGAATTTTTTGCTGCAGTGAATTAATTGTCCGTTTTCATATTTATGTTAGAGTTTCTAGACCTTTTATGTCACAGCTTTATATAAATGCCAAGAATCGACGTATCAATCATGACTAAAACTTGATTGATGATTTATTTTTAGCTTAGTTGATTGATGAAAATTGATTTTTTTTTTTTTTTTGGTTCTTCCCAAAATTTTGACAAATTTCTGATCAAGCTTCTCATTTTATATTAATGATGTTGTTCTCATTGGCAGCACTCAGGACTGTTTCAAGGCTTCTTGGACCTCACACAAATCAGTTCATTTGAATGCAAGGCTGTCCTCACTTGGTACGGATAGTGCTGTTGAACAAAAATCAGATTTAGCTAGTGATGGTTGGCTATACTGCTTGAGGAAAGGACAGAGTCGAACTCCAAAACTTCCTTATTTTAATTGGACAGGGTACTTCTCTGAGATTTTAGCGCCTCCTTTACACTACTGCATTTGGATCAATTTCTTACTTTCCATTATATTTTGAATCTTTTGTTATAATATTTTCCATGGATAGTTACTTCCCTTATATTTCTTATTGTTATTATTACCTTCCTCGTGCAGGACACTTAGACCATATCCCATATCTGTCAAGCGTATTGTACCTGCTCACATTGATAAACCTGACTGGGCTGATGATGTGAGTATTTCTGAATTACTTTTGTGCATATGGGATACATATTAGCAATGTGAGTGGAGAACTTGTTGATGAGAGAGTGGTTAATGGACAATTTGGTTTATCAGTATTTGCATCCCTCAGATATTACTGTTCTCCTTTCACATGCAGGGAATTCCAAAGGTTGAACCGAATAGTGATTTGCAGCATCATGTTGAGGTAAGTTTATATTAGTGAAATGTCTTCTTTAGTCATAAAGAACCCCTTAAAATTTTCTGTTTATTCTTTATTTTCTTTCTAACTTTGGTGTGTCTGTTTAAAGATCAAAACTCCTGATCAAATTGAGAGAATGCGCGAAACTTGTCTGGTAAGTTCCTTTCTTCCTCTTCTATTTTTTTTTTGCAATCATACAACTATACTTTCACCAGTGAGTTTATCATGCTATGTTGTCTATTTGTCTTCTCTTTTCTCCTGCAAAGGTTGCATTACTCTGCTTCATGTGAAAATAAAGGTGTTTCCCCTCAGCCAGGCATATCATCCTAAAATGAGCTTCAACACAGTTTGGTTTACAGAACCAACTGTCAACTGGAAGGATTGACTGTGGCTTGATAGTAAATACACTGTTGTTGCCCATATATATTAAACTCTTTTTAAGGGATAATAGACTCGATTGAGCAAAACTTGAAGTGTAAATTAACGGGATAGCAAATTTGTGTAGAATGATTATAGAATTCCGCTTCTTTCAATATAGAACTTCTTTTTAGTAAGTGAATTTCTACCACGGGCCAAGATATCCCCCCCTAGATTAGGAAATTGGCACCATAATTGCTATATAGGAAAAGGCAGATTAATTGCTACAAAGGAAGTGAGGAACTCGTGAGAAATCATTTCCAATTTCAACTACGTCCATTTCTCTTTAAAAATCGTTTCCAATTCATTCAATTCTCTTTGGACTTATTTTTTAGTATTTCTTCAGTAATTTCAAAATCTCTTGGTGTTTAAATTTCTACTGTTAGATTGCAAGGGAGGTTCTGGATGCAGCAGCTCGGATGATCCGTCCTGGTGTAACAACGGATGAAATCGATCGAGTGGTTCATGAGGCAACTATTGCTGCAGGTGCATGTTTTGAATTAGCTTTTATTTTGCAGAATATATGTATGATTGTGTATCTATCTGGTTTCACTTTACGTGTATCTTTCCTGCAGGAGCATATCCATCGCCCCTCAATTATCATTTCTTCCCGAAGTCTTGTTGCACGTAAGTGCTTCTGTACATATTCCTTGAATTTGCTGGAGATTTATTGTGTTCCTTAAGTAAACATGTTTCATTGTCTTTTTCAGGTCAGTTAACGAAGTAATATGCCATGGTATTCCTGATGCAAGGTATTAGTTTCATTCTAATTCTAGAAAGTTTAAAGTTTTTAACATTTGTCGGTAGTGTTTGTGCACCTTAACTGAAATTGGTGATCAACTATGTGCTAATTGCTTCAGGAAACTAGAGGATGGTGATATTGTAAATGTTGATGTGACTGTTTACTATAAAGGTGTTCATGGTAAGAATCTGCCCATTTATATGTTGATTCAAATGTTGCTGACAATAATGAAGCTCCATACTTGACAAAGGATGGACTCATCATGCAGGTGATTTAAACGAAACATATTTTGTGGGAAATGTTGATGAAGCATCTCGTAAGCTGGTTCAGTGTACAAATGAGTGCTTAGAAAAAGCAATATCTATTGGTATGTGATCTATATTCTATTTTCAAATTTCAATTCTTCAGCATCACATCTTCTCTGATTTTTTCTTTTTCTGCCAAGGTTTCAAAATGTCTTTTTGTCGATGAGCTTCACATATGGTAATCTGTACAATGGCATAGAGATCATCTTAAGAAAGAATGACTTTTTATGACTGCTAGAATTAGTTCAAGTACCACTTTCTTCAATCACTAGCATGTCATTTCACGTCTATGATGTCATCGCCCTTTGAACATTATTTGTTAAACTCTGTGTTCATAATTCGTCACTTCTTTTAGATTTTTTTTACATAAAACAATTAAGAATAAGTGCTTGGCATTTCATTTTCTTGAATATGATTAGTCTGACGGATGTGCATCATGTGCCTTCTTTGGTAGTCTTGTGCATTATATTTATAAGGCAGGTGCTAACTGTGTGATTTAGATTTAGTGAGTTATGTAATTAGAAAAATATTGGTAATGGTCTTGATTTTAAGTGGATTGTATTCTTTTGAATTCCATGCCCCATGGATGCATCGACATGCTGGATTGTATTCAAACCTATATATTAGACTTGATTTCGGACTAATTTTTTTTTTCTTCGTATTTTTGCACTAAAATTCAGTTAAGCCTGGAGTGAGATTTCGTGATGTTGGGGAAGTGATTAATCGCCATGCTTCAATGTCAGGGTTATCTGTGGTAATGTGTAATTTGGTCTATGCATATACATCCTGGTTGCATATGACGTATCACCCCAATTACATTTTCATTTATTTCTTGCTCTGTTATCCTTTGTTACTATAGGTGAAATCATATTGTGGCCATGGTATTGGAGAGCTCTTCCACTGTGCCCCTAATATTCCCCATTATGGAAGTATCCTTGCTAGATCAGGCTTTTCAAACCATTTACATTTTATGTTTGACTATCCTCAATGCTTCATTGAAAGTCTTAATGAAGTTATAATGATTCAATTGCTTCTGTAAGGCGGAAGTCTATGAAATTGATTCAACCAGTCTTATTGCAAGTAATTTCTGTTTCTTTTATCTGCTGCTTCCCTTAACCTAAGCAGGAAATAAAGCAGTTGGGGTGATGAAAGCCGGACAGACTTTTACAATTGAACCAATGATTAATGCAGGTAACTCCTAAAGTTGGGTACTTATCGGGCGCAATGGGTTGTAATCTTTTTGTTTTACTAGCTATGTCTTGATGAATTACCTCTATAGGGGTTTGGCGTGATCAAATGTGGCCTGATGGATGGACTGCTGTTACAGCGGATGGCAAACGCAGTGCTCAGTTTGAGCACACTCTCTTGGTAACTCTTTATCTCCATTTTTTTTTTCTTTTCATGATATATTGTCATCTTTTTTGAACTTCTGTCACTTTAGGTGAATGTTTGGATTTTGACATTTTTGGTCCCGTTCAGCTACTTGCCAGGCAACCTTCTTGCCATCTTGTTTGTCTTGCAATAATCTGGTTACTTTTGTGTTGCTTTTGCTTTTGTCTTGTAATCATTCATGAGTTTCAGTAGTAACTGAAAAGATCTGTGATTATATGGTGCTGGCTTGTGATTATAGTTGCTGTTATCTACACATGATTGTTTCTCGCTTCTCACAGTTTCTAATGCGCCATGAATCTCTGTAATGGTGCTATCTTCTTTAATGCTTGTTACCCTGCAGGTAACGGAAACTGGGGTCGAAGTTCTTACTGCTCGGCTACCCACATCGCCCGATGTGTTTCCTTGGTTAAATAAGTAATCAGAGTTATTGTGGCATAAATAATAGAAAGCCCAAGGTAAGTTTATCCAAACGTGTTGCTGATGGCAAGGGATTATGAAGTTGTACCCGACTTGGGGGGTCACATTTCCCGTCCTGACCCTTTTTGTTTGGGGGGATGAGAGAATCATGGAATTTTCCATTTAGCTAGTATTGTGTGATCAATGTGTAAAATGGATTTTCTTCCCCTAGTTTCTTTTGTAACGAGAATAATCATGATTTGTATGAGCAACAAGTGAGATGAAATTGTTACTGTTTGTTTTAGACCATAATAAATTGTGCATTTCTTTACATGCAATTTAAGTTTTTCGGGGAATTTGAAAGTCTGTTTGAGAATTCCGTCTTTTCTGCCTTGATTACCCCTGATTTAGCCGACCGCCTTTGAATGGGCTGTTCATTTACATTTAAGTTTGGGCCAAGTTTTACACTTAGGCTTGCTTGGATTGTTCAAGACTTTATTTCTGGACTTGTTTGGGCAGTAGTGGGTGGTCCAAGCCCATTTGTAACTAAGTCGAAGTAGGCCTCCCTAGGCAGACTACAACTAAGTTGTTGGTTACCTTCTGATTTTAGTGTACAGTTGGCCTTGTGGACGCACGCCTATCCGGTGGTAAAAATGAAGTAACTGAGCAGGAAAACAAATTACGTGCATGAGTTTTACATATACCTTGAGATTTACTAACTTTAGACGCCCTTAAATTCAAGTTATCCTTAGCTAAGATTTTTCGATTTTCATGATTTAGTGTTAATCATTGCATAGTCTTATTGAACAAAACTTCATATTCACTCTTTAAATTAATAGAAACAAACTTCTAGAGATATCTGACTATAATATGAAGTCCATATGGTTACATTAGATGATTTTAATAGAGCAAATAGGACGGATTACAATACACTTTTGACCTGAAATAACTGCTTTTATGAATTAATAGCCATGGTCTGCGGAGAATGCCATGCATTGCCCACGCCCGACATACCATCTGCTTAAGGGACAAGAATTAATATTTTAAAATGATGGCAAGTTGGGGACGTCTTAAAGATCATGGGATTGAGTGGCTTCTCGGCAAAATCAAACCTTAACAATCATTCATCCTGTTATCATATTCTTTAGTGTTTTATCGTATTATTGCCCACA
Organism: Adansonia grandidieri; assembly: GCA_038382065.1. Lineage (NCBI taxonomy): Eukaryota > Viridiplantae > Streptophyta > Magnoliopsida > Malvales > Malvaceae > Adansonia > Adansonia grandidieri. The sequence continues at coordinate 6,645,984 of JBBYHK010000004.1, forward strand.
ATAGTCAACGTTGCCCTTGAATTGATTACTCGTGCTTTTGATTAAACCTGAAAAGGAGCTTTCTTGTCCAACAAAGGGGTCAAAAGCGGTGGAGTAGGCCCCGCCCAATACAAACTGACTCTTTCGTCCTTTATGTACGATAATCTTCAATTTTAAAAAAAAAAAAAAAGGAAGAAGAAGAACACAAACAATTTAACATCTATCACGCAGAATGGCTGCTTGGACGTATCTTCCAGTCACATGTAGCATTCAAGCAAACTATTAAACTTGAATTGCAGATAGTGATGATCACACAGCATATTTTTGAGGAATAATTACTTTTCACATCCATTGAACTCTTCTTGACATTTGCTCTTCATTAATCTAAGGTAACCTTGCAAAAGAACAGAAATACATGAGACTCAAATCATGGATAGCATGTTGCATTCTGCTATGCAATTTAACCCACAATTATAGTTACACATGCCAAGAGCTCCTTATATCGTGATACAATTACTACAATTGCAAAAGTACAGCAATAAAAACACATCATAAAAGAAACAGCACATTCTATTAATACATACGTGGTATTGGAACAACAATCCACATAAAGCAGTGATTACTCCTTAACCTTCATTCCTGAAAGATAAACTCGGCTCTGAATGACAGTGCCACCAATCCAAAAGCCAGGCATGATCATTAGCCCAACCTTAGGTTTCTGATCAGTTTCATCCATTATCAAATCCTTCACTACGCTTTCCATATAAACCTCTGAGAACTCACTTTCCCTCTGAACTTGAAAGACCTTGACGTTAGGGTTGAAGGAATAAGCTAGCCTATGCAACAGCCAAATGGATTTAGCTAATTTCAGAAAGACTTGGTAAAATGGAGTCCTTGGATGCCCACCTTCCGTTACATAATTTCGCTGGTCTGAATTTCCAAAAAATGAAGCTTCCATCTTTGGATGAACAACCGCTAGGTACTTGCTCCTGCAAAATTTCCCAAATAAGGAATCAGGATTCTGGCCCAACATGTCCAACGGATCCATCTCCCTCAGAGCCAGATATTGGGAGAAGAAGCTCTCTTTAGTGACTGTAAGATTATCTAATTCAATGGAGAAATTCTCATGTTGAAACCCACTAAACATCCTCTTACAAATGTGGGACTCAAATGCATATTTTTTGTGAGCTCTCTTGGCATAAAAAACATTGGGCTCAATTGAGTCAGCGGCAGCATCAAGGTCCCAACCAGCAGCTTTCATCATGTTGATCAATGGTTTAGAAAAATCATGAATAGCTTTGAAAGCAGATTCAACAGCTAATGTGAAGAGCTCAGGGGTCAAATCCACGGGAAAGACTCCATTTTCTTCTCCTGAGCCTTCAGACTCCTTCATAGACAAGCCCCTAAGCTTTATATTCTTTTCCAGTTTCACTCTCTTCTGGTTTGCAGCTTCAATTTGCTGTTGCAACTGACGAATCTCAGAATCCTTATTCTGAATTTCAGACTGGAATTTCTTTACCATAACCTCATAGGTTTTCAGCAGGTTCTGCTGTTCTTGGATCTCGGCAGCTAAGCGAGAATCCTGAGGAGAAACACACACTGGCTTGGGGTTGTTTTCTCGGTAGAAGTGCTTTAGCTCAGATAGATTCTTCAGCTCAGATATTACAAGTTTATCAGCAGCTTGGATTTTTTCAGGGTCATAGGGAGTATGAGCATTTTGGAGCTGAATATAAGCTGACTTGAGGGAGGAGATGTTTGTAAACATTTTGGATATCAGAGCTTCCACAGCTTCTGGATTCTGGTTCATGGTCTCTTCCATGGGTTGAGGATGAACTTTTTGGCTGTTGCTGTCGTGGAGTTGAGAATCCTTTGCCCCTGTCGGTAGCATAGCTGTTACCAAGCAAGGGGATACTTGAAATGCAATCTTTTGGAAAAAATACTGCTATTAGAACACCTGCAAGTTTGGCGTTATTAATGGAATCTAGCAGGTAGCAGAAGAGAGGTACGTAAACCACATGCAACTTTTAAGGTTATATCATACATGACGCAGAACATCAGCATAAATTAAGAATAAGAAAATAAAACACCTTTCTTCTCCATGCTCCATTACTCTAGCCATAATTTCATAAGCATACAAACTTAACAGAATAGACAAATCTACCTACAACAATCTCTATACTTTATAAACACATCAAGTTCTCAGTTTTTATTCTCACTTCTCATTTGCCCACATTGTCATGTCATAGATCTTGCTTTGCTATATGCTAACTTGGAAATCATAAACAACAAAAGGATTTTCCAATGCTTAACTTATATCTCGGACACAATAGACGCTTAAAATACTGTAGAAATTACACAGGAAGCAGGGCCGTCAGGCACACATAATAGTAACCAAATGTCCCATGAGACACAGACTATTATGTCATTTATAACAGAAGGGATAAGATCTAAGCATACCTTAAATGACCACAAGCCCACTTCAGCAGGATATATCCCGCAAACATAATAACTTCAACCTGAAAAAAATAGTAATAAATAAATTAAATGTTTTTCAAGAAAATGATGGATTTAAACAAGAACAATAAATAAAAATTAAAATCATTTTTCAGCAAATATAATTCCTTTATTCCTCATTTCAAGTCCATATCATAGGCAAACATCAGAGAGACAAAGCATTGTTTTAAGAAAGTAAACAACAATTAATCATAAATAATTAGAGACCCAATCTGAATCCTTCAACAACTAATTCGATTTTAATGCATGATCACTTAAAATCAATCAACGACCCACTATTTGATTGAGAAAAACAAGAAGCAAATAACACGTTTTTAAGCGGCTAGCAACCCATCAGCTTCCAGCAACAACACAAGTCTTTACTGTTCAATACCCTTAGTTTTTAAAAAGAAAATGCAAGAAAATGAAACTCGAAATCTAAGACTATAAAGTACAATAAGACCTAAAATTTGGGTTTGATATGTTTTTATGTAGCTTTTGCCAGGAAATAAACCGGAATGGGAGAAGAAATTTACCTGACCGGAGATGTAGCAGGACTAGATTGGAATAATTTCAGACAAAATAAAGAAGACAAAGAAAGAGAAACATTGAAGCAAAGCCTGGAAGAATAGCGAAAATTTTGGTAAAGTTTTTTGATCTGGTCGTAGGTCCAGTGGTCCAACAAGACGAGACGAGAAGCAAAGCAAACCCTATGATTTCTTCATTTATTTATTTATTTTATTTAAGAGAAAAACAATGGACAATCACTTGATCTTAATCGTAAAGTTCAAAATTCTATTTATCAAAATATATATAAAAAAAAAAAAACTAATTATTAGCATTATTTAAATTTTATCAAATAACAATCATTGTGAATTCGTGATTCACGCCAGGCCTAATCCAAGTAATTATTGCAAGTTAGGGAATAAATATTGGGCCCAGCTCAAAACTAGAGAGGCCCGAAATAGGGAAACTAACCTAGAGAAATTTCGGGGCCCTCAAACTATGCGGCTCGTTTGCCAGGTTAATACCTTTCGGGCCCAAAGCCCTGAACAAGATCCATGTTGCTAAAGATTTCTACCTCAAAAGCTTTCTTTTTCTACAATTTGTTGGGCGCCATGTCAACGTGAGGAAGCTAGAACAGAGATGTGAAATATGGCGGTTGCCAACTCAGCATTGCAAAAGAGGGAATCTAGTATCAGCTGGCTCCGGTGCAAACTCACAAGGTAGTATTAACTCCCAATCATCGATGCCTTCCTATTCTAGCTTAAACTTGTAGTTTCCTTGCTGTTATAAATGCATAGTTACACGTGTACTCGTTGTATGCTTGTCCGTTGCCATATATTTCGGTTTATTATGCTTAAACGGATCAAAATGATGTAAGCTATAGATGGAACTAGAAGAAGGATGCACCTTTTTTTTCTTTTTTTTTTCAGGTATGCCTTCTTACTGTCTATATGTATGTATTTACGTACGTACGTATGTATGTATCCATGTTTATATCTAAATTACATACATATATATAAATATGGTTGAATCTTATTTTAAATAGTTGTTAAATGCGAACAATGAGCATAGGATTAAAGTTTCGAGTGGCAGGAGAAGAAGACCCTTTGTTTTTTTAATCTAAGTTTTTCAAGAATTTTGAACAAAAATATTGAATTCCAATCCAAGCAAGTTAGATGGATGTTCATGTTCTTGACCGACTCCACCGAACAACTTGGGTTGAATTCAACTTGCCAACAGCCTCCCACCTTTGCTTTTCTTTATGACGCAATTTTTTATTAACCATCGTAACGTTGGTCCAATTAAAAAAGTTTATATATATATATATATATTTAACATACTTTTCACCAAAGGCGGCTAAGGTTTTAAAAAACTGTTTTTTTTTCTTCTGGAATTTTCTTTTAGTCTTTTATTTGAATTTGAATTGCAAATTTTAAACGGATGCCGGTGTAGCTAAACCTTCTAAAATTAGTTACGGCTTTGACTTTCCAATTTGGGTCTGAATTTGGTAACTCATTATAAGCAAAGAAATTAAAATTGTAATTAAATGCATAGAAACTGAGGCTTCTTATTTCAAATTTTAGTTAAAGAGATACATGATTTTATTTTCTTATTACGATAATGATAATATAAAGAATTAATATTTTTTTATTTGATGAGTGAATTTTATATATAAATGATAAATCTA
>JBBYHK010000004.1:6658599-6686790 GCA_038382065.1 Adansonia grandidieri
CGGTTCAGTTAATATTGAGTCTAGTTTGATCCCAAGCAACTTAAATTATTCAGTGAACTGAAATTTGCATATTTTAATGTTGACTTGAGGGACTCGTAAGCTTGATCAAACTTTTTTGAATAATTAGGCTAAAAGCAGGCTTAGGCTAAATTGATTCCAGGTAGTCCCTGAATAATTATCTGCGAAAAAAAAACAATCAGATCAACATCTATCGTCTACAATGGCTGCTTGTACATATCTATCCAGTTACGTATAGCAATCAAGTCATATTATTTAAAGAAATGGAAAAATTGATGATCACACAGCATTTTTGTGATGAACAATAAAGTTTCGCACCCATAACCTCTTCCTTAAATTTGATCTTCAGTAATCCAAGGTAAAACAATGCAAAAGCACAAATGATGCTCAAATCACGTACAGTTTGCTGCATTCTTGCATGCAGTGAAACCCAAAGAACCGTTAAAGCAAACTAAGACAAAGGATCTGAACTTAGATCTTAGCTCAATTGGTTCATGCAGCTACCCTTAAGAGATAGCATTTATTAAATCCAAGGTTTGAACCCTCAATATCTGCAACCTCTTCTCCCATTCCCAGGCTGCGAAAGTTCAGCAATAACAACAGTTACAAAGAAAAACTGCAAACTGTATTAATACATAACGCATATTACTCTTTAAACTTCAGAATAAGATTTGCACATTGCAGGTAATGACTCATTAACCTTCATTCCAGAAAGATAAACTCGGCTCTGAATGACACTGCCACCAATCCAAAAGCCAGGCATCACCATTAGCCCAACCTTAGGCTTCTGATCAGTTTCATCCACTATCAAATTCTTCACTACACTGTCCATATAAACCTCAGAGAAATCAGTTCCTCTTTTAACTTGAAAGACCTTCACATTAGGGTCAAATGAATAGGCTAGCCTATGCAAAAGCCAGACAGATTTAGCCAATTTCAGAAAGGCTTGGTAAAATGGAGTCCTAGGATGCCCACCTCCCACTACGTAATTACGCTGGTCTAAATTACCAAAGAAAGAAGCTTCCATCTTTGGGTGAACAACCGCTAGGTACTTGTTCTGGGAAAATTTCCCAAATATGGAATCAGGATTCTGGCCCAAAATGTCCAATGGATCCATCTCTCTCAGAGCCAGATATTGGTGGAAGAAGCTCTCTTTAGTAACCGTAAAGTTATCTAATTTAATGGAGAAATTCTCCTGTTGAAACCCACTGAACATCGTCTGGCAAATGTGGGACTCAAATGCATATTTTTTGTGAGCTCTCTTGGCATAAACAACATTGGGCTCAATCAAGTCAGCGGCAGCATCAAGGTCCCAGCCAGCAGCTTTCATCATGTTGATTAATGGTTTAGAAAAATCATGAATAGCTTTGAAAGCAGATTCAACAGCTGATGTGAAGAGCTCAGGGGTCAAATCCACGGGAGAGAATCCATTTTCTTCTCCCAAGCCTTCAGATTCCTTCATAGACAAGCCCCTAAGCTTTATATTCTTTTCCAGTTTCACTCTCTTCTGGTTTGCATCTTCAATTTGCTGCTGCAACTGTCGAATCTCTGAATCCTTATTCTGAATTTCAGACTGGAATTTCTTTACCATAACCTCATAGGCTTTCAGCAGACTCTGTTGTTCTTGGATCTCAGCAGCTAAGCGAGAATCTTGAGGAGAAACGCAAACGGGCTTGGGGTTCTTTTCTCTGTAGAAGTGCTTTAGTTCAGATAGATTCTTCAGCTCAGATATTACAAGTTTATCAGCAGCTTGGATTTTTTCAGGGTCATAGGGAGTATGAGCAGTTTGTAGCTGAATATAAGCTGACTTAAGGGAGGAGATGTTCGTAAATATTTTGGATATGAGAGCTTCCACAGCTGCTGGATTCTGGTTCATGGTCTCTTCCATGGGTTGAGGGTGGACTTTTTGGTTGTTGCTATCACGAAGACGAGTATCTTTTGCCCCAGTCGGTAGCATAGCTGTTACCAACCAAGGGGATAATTGAAATAATATCTTTCGGAGAAAATACTGCTACTAGAACACCTACAAGTTGAGACAATGTTATTAACGGAATCTGGAAGGAATTAGAAGAGAGGTAAGTAAACCTTATGCAACTTTTCACGTATGTCATACATGATACAAATCATCAAATGAAATTAAATATATAAAAAACAGCTGGCTTTCAGCGTGCTCTATTATTCTAGCCATGGTTAAAATTTGAATGAGCATTCATACTGAATATAATATACAAATCTACAGCAATCTCTATATTTTATAAACTCACCCAGTTCTCAGTTTTAATTCTAGCCTCTGGTTTGCTTTGCTATATTGTAACTTGGAAATTACAAACAACGAAAGGAGTTTCCTACATTTAGCATATAACTTAGACAAGATAGGACCTCAAAATACTGTTGAAATTGCATAGTGGGCCGGGCCATGAGGCACGGTTTTGGTTATCAATTGCCCTGCAAGAACAAAAACTATACATCCTGTATAACGGAGAGTTAGGGCCTCAGCGTACCTGAAAAGATCAGAAGCCCTCTTCCGGATATGTCCAGTAAACATAATAACCTTCAACCTGAAAGCAATAGAAATAAATAAATTAATATTTTTACAAGAAAAATGATAGATTAAAACAAAAGCAATAAATAATTAAAATCTTTTTCCAGCAAATATAATTTCATCATCGTCATTTCAAGTCCATCTCATAGGTTCAAACCTCAAAGCAATGATGTATGAAGCAAATGCATTATTTGGGTGATAAAGCAAGAGATAAATAAAACATTTTTAATATGCGAAACGTTTCAGGCTTCAGATAAACAAGATTCCAGCAACGACATCAATCTTTAGCCTAAAGGGAAACTACCCTTAGTTTATAGAGGGAATATAAGAATTGAAACTCCAAATCTAAGATTGTTACAGTACTATAAGACCTAAAGTGACCACAGTTAACCAAGTAAAATTGGATTTGCTAACGTTTTCATTTAGCTTTGTCGGGAAATAACAGGCGTGGAAGAAGAAATTTACCTGACCGGAGATGTAGCCGGACGAGACGGAGAATATTTTCAGACAAAAACAATAAAGAAGACAACGACAATGAAGTAAAGCTTCGAATAGGGGAACTTTGGTAAAGTTTTCCCTGGCCGTAGGCCCACGGTGCAAACCCAACGATGAGTTTTTTTTTTTTTTTTTCATGGTACCGAAGTTAAATACACATGTTACACATATAATAAATACGATAAATTTAATATATATAATATATTTATATTTAAAAATATTATATATTTAATAATTATGTTTTTTCCGACTAAAGAATTGTAACAGGCCATTTTCTAAAATTTTAGTGTTGCTCTGGGGAGAAACGAAGTAAGTCGAGTTGAAGGTACGATTGGTTAGCAGTAATTGTCTCAAGTTGGGAAATATATATAGGGCCGAGCTAAAAAACAGTGAGGTCCTAAACATGGGGGGCTACTCGGTAGAAATTTCGGGCTCCCAACTATATGGCTGGTTTGCCAGGTTAATGTATTCGGGCCCAAACAAGAGCCACCGAAGTTCTCAACGTTAAGGCCTGCTCTGTCTAGTTTTTATTGGGCGCCGGGTCAACGCAAGCAAGCTAGAGATAGAGAGAACATATCAGTTATAATAATTATATTTTAATTAATTAATAAGTATTAATAATTATATAAAATTCGTTAAAATATTATATGGAGTTTTTAATTATAAGTAGTAAATTTTTATATAATTTTTGAATATAATTAAATAATTTCAATATTCAAATAAAAAAAATTTGTAAGTGAAGTACTCCCACGATGAAATTCATCTTTGTACATCTTACTCTTACCTTGCTGGCGGTGATTTCCAGCTTGGTAGATTGAGATATCTAATCTACCACTGACCTTCTTAACCTTTACCTATTTAAATCACTTGAAAAAGAATATTAGAGGCTTGAATCTTTTTTAACATGTAACTTTAAAAATTTTATTTGTCAATATTCTTTCAGCTTAGTGGCTAAGAGTGTGTTAGAGAGTTTTAGTTCGAATTCAAATATTTCTTCTCTTTTTCATTTTATCATTATAATGTTATTACTTTTTTATCGAAAAAAATTATTTAAAACGCTTACCATCTGATTTTATATTCTGTTGGCATGCTTAAATTGCATTTAAATAATAGCTAAATGTGAACAATGAGCGTAGGATTAAAGTTTTGAGTGATAGGAGAAATTTTGCATTTTAGTCTAACTTTTGCAAGATTTTTGAACAAAAACATTGAATTCCAAGCAAGTTAGATGCTCTTGACCAACTCCACCAAACTAGGTTGAATTTTACTTCCCAACAACCACCTTTCCACCTTTGCTTTTTGCATTTGGACACTCTTCCATTATTTTTTTAGCACTGTGAATGATTATGATTAATAAAATAATCAACAATCTCTTAATTTAATAATTAAGAGTAAATAAAATTGATATATATGATTTTAATTCGATTTTATGTATTTTTTTTATTTTTAATTTGTCAAATAATGTTATACTTATACCGGTACCAATAAAATCAGTAAATGAGATTTTAATTCTTTTTTGTTTTTATATTTTATTAAGGATATAATATTAATATATTATAGTATATTATAGTGGTCCAATTAACATAATATTCCAGAGGCGCCTAAAGCTTTTAATTAAAAAAAAAAGTGTTTTTTCCTCGCCAAATTTCTTTTGGTATTATTTAAGTGGTAAATGCTTTCCAGGACTTCACTGGAAAGTTGAAAAAGTAAGGGGAAAAGGTCATGAACTTCTTCCCAGGAAAAACCAGATATCAGTTTTCAGTCTCAGCTTACTGCAGATATAATTATAAATTATTAGTAGCCAATAACTGTTTGGATCAAATTGTAAGAAATAATATGTCAATTTTGAATTTTATGAATGAAAAAAATAAGTGGTAGAAAAATTTTTATGTAATTTAAAATTTGATTTAATTCGATTTTAAAATAATTAAAACTTAGTATAGTTATTGAATATCAAATAGTTTTAAACCAAATAAAATAAAAAAAATTATTACGAGCCAACAATCTCCTTACCTATGTTAATATTGACATATAAATTTAAATTTAATTTTAAATATATATTTTTATTTTTAAATTATAAAAAAAAAAACCAGTGGGAGAAATAAATTTTCTGACGTAGCTTTTATTTATTTATTTTTCTTTTTGCAGGGAGATTGGCGAAAATACAAAAAAAAATTTCCTTTTTTTTTTTTGCATCGAAGACTCTGTAACAGTATCAGGCTGTCAACACTGGAACAACCTTAAAAAATGGAAAATATTTAAAAAATAGGCGGAAAAAAAAAAAAGAAAAAGAAAATGGAAGGCGGAGAGGGCAATATGATATTCCTACCCACTGTCAAGGGTGGAGATGTGGCCATCTTCGAATCTAAAGGTCAGCTCATCTATCTGTCCCCTTGTGTAGACGAGAAGATCAATGAGTTGGTGACTACCGGCTCTTACTAATTGCCTTGAATATATCAGTTGAAAGTCCCTGAGACTCTTCTTCGCATTATCGTAACACGAAGAGAAAGAGGGTCCCTTCCCTTCCCTTTAACCAACCTCGCCCTCTCTCTCTTTACTCACTCGAAAAAACAATGGCCTCTTCGTCGTCTCTCACCCTATCTCAAGCCCTCCTGGCTCGCGCCATCTCTTACCATGGCCCCTCCCAATCCTCTGACCACCGTGTCTCTCTCTCCGCCCTCTCTCTCCCCACTTTCTCCGGCCTCAAATCTACAGCTCCACGCGCCTCCACTTCCCGTCGTCGCCTTCCCACGCGCTTCAATCAGAAAAGCCAAGTCCGTGCTGCCGCCGTTGAGACTATTGGCATCTCTGCTGAGACCTCATTGGTGGAGAAATCGATCAACACAATCAGATTCTTGGCCATTGATGCTGTCGAGAAGGCGAATTCAGGGCATCCTGGTTTGCCCATGGGCTGTGCCCCGATGGGTCACATTTTGTACGATGAAGTCATGAGATATAACCCGAAAAACCCTTATTGGTTCAACCGTGACCGTTTCGTGTTGTCCGCTGGTCACGGTTGCATGTTACAGTATGCTCTGCTTCACCTCGCTGGTTACGACAGTGTCCAGGTAAAGCTTCTATTGAACTCTTTTCTTCTTTAATTATAATTTATATTCTGAGAGCTTTTTGATTTTGGATCCATTTTTTTATCGGATTGGTGAAAACTGGGTCTGTATTTCTTTTCATTTATATGCTAAATTCATTTTTAATGCTTTCTTCATGATTTGTTTAATGGTTAGGTAGTACTTTTTTTGGGGATGAATCATGGTAAAAAAACGTTGATTCTTGCACAAAGGACTAACATTTATGATTATTGGAATATCTTTTAGGAAGATGATTTGAAGAATTTCCGTCAGTGGGAAAGCAGAACCCCAGGACATCCCGAGAACTTTGAAACACCAGGAGTTGAAGTCACAACTGGTTAGTTATACTCCTTTGTGAAAGTGATTGTAGTTGTTTTTATCAATAAAAATTTCATACTAAAAATGAAGCAAAATGTATGTACTTATATATGTTTTTTTTTTTTTCCTTTACATGCAGGTCCTCTTGGTCAAGGTATTGCAAATGCTGTTGGATTGGCTCTTGCCGAGAAGCACTTGGCTGCTAGATTCAACAAGCCAGACAATGAGATCATCGACCACTACACGTATGGTTACTCTTCTTGCCAATTCTGTCTTTCTCACTGCCTGCTTCCTCAATTTTATTGATATTTTGGCCTTTGTTTTTGTAGATATGTTATTTTGGGAGATGGTTGTCAGATGGAGGGTATTGCAAATGAAGCTTGTTCACTTGCTGGACACTGGGGACTTGGAAAGCTTATAGCTTTCTATGATGACAACCATATTTCCATCGATGGTGATACTGAAATTGCCTTTACGGAGAATGTTGATAAGCGTTTTGAGGGGCTTGGGTGGCATGTTATCTGGGTCAAGAATGGAAACACTGGCTATGATGATATTCGTGCTGCTATTAAGGAAGCAAAGGCTGTCAAAGACAAACCCACTCTGATCAAGGTCTGATATTTTCAAAATGCTTACATTTCTACATCTGGTTTGGAAACTGGAAGTAATAAGCTTGTATTTTACATTGATGTGAACCTTATATTGTTGAATTTTTAAGTTTCATAATTCTTAGTTAAACTAATTTCTCTGCTATAGCTTTTGTTGAGAAGGTGCTGAAGAATACCTTTTTTTTAATTGAAAAATCTTGCATCTCGCCTCATATTTACATTTGACTTTGTTATTGATTTTATACACAGAATTAGGCTTGTAAAAACTGCATAGTACAATATGTCATTTTATTGAAGTTGCTTCTTGCTCCTTGCAGGTGACAACCACCATTGGTTTTGGATCTCCAAACAAGGCAAACTCATACAGTGTACATGGTAGTGCACTGGGTGCCAAGGAAGTGGATGCTACTAGGAAAAACCTTGGATGGCCGTACGAGCCTTTCCGTGTACCTGAAGATGTTAAAGGGTAAGGAGATTAGTAGAGATTTCTGTACATGCATCCGATTATGCTTTTTCCTTTGGTATGCAAGACTTTTTTGCCATTTCTGCAGGCACTGGAGTCGCCATGTCCCTCAAGGTGCTGCTCTTGAAGCTGAATGGAATGCCAAGTTCGCTGAATATGAGAAGAAGTATAAAGAGGAAGCTGCAGAGCTCAAGTCAATCGTCACCGGTGAACTACCAGCTGGCTGGGAGAAGGCACTTCCAGTGAGTAGACCTTTGATTGTCCTTGCTAAATGGACTCAAATGCCTATGTTCTTAACCATCTTCTTAAGAGGATTAATACAGTCTGATTATATTGGAAAATAAAAATGTCATTTAAGCCTTTTTTATTGTTTGCAATTTCCAGACTTACACTCCAGAGAGCCCAGCTGATGCTACCAGAAATCTCTCTCAACAAAATCTCAATGCCCTTGTAAAAGTACTCCCTGGTCTTCTTGGTGGAAGTGCAGATCTTGCTTCTTCGAACATGACTTTGCTCAAAATGTACGGTGATTTCCAAAAGGACACCCCTGAGGAACGCAATGTTAGGTTTGGAGTTAGGGAACATGGAATGGGGGCCATCTGCAACGGCATTGCCCTTCACAGCCCTGGCCTGATTCCATACTGTGCTACTTTCTTTGTCTTCACTGACTACATGAGAGCTGCCATTAGGATATCTGCCTTGAGTCAAGCTGGAGTTATCTATGTTATGACCCATGATTCCATTGGTCTTGGGGAAGATGGACCAACTCACCAGCCAATTGAGCACTTGGCGAGCTTCCGTGCTATGCCTAATGTTTTGATGCTTCGTCCAGCTGATGGAAATGAAACTGCTGGTGCATACAAGGTTGCTGTCCTCAACAGGAAGACACCCTCAATTCTTGCCCTTTCTCGGCAAAAGCTGCCCCAACTAGCTGGAACTTCCATCGAAGGGGTTGAAAAGGGTGGTTACATTGTTTCAGACAACTCTTCGGGCAACAACCCCGATGTAATCCTGATTGGAACTGGTTCTGAATTGGAGATTGCTGCTAAAGCCGGCGATGAACTAAGGAAGGAAGGGAAGGCTGTTAGGGTTGTCTCCCTTGTTTCTTGGGAGCTCTTTGATGAGCAATCAGATGCCTACAAGGAAAGTGTTTTGCCATCTTCTGTATCAGCTAGGGTGAGTATTGAGGCTGGATCAACATTTGGTTGGGAGAAGATTGTTGGATCCAAAGGGAAGGCAATTGGAATTGACCGGTTTGGGGCAAGTGCACCAGCAGGGAGAATATACAAGGAATTTGGTTTAACTCCCGAGGCTGTTGTTGCTGCAGCAAAAGAACTTTTCTAGACTTAGTTAGAAGTCTCCAGCGAAAATCGTGGTTTTTTGGATTGAAGATTACTGTGATGAGGCCCTTCCAATTGTGACATTCTCTTTTGTTTTCAATAAGAAACAGATTCAAAATTTCTTCTGTTGCTTGAGATTCATGAGTAGCAACATAGAGCAAAAAGGATGGTAGAGTTTCTGTATGTCTATGGATTTATAACTCCTCTGGGACTTCTCCAGAGTTTTGCAACACTTGTTCCTTTAAATTAAATTGCACTTCTTTCATATGAAATCCAAGTTGTCTACTATTATAATTTTGATCAAACATGCTTGGCCTAAGATGTAAGACGAGTTTGTATAATTTTTCTTTTAAAAATAACCAATTTGATTCCCCACACTAAATTGCTTATTTGATCAAGCAAATAAGATTTGATTAAAACCCTACCAAAAAAAGAAAAAAAGAAAAAGAGGTGGGTGGCAGGAATTTGTTGTTACGTTCCAGCCAGAAGAAGCGAAACTTAGGACTCGGAAATGGTTTCGAGCCATTCAAAAGGGGTAGGAGAGGTTTAAATCTATTGGGTAGAATGGGACCAATTTAACCAATCGATGAGAAATTTGTCTGCGATCCACTCGGGAAGAAGGGAAGATATTTACCTGTTGGCTGTTGAGAAGTTTGTGGTTGTCGAAGGTCGTGTCCACAGCCGTCTATCCGCGTTGTCTTCTACCACCCAAAAGCTATTTGTTACGCGTGTGTTATATTTGATATAACTATATTTATTTTCTTAATTTTTACATATATTTTAAAAAATTTTTAAATATAATATTTTAATATTTATATTTAAATATAAGTCAAAATAACATAAGATATTTAATAAACGTTGGCTTGCAAAACTTAGAACTTTTGGGTCTCCTGTCAATTTTTTTTAAACTTAGTTTATCACCACAAGATTGAATGTCAAGTCTGGTTTTGCCATGGGACCCATTTTACGAGCATTTGGTGGTTTTATGTATAATTTGGACGTGTAGATCATATTCAACATATTATCGTGATTCCAGCGTATTGTTTTCTTCGGTTGCCCCCTTTCATGGAAGGTCTACCTACAACACAACTATACCTGACAGCGTGAAATTTTTCCAAATATTTCTTTTATCATTGTTTTTTCTTTTTGGGGAGGGGGGGTCTTACAAGCAAGTTAAGAATAGAGGGCTGAACTCAACAGTAATGTTAGGTAGAATTAAATAGACAAATTCAAGCACCCAAGAAGTAGATAATAACATATTCCTAACCTGATCATTACTGGAATGAAACGACACTAACAAGTAGAATTTTTCGGAGTAATATTCATTCAATTATCATTTTTTTTTACCAAACCACTGATCATTAGTTTGTTTAGTATTTCATCACCGAAGTGTAATTCTCCCGCAACCCAAATCCCTGCCTGTGGACTTGAGTGATGACGTGGCAACACTGTCAATCGTTGCCAGAGATGGACCCCGTTAAACAATCGGGATTTGGTGAGGCCGGGGAACAAGAGGAAAGGCGATTTTCAATTCTCACCAACCCTCCGATTTGACGTAGTTCTATAGCCTTGGAATTGGTTGGTGAAGCTTATCACTGAGTTCATCCAACAACCACCACTACGTCATCCAAAAAAAATGTTATTTTTCCTTTAATCCCATAATTCCACTCTTAATTTAGAGAAACAAAGATACAAAATTTCCTATAATCTTTGTTTCAGAAAGGACAAGAGAGATGGCCCAGGTTAGTCAAATCTACAGTGCAACACAAAAAACATGTGTTTTGCCCAATGTCTCAAAATCCCACAAGCCCAAATCTGTACCTTCAGTTTCGTTTAGATCAAATCTCAAGGGAAGTTTTTCAAATTCTTGGGGTTTGGTTATCAAGAACAATAACAAGTTGGGAACAATTGAAGTTGGTCCGTTGAAGGTTTCTGCTTCAATGTTAACGGCAAAGAGGCCATCAAGAGCATCAGAAATCGTGCTTCAACCAATTAATGAAATTTCGGGTACGATTAAGTTACCGGGGTCCAAATCACTCTCCAATCGGATTCTGCTTCTTGCTGCTCTATCTGAGGTATTTTGATTTTCATTGTCTATTTAAAGTTGATATTTATATTCTTTAATCAATTTTATGTTTTAATGTTTGTTTGATATGTAGGGAACTACTGTGGTAGACAATTTGTTGAATAGTGATGATGTTCATCACATGCTTGTTGCTTTGGGAAAACTTGGGCTACATGTGGAACACGACAGTGAAAAAAAGCGAGCCATTGTTGAAGGTTGCGGTGGTCAATTTCCAGTTGGGAGAGGGGAAGGTCAAGAAATTGAGCTCTTCCTTGGGAATGCTGGAACTGCAATGCGACCTCTTACTGCTGCTGTTACTGCTGCCGGTGGCAATTCAAGGTGTGTTCAATTATTTTTCATTTTAACAAAGATATAATGTGGAAATGTAACCATTTAATCATTTTACTTTGACTGGTTCCGTATACGAGAAATCCGACTGTTTTAAGGGACATAAGTTTTTCCCTGTATTCTCTTGAGTAAACAAAATGCTGCATTTCATGGACCTGTCTGCGTATGCTGCTGCTCCTTGTTTTGTGTAACACTATCAATTTTTTGAGCTAATGCATAAATGTTTCACATCTTTGCAGCTACATACTTGATGGCGTACCCCGAATGAGAGAGAGACCAATTGGGGACTTAGTTACTGGTCTTAAGCAGCTGGGTGCAGATGTTGATTGTACTCTTGGCACAAATTGTCCCCCCGTTCATATAAATGGAAAGGGCGGTCTTCCTGGGGGAAAGGTATGGATTAAATCATTTTTGTTATGTTCTTGTGGTTTATGTTGTTGGATAAACTATTTTTAGGATAGTCATCCCAGAACCTCATTAGGAATTGCTTTTCTAAGGTAGATAGAGGGAGCCACATTAGCTACCACTAGAAATGAGCTTCCGTTCCACGTCATTGTGCAATAAATATTATTGTAAGTTAAATTGTCATTCATCATGCTCGTGAAAGCCAATGCTTTAACCTTCTGTTGATGTATAGACGCTGTCTGGTGAAATATGAGTTATGGCAGTTGTTTAACCTATACAACTGATTTTTTTCCCCCTTTTTTTTGGAGTTTTTTTTTTTTTAAATGTCTGTTACTTGCTTGCTAGGTGTTACTTGAATGTTGCTTTTTGAGTATACATGGAAATGATCAATCTTATTAACTATTTAGCATTGCATATCTTCATTGGGCCGTTTTTGGTCAAGGAATGATATTAAATTCTTGAAAATGCAAAAGGAGAGACTATTCATTTCTGCAAATGAGTCGCATTCATTATATTAATAGTCTGAGACTTTTGACTCTTTCTGATGTCTAGGCTTGGTGTCTTTTGGTTTTTTTAACTTTTAGGTTGTGTAAAAGAAAAGATTATGTTTTGACCAAAATAAAAAGGGAAAAGGCTATATGACTTCAACTTCTAGGGCTGTTGCCAATATTCATGAAATAATTCTGCTCTGGGTCGTTTTGCAGGTGAAACTCTCTGGATCAATCAGTAGTCAATACTTGACAGCTTTACTCATGGCAGCTCCTTTGGCTCATGGGGATGTGGAAATTGAGATAATAGATAAATTGATATCAATCCCGTATGTTGAAATGACTATAAAATTGATGGAAAGGTTTGGGGTTACTGTGGAGCATACTGATAGCTGGGATCGATTCTTTATCCAAGGAGGGCAAAAGTACAAGTAGGTTTCTATGACGTGCAATCACGTACATAGGTGCACAATTCCACGCTGTGTTTTGACTTATAAATTTATAAATCTTCAGGTCTCCTGGATATGCTTATGTTGAAGGTGATGCTTCAAGTGCTAGTTACTTCCTTGCTGGTGCAGCCATCACTGGTGGGACTGTCACAGTAGAAGGATGCGGTATAACTAGTTTACAGGTACTTCTTACTGTGAAGTCCATGGAAGTTATTAAGTTCCCAGCCAAATTAAGTATATATCGTAAATGTCCAGTATGAGTGGAAGTATTTTCCTTTTATTTTTACAGAATTGCTTTCTGCCATTGAAAAGTGTTGTTCAATTGTTTTGACTGTCTTTAAGGCTGACCTCAACTTCGTTTTCATTTATTATTGTTCTTCGAAATGGTTTTTCCACTAGAGTTATCATACTGCCTAGGCTGCGGCATCTGAACATATACTCATGCCTGTTCTTCTTGATTTTTCTTTTGTTTAAGGGTGATGTAAAATTTGCTGAGGTTCTTGAGAAGATGGGTTCCAAAGTCACCTGGACTGAGAACAGGGTCACTGTCACTGGACCCCCAAAGAATTCTTCTGGGAGGAAACACTTGCGTGCTATTGATGTCAACATGAACAAAATGCCAGATGTTGCCATGACTCTCGCTGTTGTTGCCCTTTATGCTGATGGTCCCACTGCCATAAGAGATGGTATGATCTTGCTTTTTGTTTCTCTAAGATGGACATCTTTTAGTACGCATGAATGACATCACATGGAAAAAAAAAATTGGACAACAAAAGAATCTTTGTGAATGGGAAACTTCACGCCCGACATGCCTTTGGGTTAAAAGTTATCTTTACCTTTTGATTATCGTTAGCTCTGAGCAGTAAATGTCCTTATTTCTGGTACTGAACTTTGTGTTGAAATTTTGAAATATGCTTCTTTCCTCTTCTTCTCAATTAAAGAGTAAAGACTATCGATAATCTTTGTACTATTATTTTATCTAATAACATCTTCCCTGGTTCTTTCAGTGGCAAGTTGGAGGGTGAAAGAGACCGAAAGGATGATTGCTATATGCACAGAACTCAGGAAGGTAGATTCTATCTATCTGTGTGCTTATACAAGTCCTTTAGATGATGCTAGTTTGGCCTTTTTTTTTTTTTTTTTTGTTCCCTTAACTTTGTTCGGTTTCATATTGCAGCTCGGAGCAACAGTTGAAGAAGGGCCAGATTATTGTGTGATCACTCCACCAGAGAAATTAAATGTGACAGCAATTGATACTTATGATGATCACCGAATGGCCATGGCATTCTCTCTTGCTGCCTGTGCAGATGTTCCAGTTACCATCAATGATCCTGGTTGTACGCGGAAAACCTTCCCTGACTACTTTGAAGTTCTCGAGAGCGTTACAACGAGAGAATGCACTTAAAAAGAGGATGATAGAGAGGTTCATGCCACTGTCCTTAAAATCAGAGAATGAAGGCAATTTAACCTTGTATTTGATGTCAGCTTGTAATCTTTGATAGTTTCATATCATCGGCAAGTCGAGTTCGTTACGATGTCTTTCTAGACTGTAACCTATTTTTTCTGCTTAAAGTGAGTGATGGCTTGGCGTTCAATCCTTGTCATGAAGACTCTAATATTAAACAATACGTACGTGGTTTGAGGATTGATTCCTTTTGCAATGCCTATTCAATTCATTGATCTCTCAAGGGCTCCAACTTTTGCCGTTTCGTTTTTCCCGTCTTTTCCTTCTTCTTCGAAAATGAACAGTGAAATTGGTACTGACACATTGATTTTCATCCATTTATGTTTTTCGGACTTAGGACGTTAGATATTTGTTAGCTCCGCTATAAATGTCATATACAAAAATGTGTTTTACATGCGTAAATTTAATTATTTTTAAATTTTTTTTATATATTTAAAAATTTTTTAAAAATTTATAATTTTATATTTATATCCGTATTTACATTAAATATAGATACTAAAAGTAAAAAATTGAAGCAATGTACCTTTCAGTGTACGAAAACAGGTTTTTTTTTTTTCCTTTAAATTTTGCAGTAATATTATTTGTTTGGGGATAACTGTAATTGATCATAGTTATCCGTAATTTCCATGAATTATTAAAACATGGACTTTTTACAAGTTCCAGCTTACATTAACTAGCCAGGCCTGGAACATGTTGCCGATTTGCCAGCTATAAAGAAAGGATAAATAAAGATGTTTTTCTATAGACTTCCTTTCCACCAGATCCTCACATGGGGTGAGTGGAAGCTACTAGGAAATTTAGTCTTAGAATCATTTTTTTCCCTCACAATTACTTTATTTGTTCATCTCGACGAGAAACCAAAGGTTGATCAATCAAGACTCCATGCCATACTCCGTCCAGTAGATTCAGAAAAGATAATTATTAACAATTAAAAGAAAAAAAAATCAAAGAGTTTAAAAGCAGTAGCAGGTTCAATGGAAGAACAACTTTTGTCAGCTACGGTAATGGAAAATCTGAGGTTTTTGTCATATTATAAGCCATGAAAATTGTCAGATGATTTTCAAGAATGAAGATGTGGATGACGGGTGAGGGGTGAGGGGGCAATGTATAAGGGAGTTTTGAGTTTGTGGATCAAGGTTTGGTGCAAATCTTGAAGATCGGTCTTGTTCATATTCTTTTTCTTTTGAAGAACAATCTTGTTCATTTTTGGGTCAAAAAAAGGAGCTTGCAAATGAAGTAAATTCCAACTTTATTGCTAGCTTTAGCTTAACATAAATTGCAATCTAAGATTTCTAAAGAAAATTCTATAGGAAAAAGTTGGTTGCTTTTGCCTTAATTTGAAGAATGTTAGCACTGCCTGCGCTCGCTAACTCTGACCTCTCTCGTTGTATTTAGATTAGACCATATCCTACGCCATAAATTTACAGTCTGACATTTGCAGCAATACATATATATATATATATATATATACATACTATAAAAACTATGATATATGTAGAACAAAATTTTATATTGGGATTTGCTCATAGCCAAGACCCTCATGGTTTCCAGCATAATACTAATATTAAAATTAAAATTAAAAAAAAAAAAAACTACTACATTTGTAGTGACATCATAATGTGGTTTATAATGCAGTTATATTTGGAATAATTGAGACCTGAATTATAATTAAAAAGAAAAAGAAGCAAAAAATACCCAGTTTCAGTCATCAATTGCATATTTAGGCAATCATGATGATCATGAATTGAGAAAGTTCAAGTTCCAAAATCCTCCACAAATCTCAAAGGCTTTGAATTTTAATTGTGGCAGAGGGAAGCTATTTAACTTTCCTTTTTTATATAATTAGCATAAAAATCCTCATCCACACCATTTTATTCTAGTATTTTCCGCTACAAAATCCCAAACTGAATAATGCCCCCCCTCCAACCCCAAATTATCCTTAAATTAAATAAAAGGAGTTCAAAGGCCTTTCCCAACCCCAACCAATCGAATTCTTACCACACAAATAAGAATTAGACAAAACTAACCTGATTTCATGTTACTAACCCTCTGGTTTTTTGACGAAAGAAAAGGAAAATCTTTAAGTTTAACCTCCCTATTTTTAACCAAAGTCAATTGAATCAGCCCATGTCATTAACTTAACAACAATTTGCTTGTTTCTCTTTCTGTCCCATGGAAGGAAAGGAAGGTTCACTATTTTATTATTTTTTTTAAAATATATATATATATATAAAATCATCTCTCTCTCTCTTCTCTTTCTTTTATTTTAGAATAAAAAATATTAATAATATTTAAAACCCAAATGAGGAATCAAATGAGCCCTTCCTTTCAAGAGTCCCATTTCATCACAAAAATGAACGCTAGAGAGAACTAGCACGCGAGAAGTCCACCCCCACCAAAATCCACCCCTGGAAAACCCAACTAAATAAAATACTCCCCTTTCCGCCAGCACCTCCACCGTTCACCGCCGCCACGACCACCACCACCACCACCAAAGCAGATTTATCCCCAAATCATAAATACCCATTTCGCCAAGTCCTAACCCTGAAGATAGCAAACAAAAAAAGATACCCAAATTTCTACGTCTTTTTTTCCAAATAACGTCAGAAACCTCAAAACATATGTCTCATCTTGACGACATTCCATCAACACCGGGGAAATTCAAGATGGAAAAATCACCGTTCTTACACAATAGACTGAGGTGGCACTCCTCTCTTGCAAAGCTCACATTTTGGTCATTTATCTTCTTGGGTATGATCTTGATCTTCTTTTTTCGATCTCCCTCCTCCAATCCCCTTCCGCAAGATCCTTCTCGCCGCTCTCTCCGTACGTACAACTGGGGTGGACCTGCTTGGGAAAAAAGGGTCCGCTTCTCTGCTCGTGTCCGTTCCCGCAACGGCATCTCCGTTTTGGTTACGGGAGCTGCCGGTTTTGTCGGCACCCACGTTTCGGTTGCTTTGAAAAGGCGTGGTGATGGTGTTCTTGGACTTGATAATTTCAATGACTATTATGATCCTTCATTAAAAAGAGCTCGGCAAGCGCTTCTGGAACGAAGTGGGATTTTCATTGTGGAAGGAGATATCAATGATTCGGCCCTTTTAAGGAAACTTTTCGAGGTTGTTGCATTTACGCACGTTATGCATTTGGCTGCTCAAGCTGGGGTCAGGTATGCTATGGAAAATCCTAGCTCTTATGTGCATAGCAATATTGCTGGTCTTGTTAGTTTACTTGAAGTTTGTAAGTCAGCTAATCCACAGCCTGCAATTGTGTGGGCTTCTTCGAGTTCTGTTTACGGGCTTAATACCAAAGTTCCATTTTCTGAGAGAGATAGGACTGATCAGCCTGCTAGTTTATATGCTGCTACTAAGAAAGCTGGTGAAGAGATTGCACATACTTATAATCATATATATGGACTTTCTTTAACTGGTTTGAGGTTTTTCACGGTTTATGGTCCGTGGGGAAGGCCGGATATGGCATATTTCTTTTTCACTAGGGATATTTTGAAGGGGAAGTCCATATCAATATTTGAGTCAGCTAATCATGGTACGGTGGCTAGGGATTTTACCTACATCGATGATATTGTGAAAGGGTGTTTGGCAGCATTGGATACTGCCGAGAAGAGTACTGGTAGTGGAGGGAAGAAGAAGGGTCCGGCTCAATTGAGGGTATATAATTTGGGGAATACTTCGCCTGTGCCGGTTTCAGATCTTGTGAGTATCTTGGAGAGGCTTCTGAAGGTTAATGCAAAGAGGGATATTATGAAGTTGCCACGAAATGGGGATGTCCCGTTTACTCATGCCAATATTAGCTTGGCTCAGAGGGAGCTTGGATATAAGCCCTCAACTGATTTGCAGACTGGTTTAAAGAAATTTGTCAGGTGGTATCTCAGTTACTATTCTGGTGGGAAGAAGGCTGCTGGATAATTCATTCTTTGAATTGTTGTGGTAGGATCCTCCAAATTCTTGTTCATTATCATTCTTATCATTGCTTTTTAGCATTTCCCTGTTCATTAGCCGATTATTGTTATTTCATATATCTTTAATGATGCAATATAAGGAAGGATATTATGTCCTACTTCGAAGAAGTTTTGTGATCAGTGCACATTGTTTGCTGGGTGGACAGACGCTGTATCAAAAGAACTCCAGAACAATATATATATATATATATATATATATATATATATATATTTCGAATTTTTCCTTTTTCTGTCCCATGGAATGTAATTGTTGTAGTTTTGGCATTGAAGAATTCATGACGCATAGAGCATATGCTGATTGTTGGACATGTATCATTGGTATGCAAGTCCAATAAAATAGAACCAGATAATTTGTTCTTTCTTTCGTTTGTGGATAAATTGGGTCGCAATTTGGAAATTGACTTTTCTCTTAATATTTGCTGAACGTTTTGATTATAATTTCCCTTACATACTTTATTATACTTTTGTAAAATTAATGTGCCGATGTTGATGTCTTGCTGTGCTCTTTTTCTTTTTAGATAAGTAAGGCTTCTTGTCTTTGACACCTACAAGCCAATGGTCCACTTTTCTTTGCTCCTTTTGTGAGGTATTGCACATTTTTATTCACTAGCGTAGAGGTATTGCTCCTTCATTTTTATGAACTTGATATAAATGAATAAATATGATATGGTTCCGCAAAAATGTGTTTCATTGAGTCACCGTCTAAGAATTAACGAAGCGCAACTATTATTTATTTGTCTGTTGGCTGGTGAGCTTTAAGAATGGTTATCCTTTTGTTACTTTTTGAATTCGTGCTGTCCAGTGTGGTCCATGATCCAAGAACCATTTAGGTTAACAATTAGTGCAACACTAGGCAATCCAAGACGATTTTTATTCCGTAATGAACTGGTACTTGTACAACTAAAGGATGCTTGTCTATAGAAGCATCTGCTTAAAGTCTCTTTTGAGTAATCAACTATAGCTTTAGCATTGTCATCTATATAATTATATCCCTTCATGGAAAATGGTGTCCTTATATAAGAAAGCCTCGTATTATATGAAGTGAACATAATTTATGTTACCCAAAACAAGTTACGTGGATTTTCGTTAAAGGAAAATATGAAATACTGGGTCAGGCATAGATAAATCGGAAGCAGTGACAAATCTTTTTAGAGTTCCACCGGCACTGAGAGTTTATCATGGGTTCTTTCATCGAATGGTGCACCTGAAGGAGATAAACTAGAGGTTCATGGAGGTATTATAAAGACGACTCTTTTGATAAACAATAAGGCTATAGTGCTAGTTTAAAGAATTTTACAGTATTTCGTTAAGTGCTAGATTAAATATTTTTCTCATCTGCTAAACTATAACTTTCCATGCCATTGTCTTGGCATCTATCGAGTTAGCTTGCTTGTGTTTAGTCAGTATGGCTATGCTCGACAATACATCTTTTGTACGTATCTTAGCAGCTTGATTTGTCCCAAAATGAAAAATAGGCAAGAAAGCTTTCATCTTTTTTATTTCCTTTCTTATGACAACTAATTCCCAGCTCAATTTGACAAAATTCTGAACCAAGATCCAGAAAAGCACATCCAAGTGACAACCGCTCCAAAGATATGATTCAAAACACCAAAACTTTTCAAATGGAAAAAAAAAAAAAAAAAAAAAGACGAATTATTCCAATACACAAAAAGTAAGATGTCACACAAGTATCTGAATTTTAAACCATAAGTGAACTAGTTCTTTAACATCATTAATAGGAATGTAACACAAAAAGTTCCTTCCTGCTAGCCTATCCAGGAAAATGTCGATTGAAGCACTGGAGTACGGTTCTAAATGCGAATTTTCTAGGCCACGAGAGTACTAGCAGTGGTAGACTCACTGAATAAGAGAGGGGAAAAAAAAGTATGTTGAGATTTACAAGTTACAAACAATTTGAGTAAAGGCAATAATCACTGCAACGAGACAATTTTCACAAGCGTTAAGGCTTTTGCAAAGGAAGCAAGGAACAAATATACTCACTATTTCCACACAGGAGGGAGCTTCTTGGTCTTCTTGTAATAGCGGGCAAGTCGGTGGATCCTGCTCTCGACCAATATCAACCTAAACTTGGAATCCTTGTCTTTACGGTTCCTCTCAAGATGCTTCCTGATGGCAACAGCTTTCTTAATAAGGTGGTACAGATCCTCAGGTATTTCAGGAGCCAGACCTGACAAACAAACAAATGGATGAGTTGAATGTTAATCTTCAAATCTGAAGGAAAATGCAATATCAGACTATGTCAAATAAAGATGTACCATGGGCTTTCAATATCCGCAAAATCTTGCTGCCTGTAACACTCTTCACCTGAGCAATCCCATGAGAATCACGGAGAATGACACCAATTTGGGATGGGGTTAAACCCTTCTTTGCAAACTTGCAAATGTTATCCTCCACCTAAAAGATAAAATCAAGATTAAGCTGAAAAAAGAGAAACTTTTGTAAGGAGAGAATAAACTAAAAATCAGGGGTCTTTCAACTCCAAAATTACGGGGATAAAAAACCAGGAGAAAAAATAAAAGCCTTTAGTACATTAAATAACAAAACAAAAGAAAAAATTTGAAGAAGATTATCATAAACCAAAATAATATATTCCAGAAGAATATAATAACCGAAGCTAGAAATAACTTGAAGTTTATGTCACAAGAAGTAAGAGGGGTAATCCACCAAACAACTGAAAAACAAGAATCAATGACTATTAGGATTCCACATTTCAGAAATGTTAAAAACGAAATATTGAAACGTAAGCAAATGCAGTACCAAACTTCAATTTTCTCTTGAAACTATCTTTAGTTGTTTTACCTCTTAAATCGTGACAAATTTACTTCATGAAGCGACCAGTTTAAAATGTATACAAACACTACAGATTTCAAGCAGAGCATTGCAATGCATTGTATTGTATTGTAGTCAATAAGGATAACACTTATTACACGCTCCATTTGTTCAAGCACCCAGTTCTTTTCGGCCATTAAATATACTAACAAGTAGGTATTGAGGATTCAATTCACATAAGGGCTTAAAGCAGTAACTTCATTGCTCATAAAGATTTTGAAAATGAGCCAATTTTTCTTTTAAAGAAGGGAAAAAGGGGTGAACATCCTATCATCCATTTTGTGACTAAAAAGCAAATATAAGTTTAGGGCAAGATTAAAACAATCGACTCACATCTTGAGAAGAGATCTTCAACCAGCTAGGTGGAGTCCTCTTGTAAGGCAGAGCAGATGCAGAAATACCCTTACTACAGAGAGAGTCAAATGCAAAAACATGAAGCAGTTACAATAGATTTCCCCCAGATATTCATAGGGTTGTTTTAGGGTTCAAAAATGAATCCAGTTTGAAAGCAAATACAAACCCTCGGCTGTGCATACGACCCATGATGGCGGAGTTTCGAGCTCGACTACTTGACCTCTGATTCTGTCTTGCTTTGTGCTTGCTATGAGCAAAGAAACCCTAGAAATCAAAATGGAGGCTTGGGCTGGGGGGTTTTATTGCCATAGTCTATTGTTAGTAATTCATCGGGCCTTTTTCCCCCATTGACGGCTTAGTTTTTAAGTTGTGGATTTCATCCCAAATCGGCCACACCCCATTAAAGTTATTGCTTATAGAGCCCAAGAAAGCTTCTATGGCCCAATGAGCCGAGCAATCCCTCCTTTAGTGAATAATAAATGGGCTAAAGACCAACAATATGTTTTGTTGGAGTGCTAGTCCAATTCACTAAACTTCAATCTTAAACAAAATATACTATTGAATAAGAATTAATTGAAAATTCACTTATATTAATTGTATAGCATACAGTGAGATATATTAAAATATCAAATAAGGAAGATTGAGATGTTGATAAAACTAGATGCCTCCTGGCTGCTAAATCTACACGAGTTAAGCTTCTTGTTATCTACAATTGACTTGCAGGCTTTCAGGTTGTAAGTCTCCAACCTAACCATGATGTCTACAAGGTTTTGACTTCTGAATTGGATGTTGACAAACTATCCAACAAAGAATAGATCTCCATAACTTGGGGATGGGACTTATCTTGCACAAAGAACTCATGAACAGTTCCCTCTAGTTCAATCCAACTACAACCTGGAATTTTCTTCAGATTTCTTTCTTTCATCATCAACCTAACATTACTAACAGCATTCCACATACCGAGACCAGCATACATGTTAGATAGGAGTACATAAGAACTTGAGTTACAAGAGTCCAGTGTAATTAAATGCTTAGCCGCCGGTTCTCCAACATCAATGTTTCCATGATTTTTGCAAGCACTGAGCAATGTCCTCCATATCACATCATTGGCTTCAATAGGCATTTCCTCAATAAATTTTCTTGCTTCTGCTATCTGCCCTGCCCGGCCAAGGATGTCGACCATGCATCCATAATGTTGCAGTTTTGGTACCGTTTTGTGAGCTCTTCTCATGATTTCAAAACAAATCAGACCTTCCTTCACCAAGCCAGCATGTCCACAAGCATTCAGCACCCCAATATATGTGATATCATCAGGTTCTACAGAAAGCCTTTCCATCTCCATGAGCAAATTGAAAGCCAATTCACCCAACCCACTAATGGCGAACCCACCAATCATAGCATTCCAATGATCAACACTCTTATTTTCTATACCCTGAAAAACCAACACAGCATTCTTTATACTGCCACATTTCGAATACATGTCAATAAGAGCAACACCAAGTCTTCCACCCAAAGAGAACTTTTTTTGCTTTATATACTGATGTAGTGCCAACCCTTTGTCGATGTGCCCTAACTGTGCAATTGCTGAAAGAACAATCAACAATGTGGCACTATCAGGTTGCAAATTACCATCCCTTTGCAAATGATAAAATATTTCCAAAGCTTCAGCACAATATCCATTTTGGACATAACCAGCCATCATGGCATTACACACAACAACATCTCTTCCTAACATTTCATCAAACAAATGCCTAGCTAGATCAATCTTACCTAATTTAGCATATCCATTAATCATATTAGCCCAACTGACGACATCCCTTTTCGGCATCTTATCAAACAACGCCTGAGCCTCTTCCATATTCCCACACTTTACAAAGCCATTAATCATTGAGTTCCACGAAATCAAGTCCCTATCAGGCATTTCCTTAAACAATCGCAAAGCCAAACCCATCCCATTTTCCAATTGCACGTAACCACTAATCATGGAATTCCAAGTTATCAAATTCTTATCCTCCACCGGCATAAAGTCAAACAACTCGCTTGCTGAATCAATCATCCCCATTTTAATATACCCATCGATCATCGAATTGTATGAAACAGAGTCCCGCATAGACATTCTATCGAACAATTGGCGAGCATATCCAATAAAGCCACAGCGTAAATACAAAGAAATCAAACAATTTTGCAAAAACAAATCAGACCCAACATTCAGCTTTCTCAGCAAGCCATGAACCTGCATTCCTTCCTTCGCTAAACCCAACCGAGAACACGCTTTAAGCACCAAAGACAACGAGAATTTATCAAAACGAACGCCATTTTCAAGCATCAAACAGAGAAGGATAAAAGCTTGTCGCCCCTCAGGCCCATGAGAATACGACTTTATTACGGCGTTCCAAAGAAAAGGGTCCATGTCTTGCTTAAATGAACGAAAAGCCTGGTGTGTGAAGAAGACATAGCGGGCAAAATCGACTAAAGGAGAGCACGGTGAAGTAAAGGACGCGAGGACGATTTTGGTGGTGAGAATCGGGCTTCTTATGAAACCGGTTGTTATTAAACGGGCGTGGATTTGGTTTACGTCGTTCGAAGTCTTGCATTTTCTGAGAAGAACTAGAGTTGGCAGCGTGGAGTTCCAAGACTGGTTTAGATTAGCACAGAGAAGCATTAACTCTAGTATCTGGGTTTTTAGTTTCTTAAAAAAAAAAAATTCTTGTTAGAAATTTGTGCGTTCAGAGTTCAGACTTCAGATTTTATCATCTTTGAACGGTTTTCAACGGCCAAAATCCATGTGTCATCCAGCAGATACAGAACCGATTGCGTATTAAACCGATGTCGTTTATGCGCCCACCCACACCCCCCCCCCCAAAAAAAAAAAAAAAGAGGACCAATGAATTTCTGTTGCGTTTCATCCTTGCAATGCAAGTAATAACGCAAAACAACTCTGTAATGGAGAATTTCAAATGTAACTCAAATGTTTACCAGAAGTCCAAACCAATACATATCTAGCAGTACACTAGATGCGTCACCTAAACCAAGAATAGATCCATATTTTGGTATTATTACTACAACCTGATGAACGCTAGGGCAGGGACCGAAAAAGGCATAACCAGTATACGGTACCATACTTGGTTCATTCTATATTAATCCTAACAACCTTCTTGGGTCTACCCCCAGATGTAGTTCTTGCTTCGGTGTCTGCTCCTTGATTTCCGGTGTTTTGGGCCTGCTGTCTATATGGAAGTCTCCAACTGTTCTGAACTGCCATCCCCATCTTTTCATGAGTTCCAGATCCTACGTTCACATTGGATACAAAGGTTGAGATGGACAATGAAAAGTTGAAAACTAAAAGGCATACATTATTTGCAGAATGATAAATTGAAAAAGAAAAATGAAAAAAAAGGTGTCAAAAGGCATGATAATGAAGGTCCCATGAAAATGAACCCCCCTAAGATCATTATACATATAAAAGGTAGATTTTTAAGTAATACTAAAACAAACGATAAGATATGCTCAAAAAAAAAAAGGAAGAAGAAGAAAAGAAAAAAGTAAATAATAAGATCTCTACAAATAACCAACCATAAAGGTTAAAAGAAATGTTTACCAGCATTTGCATGCATGCTAAATCCATCACTCCAACCAGTCAAATGACCCTGACTATTACCTTTCCAGGCCTCTTCAAATTCCGCAAGCTCATCTAATAAAGAAGCATTGCAATATGAAAATATCAGTTCCATTCAAGCACAATGCTCTTGAATAATCATAGCAAGCAACCAGGGAACTAACCTTCATTCAAGTTGTGTAATGCTTGCGTGGTGTCCACCTTGCCATCCGAATTGAGCTTCCTTGTAACAGAATGGCCCTGCATACGAGGAAACGAAAATTCTAAATCCAAGCAAAATTAAATGCACAAATCACCGCAACAGTTAAATCTCTATTTTCCTTTTTCATTTCCAAAGATTTCTAGTAACAGTGAAAGGCAGCAATATAAGTGAACAAATAAATGAAAAGAACTAGAAGCAAAACTAACTCTCAGGACAAGTGGTAAAATTATAAACTAATTCTATACTAGCATACTGAATGTTTTCCCATGTTAGAACTAACAACTACTGCATGAAAATATAACTGATAACAAACATTGGTTTCTAAATTAGAGCGTAAAAGTAAGTTTCATTATGACAATGAAATAGATGGCTGGGAATCAACCCAGCTCTTTGATATTGTACCACAAACTGTACATTCAATGGATTGTGATGTTCCTTGGAAGATATGTCCCTTTGGAACACACCCAAAGTTACACTTATTTCACAAAATAATTGACATATATAACTGCATTCTTTAGCCTGGACCTGTTTATTAATTGTTCCCCACGAAGGCTAATAACACCACCAATGGAATAATTACCTTATCATGAATTCCTCTAGAAATCCTATGCGTTGCTTGACCTGTTGTTCTATCTGCTTCTTTTCTCTCCTCAATTATTGCCTGAAACATCGATACAGACATAAAAAACACAAAGATATTTAATCATAATTGAGCACTCCTACAAAAAGTTACTTACTCCATCACTGCCTGTCCTCCGGTTTTTTGTAGAAGTGTAATACGCTCCATCTACACCACCATATGTAACTTTGCACGTTTGAAAACTAAAACTGCGAGCCTGTGGTTTTGAGCCTTCCACCCTGTCATACTCATTCCTATGACTAAAACTCTGAATCTTCCCATCTGTTCGGTATACCACAGCAATCATTACTACTTACAAAAATATAGAATCTTATATGCATGCACTCATCCAAAATCAAATTCCATTTACCGTTATCACCATCATCTGGGTAATCAATAGATGGTTCCATGCCTGACCCAGCATGCTCAGTGTTGCCTATATCTTTTCCTTCATCTTCCTCACCATCGGAGTTCAGTTCTTCTATAACTAGTCCCTTCCCTCCATTGCTCTCTGGTGTTTCACAAGTAGTACTTTGATCAAAGATGCTAGATTCAAACATGCTACCGAATGGACGAGTGAAGAACGGGTCATCAAAAGGATCTCTGCCTCCAAAGAGGCTAGGCATCAAAGTACTACGGGATCCAAAGCTACCAAACCTTTGGAGAGCATCAAATGTGTTGCCTGTACCAAAGAGGTCATTTCTGCCTTCTCTTTTCCTCTGCATTTGTATGCTGTCTGAAAACAGCACAATGAGTTAAAATGAGCGAAGATGTCGTTGAGAAGACCTTGACAAATGACCAACTTTAATGTTAAAAGAGAACAACATACAAATTACAGTAGGATCTTTGCAATTGTACTCAAAATTACAAAAAAAAAAAAAAAAATCATTAAAAAAGTTCAATTAGAAAGTTTCTTCAACAGTAACTATTGAAAGTTCGATGCTAAAACATTCTGAGACATAACAAAATCAAGAAATATAATATGATCAACTTCTACTATCTATCTACTACATTTCTTAGAGACGATAGTCTTAGATATTAAAAAGATACCATCACCACCTCCATCAACCATCATCTATCAATCAAAGAGAGAGGCCTCTTTTTTTTTTTTTTTGGTGTATAAGGTTCAAACGGCAACTTAACTGCAAAAGATTTCAAAAATAATTTATACGGCACTTGTTGGGAATTACATTTATTTAAACGGAAATGTTAATTTCCTTCAGATTAATATTAAACTAGCTTATTATTACATACAGGGAAAAAAAAATTGGGAAAAACAAAAACTATTCAGAACGAGAAACTTTAACATATGTGATCCTTTAATTGTTGAGCTGCTCATTTCCTATAACAAAACCATTTCATTATTTACAAAGATTTCTTAATAAACTCGGAATTCAAATGATCATAGATGAAAAAGAATCGAAATTCTGCTTCAGGTAATCAATCCACAAGAAATTGCGTAAAAAAGTTGATCATAAGAGCGACAATTTTGAATCAAAAGAATCAGAGCCTAGAAAGTATCAAATATAAATACATTACAAGAAAAAAAAACCCTTAAAATTCGAATTATTATCTCAAATATCATCAACCTGATTGCCCAACAAGAAAGAGATAACAGGCCAAAAGAAAAATGATTACCAGAAGAAAGAAGTGGATTGCAAAAATCGGAAGAAAGATTTTCGAAGGAAGCCGAAGGACGTTCGAGTTTCTTTTTTTTTTTTTTTTCCCTTGCCTGCTAAATAACCCCACCTTTCAATTCGGAACTAAGAATACTTGAGAAGGCGGCGACACGTGTCCACTTTTCTTCTATAAGCTGAAGCTAGAATGTTCCGGCTTGTATTTAGGACAACGCACTTAATCGAAGTTAAAACTTCAAACTATTGGATTATTATTATTATTATTATTTTATTTACTTGAAAATTTTAAATCTAGTACAATTGTAGTTTTATGCGATTTTTTTATTAAAATAATATAAAAAAATTTTATTTACGAAAATAAAATATTTTTAGATTATTTATTAAAATATATTAATTTTAAAACATAAAAAAAATTAAAAAATTATCCAACCAAATAATAATTTCTCTAACATCTAAATAAAAAATTTACATTTAATAATTTCTCAACTTCTATTTTTTTTTTTTGGCAAATCGGCACCTAACGTAATTAGGTATAATTATATAACTTTTTTTTGAAAAATTACAAAAAAAAGAAAAGAAAATATTAATTATTTAAAAAAAATAAAAAAAATAATTATAAAAAAATAATACTTGGTAAAATTATTAATAAAAATTATAATTTTTTTTACCTCTAATTTTATTTATTTTTTTAATATTACTCTTTTCTACGTTTTTAATCAAACCAACCCTTCTTATATATAAAAAAAATATAAATAATATATATAAATATATAAATTAAAATAGTATTTACAAATAATAAAATATTAAAAATTATTTTTATTAATCTTGAGTTAATATTTAAAAACTAATA
>JBBYHK010000004.1:6686890-6708480 GCA_038382065.1 Adansonia grandidieri
TTGCCAACAGCCTCCCACCTTTGCTTTTCTTTATGACGCAATTTTTTATTAACCATCGTAACTTTGGTCCAATTAAAAAAGTTTTTATATATATATATATATATATTTTTAACATACTTTTCACCAAAGGCGGCTAAGGTTTTAAAAAACTGTTTTTTTTCTTCTGGAATTTTCTTTTAGTCTTTTATTTGAATTTGAATTGCAAATTTTAAACGGAAGCCGGTGTAGCTAAACCTTCTAAAATTAGTTACGGCTTTGACTTTCCAATTTGGTAACTCATTATAAGCAAAGAAATTAAAATTGTAATTAAATGCATACAAACTGAGGCTTCTTAGTTCAAATTTTAGTTAAAGAGATACATGATTTTATTTTCTTACTACGATAATGATAATATAAAAGAATTAATATTTTTTTATTTGATGAGTGAATTTTATATATAAATGATAAATCTATTAAAAAATAATAGGCTGAAACCTTGCATTTATAGTCACAACGAAAAAAAAAAAAGAGGGGGAAAATCAGTTTCCACTTTCAGCGGATTGCTGAGCTAATATTAGTAGGGGAAATAATTTCTTCCGCGTAAAAAAAGAAATGAAAGGCACAAAGAGCAATCTGAAAATTCCTAACCACAGTCAACGGTGGAGATATGGCCATCTTAGAATCTAACGGTCAGCTCAGTCTATCTCTCTCTTTCCTGTAAACAAGAAGATCAATGTGAGTTTAGACGTGCCTTCTCCCTCGAATATATCAATTTAACTCTCTCTCTCTCTCTCTCTCTCTCTCTCTCTTGCTCGCTCGCTATCTTTAGATTATCAAACGAAGAGGGTCCCTTCCCTTTCATCTACTTCTCCCTCTAATTCACTGGACTCAATCAAAAAACAATGGCATCTACTTCATCTCTCACACTGTCTCAAGCCCTCCTGGCTCGCGCCATCTCTTCCGGTGGCTCCAGCCAATCCTCTGACCACCGTGTTTCTTTCTCCACCCCCTTTCTACCTTCTTTCTCCGGCCTTAAAGTGACTACTCCACGCGCTTCCAGTTCTCGTCGACGCCTTCCCACCCGCTCATACCAGAGTCGTCAAGTACGTGCTGCTGCCGTCGAGACAATTGGCACCTCAGCCGATACTTCCTTGGTGGAGAAATCGGTCAATACGATCAGATTCTTGGCTATTGATGCTGTCGAGAAGGCTAATTCAGGACATCCTGGGTTGCCCATGGGCTGTGCTCCGATGGGTCACATTTTGTACGATGAAGTCATGAGGTATAATCCGAAGAACCCTTACTGGTTCAACCGTGATCGTTTCGTTTTGTCCGCTGGTCATGGT
Organism: Adansonia grandidieri; assembly: GCA_038382065.1. Taxonomy (NCBI): domain Eukaryota; kingdom Viridiplantae; phylum Streptophyta; class Magnoliopsida; order Malvales; family Malvaceae; genus Adansonia; species Adansonia grandidieri. The sequence goes on from JBBYHK010000004.1 coordinate 6,688,216, forward strand.
TGTATGTTGCAGTATGCCCTGCTTCACCTCGCTGGTTACGACAGTGTCCGGGTAAAGCTTCTTGTATTTTTTTTTTTTTTTGGATTAATCTCTATTTTGAGAGTTTTTGACTTTGGATCCATGTGGTTTTTTCTTTTCCAAATCTGATTGGTGAAAAATTGGATCAGGGTAGATTTCTTTATATTCTTTTTTTTAATGTTTTCTTGATGATTTGTTTAATTGTTAGGTAGTAGCCTTTTGAGGATGATTCATGGTTAAAAAAAAAAAGTTGATTCTTGCATTAAAAATTTATGATTATTGGATCATCTTATAGGAAGATGATTTGAAGAATTTCCGTCAGTGGGGTAGCAGAACACCAGGACATCCTGAGAATTTTGAAACACCTGGAATTGAAGTCACAACTGGTTAGTTAGACTCCTTTGCGAAAGTGATTGCATTTGTTTTAATCAAAAAAAATGTCATACTAAAAATAAAGCAAATGTTTGCACTTATATGTAGCTTTTTCCTTTACATCCAGGTCCTCTTGGTCAAGGTATTGCAAATGCTGTCGGTTTGGCTCTTGCCGAGAAACACTTGGCTGCTAGATTCAACAAGCCAGACAATGAGATCATTGACCACTACACGTATGATTACTAACTGATTCCCTATTTCTGGTTGCATGTGTTCTTAATCTTGTATTGATATGTTGGTCTTTGTTTTTGTAGATATGTTATTTTGGGAGATGGTTGTCAAATGGAGGGTATCGCAAATGAAGCATGTTCACTTGCTGGACACTGGGGACTTGGTAAGCTTATAGCTTTCTATGATGACAACCACATTTCGATTGATGGTGACACTGAAATTGCCTTTACTGAGAACGTTGATGAGCGTTTTGAGGGGCTTGGGTGGCATGTTATCTGGGTCAAGAATGGAAACACTGGCTATGATGAGATTCGTGCTGCTATTAAGGAAGCTAAGGCTGTCAAAGACAAACCCACTCTGATCAAGGTATTTTCGAAATGCTTACATTTCTACATCTTGTTTGGAAGTAACACGCACGTATTTTACATTGATGTGAATCTCATGATATGGTTAAAATTTAATTTTTATAATTCTTAATTGAACTAATTTCCCTGCTGTAGCCTTTGTTTAAAAGGGTGCAGCATCAATTTAGAAGCATAAAGAATGTCCTACATGAAAATTGAATAATCTTGCATCTTTCTTCATACTTAAACCCGACTTTATTATCGATTTTATGGACAGAATGAGACTTATAAAGACTGCGTGGTACATACTGTCATTTTATTAAAGTTGCTTCTTCCTCTTGTTCGTTGCAGGTGACAACCACCATTGGTTATGGATCTCCGAACAAAGCAAACTCATATAGTGTACATGGTAGTGCACTGGGTGCCAAGGAAGTGGATGCTACTAGGAAAAACCTTGGATGGCCATATGAGCCTTTCCATGTAGCTGAAGATGTTAAAGCGTAATGAGATTAGTAGATATTTCTATATATGCATCTGATTATGTTTTCTGGTTTTGTGTTCAAAACTATCTTGCTATATCTGCAGGCACTGGAGCCGCCATGTCCCTCAGGGTGCTGCTCTTGAAGCGGAATGGAATGCCAAGTTTGCTGAATATGAGAAGAATTACAAAGACGAAGCTGTAGAGCTCAAGTCAATCATCACTGGTGAACTGCCGGCTGGCTGGGAGAAGGCTCTTCCAGTGAGTATCCCTCTCTCCTTACTAAATAGAGTCAAACACTTAAATTCTTAGACAATCTCCTTCATCGGATTAATACTATCTGATTATATTGGTATGTAAAATGAGCCTTTTTTCTGCAATTTCCAGACATATACGCCAGAGAGCCCAGCTGATGCTACCAGGAATCTCTCTCAACAAAATCTCAATGCCCTTGTAAAAGTACTCCCTGGTCTTCTTGGTGGAAGTGCAGACCTTGCTTCTTCCAACATGACCTTGCTCAAATCATATGGTAATTTCCAGAAGGACACCCCTGAGGAACGCAATGTTAGGTTTGGGGTTAGGGAACATGGAATGGGAGCCATCTGCAATGGCATTGCGCTTCACAGCCCTGGCCTGATTCCCTACTGTGCTACTTTCTTTGTCTTCACTGACTACATGAGAGCTGCCATTAGGATTTCTGCCTTGAGTCAAGCTGGAGTTATCTATGTTATGACCCACGATTCCATTGGTCTTGGGGAAGATGGACCAACCCACCAGCCAATTGAGCACTTGGCAAGCTTCCGTGCGATGCCCAATGTTTTGATGCTTCGTCCAGCTGATGGAAATGAAACTGCTGGTGCATACAGGGTTGCTGTCTTCAAAAGGAAGACACCTTCAATTCTTGCCCTTTCTCGGCAAAAGCTGCCCCAACTACCCGGAACTTCCGTTGAGGGGGTTGAAAAGGGTGGCTACATTATTTCAGACAATTCTTCAGGCAACAAGCCTGATGTAATTCTGATCGGAACTGGTTCTGAGTTGGAGATTGCTGCTAAAGCTGCCGATGAACTAAGGAAGGGAGGGAAGGCTGTTAGGGTTGTCTCCCTTGTTTCTTGGGAGCTCTTTGATGAGCAATCAGATGCCTACAAGGAAAGTGTTTTGCCATCTGCTGTGTCAGCTAGGGTAAGCATTGAGGCTGGATCAACATTCGGGTGGGAGAAGATTGTTGGATCCAAAGGGAAGGCCATAGGAATTGATCGGTTTGGTGCCAGTGCACCGGCAGGGAGAATATACAAAGAATTTGGTTTAACTCCAGAGGCTGTTGTTGCAGCAGCAAATGAACTTCTCTAGGCATGGCTAAAAATCATCCTTAGAAACTTGTGGTTTTGGATTGGAGATTACAATGAAGAGGCAATTCCCATTGTGACAGTCTCTTTTGTCTTAATAAGAAACAGAATCAAATTTTCTTCTGTTGCTCATGAGTCATCAATTGCAACATAGAGCGAAAAGGGAGGGTAGAGTTTCTGTATGTTCAAGAATTTGTAACTCCTCTTGAACTTTTCCCAGAGTTTTTGCCATCCTTGTTGCTGCTTCAAATTAGACTTGCTTCTTTTTCATTTTTTTTTAATGCTAAGATGTAAGACGAGTTTGTATAATTTTTGCTTTTCAAAATAACTAATTTGATTCACCAACCTCAATTGCTTGTTTCTATCCCTTGGTTTGACTTGTTGAATGGATGAAACTGAATCGAATGGGGAAATGATTTCAAGCCGTTCAAAAAGGCTAACACTAGGGAGGTGAGACCAAATATCCAATTGAATGAAACCAATAATTGGTGAGAAAATTGTCCGGGATCTACTGGGAAAGAAAGAAAGCTAGCAGCACATAAACCAAGATCGAATAGATTACTAAATCAGGTGAGAGAATTGTCTCTGTATGAATTTTTGAATTCCATAAACCTAGATCGAATAGATTACTAAATCAGGGAGTTTCATTGAAGAAGCTATAAACTTCGTCACAAAGAACCACAGTACTTTAATGAAGCTAGCAGCACACCTAGAACAATATGAATATCTTATGTGACAAATAGAACCCAAAAGCAGAATACAAAGTCTAGAAGTGCATTGACCATCCGTCCAAGATGTCTGTGTTTTCAATGAAATTAGGCTGCTAGATTGAACCCGGACAAGGCCATTCCAAGCATTGCTATCATTGCGTCATATGTTTCGTGTCTCCATGCTGTAAGCAAAAGAAATCCCACTCAGGCATTTACGGGTTATATCACAAAGATCAGTTCTTGGTTAAACCAATCCAACAGATACATTGTATAAAACAATATCTCAATTTCATGAAACAACAACTGGTATCAAATTTGTCGTGACAGTTCATAGTGAAGTATATATAAAATAATTCAAAAAAACTCAGAGATGCTGGAGTTGTCATTTTTCATCTCAAAATTAATGCTACATGCATTGTCCTATCCGAATCGGACTAAGCCTTAGATATTATATTAAGTATATAATTTTTTATTATGCTTTGATAGAAATGATCTACAATAGAGAGAATCTAAGGCACATTGTTAATAATGATCTGTCAGAAAATAGATTACTATATAATTGGTAGGTAATAACATAGTAATTAAGTGGACGTCGACTCAAGCAAATATAAGTCAGGAAATGCCAAAAACGAAAATGGATCCAAATCCAAGCAATAATTATGTACCAAGCTTTGCTTATTGCAGGCTTTGAAAGTTGGAGACTCATACCTACCTACCTACCTACCTACCAAATCCATAAGACAAAGCCATATGAACCATGTGGATGTGAAGTTCAAGCAGCGTTAAACACTACCTACTACGTCACCTGCGTGTCCTGGACAGCCACATTGGCTCATTCTATTATTTATTTTCAGTAATATTATTGAATCAAAAGATGGGCGGCGGACCTAATTTCTTTTAAATTGTTTCTATTATATTTGTCTAATTTTAAATTAAACGTACTGTTTCGGATTGAGTGAAAAAAAAAAAAAAAAGCTTCGAGCGTTCTCATGTTAGAAGCTACAGCCTTTAGCCCAAAAGGAAAAAATAAAAAATGAATCAGATTTGAGTTGAGACTTGTTTAAATCTTTTTTCTTGGGCTCATCTAAAAGGGCCTACTGTAAAGAGTACTATAGGTATAGGTAAGTATAGGGTAATAAGCAAATCTCTGGGCCCTAAGGAACTACATCAAAACCTCTACTTGCTAGAGTTTCGACCTGGCAATCTCTCAATGGATGCCTGTGGACCCCGTTAGACAACTGGGATTTGCGGGTTTGGTAAGGGCCGTAAGGCCGAGTTCCCACCAACCCCCGTTTTCTGGTAGCCTTGGAGTTTGGTTGTTGGTGAACCCTTCCACTGAGTCAATCTAACAACAACAACCACCTCATCAAAAAGTTTTTTTTTTTTTTTATTCACAGAATTCCAATCTCAATTTAGAGAAATAAAAGAAACAAAGGTACAAAATTTCTTGTAATCTTTGTTTCAGAAAAGTTAGAGCCTGAGAGAGATGGCACAGGTTAGCAAAATCTACAATGGAACACAGAAAACTTGTGTTTTGCCCAATGTCTCAAAATCCCAGAAGCCCAAATATGTTCCTTCAGTTTCCTTGAGATCAAATCTCAAAGGTGATTTTTCAAGTTCTTTGGGTTTGGTTGTGAAGAGCAATGGCAAGTTGGGAACAATTAAGGCTGGGTCATTCAAGGTTTCTGCTTCAACAGCAACGGCTGAGAAGCCATCCAGAGCATCAGAAATTGTGCTTCAACAAATTAAAGAAATTTCGGGTATCGTTAAGTTACCTGGGTCCAAATCACTGTCCAATCGGATTCTGCTCCTCGCTGCTCTATCCGAGGTTTGTTGATTTCATAGTCTATTCAAAGTTGGTATTTATATTCTTTAATTATTTTATGTTTTTAATGTTTGTTCGATATGTAGGGAACTACTGTGGTAGACAATTTGTTGAATAGTGATGATGTTCATCACATGCTTGTCGCTTTGGGAAAACTTGGGCTACGTGTGGAACATGACAGTGAAAAGAAACGAGCAATTGTGGAAGGTTGCGGTGGTCAATTTCCAGTCGGAAAAGGGGAAGGTCAAGAAATTGAGCTTTTCCTTGGGAATGCTGGAACTGCAATGCGACCTCTTACTGCTGCTATTACTGCTGCCGGTGGTAATTCAAGGTCTGCCCAATTATTTTCATTTTTAACAATGATATGATGCGCAAATGTAATCGTTTAATCATTTTATAGTCACTGGTTCCCTGTAAGAGGATCCAACAGATATAAACGACGTCAGCTTTTCATAATTGAATAAACAAAAAGTTGCATATTCATGGAACTATCTGCTATATGCTGGTGCTCTTTGTTTTGTGTATTACTGTCGAATTTTTGAGCTAATGCATATACGTTACACATCTCTTTAGCTACATACTTGATGGCGTACCCCGAATGAGAGAGAGACCAATTGGGGACTTAGTTACTGGTCTTAAGCAGCTGGGTGCAGATGTTGATTGTAGTCTTGGCACAAATTGTCCCCCTGTTCACATAAATGGAAAGGGTGGTCTTCCGGGGGGAAAGGTATAGCTTAAATTATTTTCGTTATGTTCTTGTGGTTTTATATTGTTGGATAAACTGTTTTTATGAAGGTCATAGCAGAACCTGGTCAGCAATTGCTTTTTTAAGGTAGATATGAGGAGCCGCATATGCCACCACTTGAAATGAACCTATATTCTATGTCATTGTGCTGTAAATATTATTTTAAGTTAAACTGTCAATTGTCATGCTCGTGAAAGGCAGTGTTTTAACCTTCTGTTGATGTGTGGATGTGAATTAGTTTGTAAGGCTGTCTGGTGAACTAAGAGCTATGGCAGTTGGATAACCATTCCTGCAATTTTGTCTTCTTTTGTTTTTCGGATTTTTTCCTGTCCGTTGTTTGCCAGGTGTTACTTGAATATTGCTTTTCAAATATACATGGAAGTGATCCATCTTGTTTGCCAGTTAGCATTAATGATTAATGTAGGACATATTTTTCTTGGGTCTTTTTTTTTTTTTTTTGGGTAAAGGAACCCATGATCTTAAATTCTTGTAGATGCAATAGGAGAGGGAAGTTAGATTTTCCCTTCTGTCTAACCATTCAGTTTAGCAAATGAATCACAATCATCATATTAAAAGCCTAAAATTTTTTACTATTTCTGATGTCTAAGTTTCTTGTTCTTTTGCTTATTTTAACTTCTAGGTTATGCGAAGGAAAATACTATATTTTGACCAAAATAGAAAAGGAAGAAGACTATATGACCTAACTTCTGCTGCTGTTGCCAATATTCATGATATACTTCTGGTATGGTCCTCTTGCAGGTGAAACTCTCTGGATCAATCAGTAGTCAATACTTGACTGCTTTACTCATGGCAGCTCCTTTGGCTCTTGGTGATGTGGAAATTGAGATAATTGATAAACTGATTTCAATCCCATATGTTGAAATGACTATAAAGTTGATGGAAAGGTTTGGGGTAAATGTGGAGCACACTAATAGCTGGGATCGTTTCTTTATCCGAGGAGGGCAAAAGTACAAGTAAGTTTCTAAACACCCACTCACTTACGTTGCTGCACAATTCCATGCTTTGTTTGGACGAAAGCCATAAATTGATGAATCTTTCAGGTCACCTGGAAATGCTTATGTTGAAGGCGATGCCTCAAGTGCTAGTTACTTCCTTGCTGGTGCAGCGGTCACTGGTGGGACTGTCACAGTAGAAGGATGTGGTACAAGTAGTTCACAGGTACTTTTTATTGTTAAGTCCTTGAATGTTGTTAAGTTCCTAACCAGATTAGGTGCATATCTATGTTTCCAGTATAGCTGGAGTATTTACGTGTGATTTCTTACAACATTGCTTTCTGCCTTCCAAAATTGTTGTTGAATTGTTTTGACTGTATTTAAGGCTGATCTCAAATTCCTTTAAATTGTTTATTCTGATTGGGTTTTTTCCACTAGAGCTATCTAACTTGCTGCATCAGAATCTAAATTTATGCTCTTTTTTTTTTTTTTTTTTTGATTAAGGGTGATGTAAAATTTGCTGAGGTTCTTGAGATGATGGGTGCCAAAGTCACCTGGACTGAGACCAGCGTCACTGTCACTGGACCCCCAAGAAATTCCTCTGGGAGGAAACACTTGCGTGCTATTGATGTCAACATGAACAAAATGCCAGATGTTGCCATGACTCTTGCTGTTGTTGCCCTTTATGCTGATGGTCCCACTGCCATAAGGGATGGTATGATCTAGCTTTTTTTGTTTCGCTAAGATGATCATGTTTTGGTATGCATGAATGGCATCAAAGGAAAAAAAAAAAAAAAAGAAACCTTTTTAACGGGAAACTTTACGCCTTTGTATTATTGGTAGTTCTGATAAACAAGTGTTATTATTTATGGTGCTGAACATTGTACTGGAATCTTGAAATATGATTCTTTCCTCTTGTTTTCAACTAAAGACTATTGATAGCCTTAGTACTATTATTTTATCTAATAAAATCCTCTGTGGTTCAATTCAGTGGCAAGTTGGAGGGTGAAAGAGACTGAAAGGATGATTGCTATATGTACAGAACTCAGGAAGGTAGATCCTATCTAGTTTTATGGTTATAAAAATCCTTTGGACGATGCTAGTTTGGCCTTTTTTCCCCTAACTTTGTTTGGTTTCATATTGCAGCTTGGAGCAACAGTTGAAGAAGGGCCGGATTATTGTGTGATCACTCCACCAGAGAAATTGAATGTCACAGCAATTGATACTTATGACGATCACCGAATGGCCATGGCATTCTCTCTTGCCGCCTGTGCGGAGGTTCCAGTTACCATCAAGGATCCTGGTTGTACACGGAAAACCTTCCCTGACTACTTTGAAGTTCTCGAGAGGGTTACAAAGCATTGAATGGCTGTTCTACTTTGTTATCCTAGAGAAAGAATGAAGAGGATGGGAGAGAGGTTCATGCCATTTTCCGAAGAATCATAGGCTGAAAGCAGTCGAACCTTTCCCTTGATGTCATCTCGTAATCTTTGATAATTTCATATCAGCAACTCGTGTTTGTTTATTATTTCTTCCTCGACTGCAACTTGTTTTCTGCTTATAATGAGTGATGACTTGGTGATCCTTGTCATGAAGACTGTAATATTAAACAATATAACTCAATTGAGGATGGATTCTTTTTGCAAGGCTTTGTCACTTGATATTTCAATAGCCCTCGTGTTTTACAGTGTTCCCATCTTATTCTTCTTCAGGAGAATGGACAAGACGAAGTGGGTTAGGGAGGCCTGCCACAGAGCGGCCAATAAATAAAAAAAAAATTCAAATTAGAGGTTGAACCGATTAGACTTTTAGCTCTTAGATTGAGTAATTTAACAATAATAACCTTTAAAAAAATTCTAAAATAAAAATAATTCAAAAAATAAGAAAAAATAAGAAACAATGGAAAATAAGAAAAATTTTAAAATAAATAACATAGTATTTAATCGGAATGAGAGCGTTTGAATTTTGATTAATTGATTTGAATAGAAAAATGGGATTCATCTTTAAGTGTCCAAAAATTAAATGGGCTTTAAATAATTTGTTTAGACTATAAAAACAAAAAGCTCAAAAAAGTTGACAAATTGTAATTGGATTAAAAAAAAAAAGCTCAAAAATAATAAAAATGTATTAAATCTAGTTCTATTAAAATTTTTTACCCTCTTCTTTTGGTTCTCAATTTTTTACGATTTTATTCAGTTTCATAAAATCTGATTTTATATATATCATTGAATCGACGAAACAAATATTTTTTAATTTAATTAATTAAATCGATGAATTTAATCTGATTTTTCAACACCGAGAGCAGCAATAACTGTGGCAGAAGACGCCAATAATGGTAGCCTATTCCACAACCAAAAGGGGTAAAGGTAGGAGTAATATTAATTATTAAAATGTGAACTTTTTGTAAGTATTATGTCAAACAATCCAAGTCCACCTTACATTAAATAGCAAAGCATGGAACATGTTGCCGCTTTGCCAGCTACCAAGAAAAGATAGTATAGAACGTTTTTCTCGACTTCGTTCCCACCAGATCCTCACATGGGGTAGGTGGAAGCTGCAAGGGAATTTAATTTTACAATTTTTTCTCCATTAATTTATTTTGTTCATCTTGCTGAGTAACCTGCAAAATTAAGATTTTACACTGAAATGTGAATTACTGCTAAAAGCAGGCTATTTAAAAAGCAATTCTTGGTACCCTGCATTCATCTGAAAAACAACTTCTGTCAGCTAAATTGATGAAGAAATCTGGGGTTTTGGTTATTTTGTAAGCCATCAGATGTATCCCAATTAGCAAGAAAATCCTCGGATGAAGATGAAGATGATGGGTGCAGAGGCATTGTATAAGCAGTTTGTGGGTCAGATTTTGGTGTAATTCTTGAACATCACTTTTTCTTTTACTATTGAGTCACCAAAAAAAAAACAGAAGAAAAAAGGGCTTTCAAATGAAGTAAAACTTTGTTTCAGCTTTGTGTCATTCTTTCTACAAACTTAACTATGTGGATTGAAATCACAATCCAATATGGATGAACATAATGTCAAATCTCTAACTTTGACATTTTTCCCCTCTCATTAACTTAGATCGTATGAAAATTTACAATGTAGTAGTTCAAAATCTTATATTAAGGACAGCTATAGCCAAGACCCTCCTCAAGATTTCCGGCATAATCATAGTTAGAAAATTATTACCAATAGAAAGACAAGTGGATCGTGTAGTAGCATTTTTAAATGTAGTTTATAAATTGCTAGTACTATATCTGGAGTAAAAATGTTGTGGTGATAATTTAGTTTTAATTTAAGCAAATGCCAGGGCATAACTGAGAATGAATTAACATTAGAAAAGAAAAAAAAAAAAAAAAACATTGAATCAGAGTAATGCTGCAAAAGAAAAAAAACTTTTCAGTTATTAATTGCATATATAGGCTTGATAGTTGTAATTAGCATCAAAATCCTCATCCATACCATTCTACAACAAAATCCCAAACTTAGAAAGCTCCCCAAATTAAGGTAAATTATAGTTAAAAGTAGGGGAGGCCACAATTTCCTAGGCCTCCCCCAACCTATCAAATTCTCACCCCTTAGATAAAAATTAGACAAAACTACTACTATAACTAAAAATATTGGTAGTAGTGTCTTTATTTTTAATTTTTTTCCTCTCAAAATACTATCTACAAAGTCAAATTGAATCAACCCATTGTTCATTAAATGCAGTTGTTTGACTCTTCTTCATCTCCTACCACCCAAAATAATTTTAAATCCAATTCTTTCCCTTTCTCCTATTAAAACAAAAAGTCAAATCTTGAAAGAAAAAACAATCAAAGGAAAGATAAACCATCCAAAGAACAAAAAAAAAAAAAGAAACATTCTTTCAAGAAACCGGAAGATTCCCCATTTTTAGATTTCATCACACAGTGGAAAATAGGCAGCAAAATATGAACTCCATTGCCAATACGGACACTGACCCTTTGAAAGAAAAGTAGAAAGTTAAATAGATAAAGAACTTCCCATTCCGCCAATACCTCTCCCACCGTCACCACTACCAACGCCGCCGCCAAAGCAGAGTTATCCCAAAATCAAAGGTGCCTGTTTGTCCAAACCATAACGCTGACGATGTTAAAACAAATGTCTCATCTTGACAACGTTCCATCAACACCGGGGAAATTCAAGATGGAGAAATCACCGTACGCTCACCATAGACTCAGGTGGCATTCCTCTATTGCAAAGCTCACATTTTGGTCATTTATCTTCTTGGGCCTGATCTTGATCTTCTTCTTTCGATCTCCTTCCTCCAATCCCCTTCCGCAAGATCCTTTTCGCCGCTCTCTCCGTACGTACAACTGGGGTGGATCCGCATGGGAAAAACGTGCCCGTTCTTCTGCACGTGTCCGTTCCCGCAATGGCATCTCCGTTTTGGTTACTGGAGCTGCTGGTTTCGTCGGTACCCACGTGTCGTTTGCTTTGAAAAGGCGTGGAGATGGTGTTCTTGGACTTGATAATTTCAATGGCTACTATGATCCTTCATTGAAAAGAGCTCGGCAAGCGCTTCTGGAACGAAGTGGGGTTTTCATTGTGGAAGGAGATATCAATGATTCGGCTCTTTTAAGGAAACTTTTCGAGGTTGTTGCATTTACCCATGTGATGCATTTGGCTGCTCAAGCTGGGGTCAGGTATGCTATGGAAAATCCTAGCTCTTATGTGCATAGCAATGTCGCTGGTCTTATCAGTTTACTCGAAGTTTGTAAGTCTGCTAATCCACAGCCTGCAATCGTGTGGGCTTCTTCGAGTTCTGTTTACGGGCTTAATACCAAAGTTCCATTTTCTGAGAGAGATAGGACTGATCAGCCTGCTAGTTTATATGCTGCTACTAAGAAAGCTGGTGAAGAGATTGCACATACTTATAATCATATATATGGACTTTCTTTAACTGGTTTGAGGTTTTTCACGGTTTATGGTCCTTGGGGAAGGCCGGATATGGCATATTTCTTTTTCACTAGGGATATTTTGAAAGGGAAGTCCATAACGATATTTGAGGCAGCTAATCATGGAACGGTAGCTAGGGATTTTACCTACATTGATGATATTGTGAAAGGGTGTTTGGCAGCTTTGGATACTGCCGAGAAGAGTACCGGTAGCGGAGGAAAGAAGAAGGGTCCGGCACAATTGAGGGTATATAATTTGGGGAATACTTCACCTGTGCCAGTTTCAGATCTTGTGAGTATCTTGGAGAAGCTTTTGAAGGCTAAAGCAAAGAGGAATATTATGAAGTTGCCACGAAATGGTGATGTTCCGTTTACTCATGCCAATATTAGCTTAGCTCAGAGGGAGCTTGGATATACGCCCTTAACTGATTTGCAAACAGGGTTGAAGAAATTTGTCAGGTGGTATCTCAGTTACTACTCTGGTGGCAAGAAGGCTGCTGGATAATTCATTCTTTGTATTGTGGTAGGATCCTCCGAATTCTTGTTCATTGTCGTACTTATCATTGTTTTTAAACATTTCTCTCTGTTCATTGCCTTATTATCATCATTTCATATATCTTTAATGATGTCATATAAGAAGGGATATCATGTCCTATTTTATAGAAGATTTGTGATCAGTGGACGTTGTTTGCTGTGTAGGCACATGCTGCATCAAAAGAACAACGGAACAATCTTTTTTTTTTCTTTAATTTTTTTTCCTTTTGCTGCCCAATGGAATGTACTTGTAGTTTTGGCATTGTAGTAACTGATAGAGCATATGCTGATTGATGGAAAAGTATCATTTCTATGCAATTCTACAGAAATAGCACACGAAAAGATATTCTTTCTTTCCTTCGTGGATAAATTGGGTTACATTTTGAAAATTGATTTTTTTTTTTTTGATGTTTGCCGAATCCACCCCTCTTCAAAAAAAAAAAATAAATAAATAAAAAAAGGTGCTTAGATTATTAATGATAACTTCCCTCGTATACTTTCTTGTAGTTATGTAAAGATAATGTGCTTATGTTGATGTCTTGCTGTGCTCTTTTACCTATTAGATAAGTAGGTTTTCTTCACTTTGACGCCTAAATGCCAATTTCTGGTTTTACTTCCTTAAATTTTTTTTTTTTAAGTTAATGCTCAATTGTTGCTCCTTTATTTAGGCATTACTCATTTTTGTATGCTAACATAGAGGTATTGTTCCTTACGATTATGAACTTGTTAATGGATATGATATGGTTCCTGAAATATGTTTAAATGAGTCACAGTTTAAGAATTTCTAATATTTAGGGTTTCAACAAATTGTGTTTTTGGCCTACTAAACTTTAGGAATGGTTATTCTGTTGTTACTTGTTTTTTTTATTTCTGTATACGTTTTAGTCTTAACTACTGCTATCCAGTGTGGTCCATGATCCAAGATCATTGAGGCTAGCAGTTACTAGAACACTAGACAAACCAGGATGCTTTTTATTCCTTAATGAACTGGTCCTTGTACAGCTAAAAAGATATTGTCAACATAGGCATCTGCTTTAAAGTCATCTTTTGATGGAATTTACACTAGCTTTTCCATTGTCATTTGTATAATTTCATCCCTTCATGGAAAGCCAAGTCTTAAAAAGTCATCAGGGTTTAAAAACTGATCAACTTTTCTGGTGCTGAAGAAGCACTGAGGGTTTGTTGGGGGTTCTATCATTGAACTATAAACTCGAAGGAAATAAACTAGCGGTTCATGGAAGTCTTGTTGAGACTGATTTTGACTTTCAATAACTTATAGCGGCTTACCATGGAAGTTTCGCAAAGCGTTAGATGAAATCTTTTCTCATCTGCTAAACTGAAACTTTCCATGCCTTTTATCTTTGCATCTATCCGAGTTAGGTCGCTTGTCTCTAATCGGAATGATGATGCTCCATAAGACGTTTTGTACACAACTTATCAGCTTAATTTGTCTTGAATTCTGCTATTTCGTGTTAATAGCCAGGATCACTGGACAAGGCAAGTTTATGTCGGAAGGAGCCTGTTAAATTCAGCAATTTCAGTCTTGAAAATATTGCTGTTATTGTACGGAGTGTAGGATTCTTGTACCCAACAGTTCTAAGAAAGTTGTAGTCAAGGTTTTTTTTCAAGTTTTATTTATTTTTCTTTTTTCAACCATATACAATCCCAAAAATCTCAAAATATTTAGGCAAAACCTGTTCATTTGCTTTGTTACACTTTATTAATCACTTTTTTACGTGTATTGCGATAATTGCAAAAGGAAAAAAACATGACAACAGGTTGATCAGGTAGAGTGGGAAGAAAATTTCACTTGTATATCTCTGCTTGAACCAAAGCTAACAATTGTACTCCATTTGTTTGCTCAAATGAAGAGGGCAAACAAATTTTAATGAAACCGAAACAGAAGGCGAATAAGAAGGTTACATCTAAGGAATCGAAACTTCATAGGCTCCCATCTATCATCAGAGAGAAAGGGGTATGATTGGGTTAATTGGGCCTAAATTATCGTCAGTTGATCAACTACATTAATCCATCATCAGTGGCTTGGCTGGGTCGCAAAACTTTCTGGACCAAAGGCTTTTCAATCACAACTTTTGGGTTCTAAGAGGCATCGACAATGCCTAAAATTTCCAAATTGCAAGCAAAGGATCTTGTTAATGATTTGTGGGCATAACTTGTCTAACACTCAATGGGAATGTGCTAGCTGTTTAGTCGTTCCTTTCATCAAAACTCATTTCTCAGCTCAATTTAACAAATTCTAAAAACCCAATCCAAGTAACAGCCACTGAAAAAAAGGGATTCAAAACACCAAAAGGTTTCAAATGGAACAAAAAAAATGAAGAAAGATAAATTAACACTAACAAAAAGTTTTTCATCTTTAAGTATCTCAATATCAAATCACAAGTGAACTAGTTCTATAAATGCATAAGTAGCAGCAAGTGATACAAAAAGTTTAGTCCTGCATATCCAGGAAAATGTCAATTGAAGTGCAGGAAGCGGGTTCAAAGGGGGCCTTACTCTAAGCCACAAGAGTGCTGGCGGTGGTAGACTCACTGCATAAAGAAAAGCATGTTAAAGATTTACAAGTTACAACCAATCTTGAGATTGGAGAGTAGAGGCGATAACCACAACAATGAGAAAATTTTCAACAGTTGAGGACTTTTCCAAAGAGAATACTTCTGATCATTATTTGCGCAAGTCAAGAACATAAAAGGGAAGTAGGGAACCAATACTCACTATTTCCACACAGGTGGTAGCTTCTTTGTCTTCTTGTAATAGCGAGCAAGTCGGTGGATTCTGCTCTCGACCAAGATCAACCTAAATTTGGAATCCTTGTCTTTCCGATTCCTCTCAAGATGCTTTCTGATGGCAACAGCTTTTTTAATAAGATGGTACAGATCTTCAGGGATTTCGGGAGCAAGACCTGAGAAGAACAAGAGGATTGGTCGAACGCTTATCTTCAAATCTGAAAGAAAATGCACGAGAAAATATTGTCAATGAAGATGTACCATGGGCTTTAAGTATCCGCAAAATCTTGCTGCCAGTAACACTTTTCACTTGAGCAATCCCATGAGAATCACGAAGAATGACACCAATTTGAGATGGTGTCAAACCCTTCTTTGCAAACTTGCAAATGTTCTCCTCCACCTAATAGATGAAATCAAGATTAATGAATAATGCCCAAAAACACTACAAAACTTTAGTACGAAGAGAATAACTATAGGAGTAGTTTTTTAACTCCACATTGCAGGGATGTCAAACCGGGAAAAAAATACCTTTTAAAACATTAAAAGGCAAACATAAGAAATAGTTTGTCGAAGATTAATTGACTACAAAGAATACTCCACCCATTCATTCAGTGACAAAATCTCTGACTACACTTGTCTATAACTAAACGGGAATAATATCTTTCAAAAGAACATAATAACTGAAAACTTGAAACAACTCAAGGTTTATGTAAAAAAAAAAATGAATGGGGTAAATAACCCAAACTGCCAACAAACAATAATGAATGGCCAGTAATCCACATTTCAGAAATGGGAAAAAGAAAATAGTAAGAAATAACTTATGCACTATCAAACTTAATTGCTCCCACAGCCTTCAGTTTTCTCTCAAGCTCATCAAATATATCTAGAGGATTAACTTCACTAAAAATAATAAACATGATTTGGCTCATAAAAATCTTAAGAAACTCGAATACGTGACTCACATCTGGAGAAGATATCTTCAACCAACTAGGTGGAGTCCTCTTGTAGGGCAGAGCGGATGCAGAAATACCCTTTCTGCAAAGACATTTAAATAAAAATGCCAACAGTAGATTTCAACGATAAAAGAATATGATTTGTTTAGGGTTGAAGATGAAATCAAAGAATGAGAGAAAGCGCAAACCCTCGGCTGTGCATACGACCCATGGCTGCAAACTTCCGAGCTCGGCTGCTTTTCTAGTTCCCCTCGCTAACCTCTGCTTATTGCTTGCTCTGAGCAAAGAAACCCTATACTCCAATGGAGGCTCGGGCTAGGATTATTATTATTATTATTATTATTTATTTGTCCCTTGATACTAATTCCTTGTGCCTCGTTTTTACCCGTAGGCGGATTAACTTTTAATAGATTTCCAGCAAATTAGGCAAGGCCCAATTAAGTTATTGTTTTAAATCAGCCAGTCGATCCATTATTTGGAAAATCATGGGCTAAGATCCTAATGAATCGTTTACTACTGACCGGGCTTAATGGTATGCTTGGAAGCTTAAATTTGTACTTAAAAAATTAAATTTAGTTTTAAATGTATCCGAAAATCATTGAATTTAATGTTAGAAGTTAATTTAATTATTGAATCTATAAAAAAATTAAATAGATTCATAATATCATTTAATGAAGGATATTAATGTTTTTTAAATTTTATATAATATTTATTTTAAAAAATATATTTTTAAAAATTATTTATTTTTTGAAAAGCTATCTATATATGACTTTTTTCTCTTCTAAAAGATTTTTTTTTTCTTTCACCCGTGTTTTTTTTATTTACTTTTTCTCATTCATCCACGCAATGAAAGTGTCAAGAATTCTTTTTTGCAAAACGAAAAAGTAGATTGTATTTGAATTTGGATCAAATTCAACATCAATTTTAACTAATCAAGATTTGAATTTAATTTTCAATTTTCAAGTAAAAACTTAGTCAATTCATCAATTTTATATTAAAAATAATTTATTCCATACTAAATGTTTCATTTTTTAATAAAAATTATTTTAAATATAATAGCAGAATATCAAAATTTACCATATTAATTTTGAAATTTCGTAAGAATTGATTTAATGTCCATTTATGCATTCTGCTTAATTAGACAAATTGTAAATCCAAACGATGCGAATAAAGAAGTCCAAGTAACAACCACTAAATAATAAGATTTAAAAAACCAAAACATTGTTAAAATATTGAGTTCAAATTTCATATTGAAGAGTTATGTAAGGCCAAAGTAAGTGTTTACCTATAAACAAGAAGGGTTTGTTGAGCATTGTGTGCAAATCCCATATTAAGTAGATTAAGTAGTTATATCAAGCCAAAGTAAATGTTTACTAAGCTTTGGCCTTTAAGGAGAGGTGTACCACTTGTGAGAGAAAAACCTTATATGCTATAAAGTTGTATTGAGGTGTTTTTAGTAGTGAGTTATAATATTTGTGAGGAGAGTTCTGTAATTTTAACTATACAAAGCTAGAAGTTGTTTTTCCTTTATAAATGGAGATTTTTTAACCCTCTTAAGGTTATAGATGTAGACAGTTTAGGTCAAATTATGTTAAAAATTTGTGTTGTTTTATTTCTTGTTTGTTGTGAGCCGTCACGCTATCCCAATAACTGGTATCAGAGCTTTTGGTTTAAGGGAGAAATCTTAATCTTTTGATTCGAGAGAGGAGTTTCATTATAATATGGCTATTGTGAAGAAATTTAGAGTCCCAATATTTGATGAGAAAACAAATTTCACTTTATAGCAGTGTACAATACAAGATCTTTTGATATAACAATGTCTTGATGCTACTTTGGATAAAATAAAGCTTGAAGAGATTAAAGAAAGCAAGTGATAGTCTGTGCATAGGAAAGCTACAAGCATAATTAGGTTAGCTCTCACTCATTCAATTAATTATAATATGTTAAATAAGAAGACACCTATAGAAATCTGAAAAAATTTGAAGGAGATTTATGCGTCAAAATTATTAACTAATCACTTGTGCTTGAAGATAAACTTATATACACTGAGAATGAAAGAAAAAGGTAATCTGCATGATCATATTAATGAGTTTCATCAGCTAGTTTGCCAATTATTGAATAAAGGAGAGGATTTAATTGATGAAGAGCAAGCAATTATTTTATTAACTTCACTGCAACAATCTTACAGATCATTGGTGAGATCGTTGCTATTTGGCAAAAATACTATTGAGTTAGATAATGTGATTACAATCCTGAGATAGGATCAAAGAATGCATAAAGGGGATCACACCAATGTAAGTGGAAGAATACTAGCTGTGGAGAGATATCAAAGAGGAACACTTCTTGCGATAAAAGAAGACAACAAGAAAAGTTTAGAAGGAGAAACTATGGTGATTCGAAGTGCTACTGTTGCAAAGAAGTTGGGCACTTTCAGTCTCAATGTCCACAAATGCAAGAAAACTTAAAGAATCTAAAGTTATTAAAAGGAAACGTGAAGGCATTAGCTAATGTAGTTGAAACTGATGATCATGTTGATTTGTTTTACATAGATAGTAATGATTTTATTGAGAATCATTTTAAATGGCTAGTGGATTCTACCGTCGATGTACATGCGTGTAAGAATCAAATCATGTTTACTATTTTGCAAAAGGATGGAGATTTTGACTACATCAATGTTGGAAAAAAACTAAAGTTTAAAGTTGAAGGCATGGAAAAAGGTCGTCTAAAGCTTAACAATGGTAAAGTCCAAGATATTCCCAATGTAAGGTATGTGCCTACATTTCATTGGGAGAGATGATATCACATAGATGCAAGTACATGGGAATTGGGAAGACATGTAAAGTGCATAGGAGAAATTGCTTTGTTCTACGAGGCAGAAAATGCAAGAAGAACATTTGTTATTTTTCGAAGGCTACTCGATGAGAGAAACACTCGGAAGTAACAAAGTAGAAAAAAAAGATTGAGAAAAGAATTTAATTTTTAAAAAATATTGAGGTAATTGGAGATTTTGATTTAATGGAAGATTTATTGAATTATTGAGTCCAACTTCTACACTGAGTAGTTATATTAAGTCAAGATAAGTGTTAACCTATAAATAAAGGTTTGTCGAGTATTGAATCCAAATCCCACATTGAGTAGTTATACTAAGCTAAAGTAAGTAATACCAAATTAAGTAGTTATATAGGGCTAAAATAAGTGTTTACTTATAAATAAAGGTTTGTTAAAATATTCAATTCAAATCTCACATCGATTAGTTATACTAAGTCAAAGTAAATGTTTACGTATAAAACACCCTAATACAACTCGCTTTAGTATATAGAGTTTAGGTAAACATTTATATGATAAACATTTACTTTAGCCTAACATAACTACTCAATGTGGAATTTGAACTTAATATTCAACAAACCTTTATTTATAAATAAACACTTATTTAAACTTAACATAACTACTAATATAAATAAATATAATTATGAACATAACTACTCAATGAAGGATTTGAACTCAATAACTACTAACATAACTAAACATAACTACTAAAATAACTACTCAATTTTTAAAATTTTGAAAAATTTTAAAATATTAACATTTCAAAACTTACCAATTCAAAATATTAACATTTATAATTGTATTGATCGAATAAATATTTTTTAAAAAGAAATTTTGAGTATTGAAATTTGATAAATTATAAAATAATTATAAATAATAATATTAAAAATAAAACCAAAAAAAATTAATATGAATGTCATTAGATTTATAAAAATATATAAATATTTCTAATAACATAAAAATAAAAAAATAAATTTTAAAATGAGCTAATTTAAAATTAAAAAAAATTAATAATAACGTTAAAAAATTTAAAATATATTAATATCTTAATTAAAAAAATTAAAGAATTTTAAAAATTCTACCTTTAAAATTTGAATAGAGAACTTAAGCTACCTCCAATTCCATTTTAAAATTTTATTTTAAAATTTTATTTTCAAATTTTAAGAATTTTAAAAATTTCAAATTTTATTTTTCCAAACAAAAAAAAATTATTTTAAAATTTTAAAAATCTATTTACAAATAAATTTTCTTTTTAAAATCTCCCGTCCAA
>JBBYHK010000004.1:6712050-6723167 GCA_038382065.1 Adansonia grandidieri
TTTTAATCTATAATTATTTAAAATTTCATTTTTAAGTATTTGTATATGAGATTCAGACGTATTTATAAAAATATAATTTTTTAAATACATAACTTTAATAGTACAGACCCTAAAACCAGATAAAATAGGTTCTAATGGTATAGACAACGAATCCACACGATTAAGTTCTTAGTTTTTCCGGATTTTGACTTTTATTATCACGAAATAAATGGGAATTTATTTAAATTTGCTCTTATCTCCTCCTGCGTGCTCAGTCAAGTTTCATTTATAAAAATAATGAAAGAAAATGGTTCATCTAAGTTATTTGGATTTCTTAAAAGCATAAGTATTTCATTTGCAGTAGTTTGGTAGACCCAAAAATAATAGTTCACTAGTTTTCCCAGTCTTCTTCTGCATTTTTACTGAAGATAAATTTGAGTAAAAAAAAAAAAATTAAAGAAAAGAAAGACAGTAGCATTCAGTTTCTATTTTTAAGTTGTTTAGGAAGACAAACTTAAACCTTTGATGAGAGCTTTGATCATACCAACTTTTAACCCTTTGAATCTCTAAAAATTTCTTCCATTACTTTGACAAATTTAGGCCCCCCAAAAAAAGGATCAATTAAAGATGTTTGATAAGATGCGAGTGAATAGCTGAAGATATAGAGAACAGTTTAAGAATTGAGAGAAAAAAGATAAAGCAAATCAAGATTAAACGAGGAAAAAAGGGATTAGGAGTTGAAAGAGAAGTAACCCAAATGGTCATTCCTTTCCTTTTTGTTTTATTAACAAAACCAAAACATCACCATTTTGATAATAGGAAATAGGGAAGAATAAAAAAAAGGACAAAAAGATAAAATTGTCCTGAACATTTTCAAAATATCACTTAATCCTTCTCAAAATTCATAAATAGTTAGACCAGCTGAGTGGTATGGTTTCGTAGATCCTCACCATTTCGTGAAAGCATTTCTCCTGTTTAATCATTAATAATCATTGACAAAGTTGAAGTTTGGGTAGTACAAATAGGGGTTGGCAGAAGCTTAGCTTAGCTGTGAGCAATAATCTAGTTTTGCAAGTCAAATATCGACCACTTTCGACAGTTCTGCGAATATATAAGCCTCAACTTGGGGCTAGGTGGTTTGCTTATCGACCCTAATGCCAGCTTATTTACAACTTTTAAACATAAATGCTTTGTCATCTTGCCTAATCCAATTTAAAATGATGGCTTATTTAACTCTCTCTTTTTCTTGGTAACTATTGCTTAAAATCAAACTAAAAACACTTCTGCTCAATTAGCGACAAAACCAAATAAAAAAAAAGAAAAAAAAGGGATTAAATTGGCTTTTAATTAGCCCCCAACTTGTCGGTCAAATTGGCTGTTCTCGCATATAGACAAAAAAACCGAAGGTTTTAGTAAATTAAAACTTATCAACAGCATTAGTGTCTCTTTGTTGCAACTTGTCTGTTAATTAACAAAAGTTATTAATTTTTGCATCCAACCTTTCAAAGTACGTGGCTTAGCTAATTGATTAATCAATATTCGTAATTGATTTAACTTTCTACAGAAAGACTCAACCAATTGGTTCGGTTTGCCTTCATCAGATTTTATATATATATATATATATACACGTATATATTTTTTAAAACATTTGGACTTTAAATCCGTTAACAATAAGTCAATATCCATTGCAATTGGATAAAATTAAAACTTAATATATAAATAATTTGTACAGTAATTTTTTTTAACAATCCGCCTTACCTCTACGCCAACACTGAAACAATTTTAGTTTGTTTTCAATCATCGTCGAATTAGAGTGCTTATGAATCTCTTTATTATTGAATTGTTTAAAGGAAAAGGAAATTTTGTATCAATTTTTTCTATAATAGGTAGGTTTTATGATGTAAGATTTTAATTTCTAGTTATAATTGAAACCAAGCAATAATTAGTTATTTATATTTATTTTATATTTTATTACGTACGTCTGAATAATTGCCTGATTATTTATATTGAAACAGAAATTGTAATGACGTAATACAAAATCTATCTTAAATGATTTCAATAAAACAAAAAAAAAAACCCATAAATCTTTTAACATTTTATTTAGCATCCCTCAAAAGTGAACTTTCTTCGATCTGTATCACGTAAGGCCAGAGGAAGGAGATGATAAGAAAAGACGAAAGTCAGATAAACAAGACAAAGATCAGAGTCGACAAAATCAGGTTTTACGTACGATATCTCAGACTGAGACAGCCCCGCAGTACAAGTCCCTCCTTGCTGAATAAAAAATCATTACTTTTTTTTTTTTGTAACTAAGATGAAAAGATCGTACAAAATACTGATTGTAATAGATTCAATGTCGATGTCCGCATCGAATTTTATTTTCTTTAATATTCTGACCACAATGCTATGAATAAATTTAATTCCTATTTTTTTTAATGAAAAGTTCACTCCTGTATATACGTAATTATTTGTTGATACAATCATTTTTACAAATAAATTATATATAGGCTTTTCAATTTTTTTTTTTAGAAAGAAATTGGAGTTTATTAGTCAAACCTGGGCTGCTAACCTACACGTTTTTAATTTCTAACGTCAACGGCCTTACAAAATGGGCATCAGGATCACTGCTTGCAATTGCAGGCATTTAAAAGCTGAACCGAACTCCTAATTCTAACTACCCTTTTTCTCTCTATCTCTCAACTCCCCCGCAAAACAAAACATTAGAAAAACTTGTTAGACAAACTCAGACGTTAACCATGAAGCTGGTTTGGTCTCCAGAAACAGCTTCAAAAGCTTATATAGACACTGTTAAATCAGTAAGCTAATTTCCCTTGTCAATTTTCATAGCTTTTTTTTTTTTTTTTTTCCATATTTTTAATTTGATTGCTATATAAAATATAGGCCTATATATATATAGTCTTCTAATAGCGATTGCATTAACTGACCTGCAGTGTCAAAATTTCAAAGACTCAGGCGAAGCTGAGTTCCTATCAGCCATGGCCGCAGGCTGGAACACGAAGCTGATAGTGGAGTCATGGTCATACGGTGGCCCCATAGCAATCAGCGTCGGCCTTGCCATAGCAGCCCATCACACATGTGGTAGGCACGTCTGCATAGTTCCAGATGAACGGTCAAGATTAGGCTACGCCGAGGCCATGCAGGGAGCTGGGATGATGTCATCAACGGTTATAATCGTCGGTGAGGCGGAAGAAATGATGGAAGGGCTGGCGGGTGTTGATTTCCTCACTGTGGACGCAAAGCAGAAGGACTTCGCTAGGGTTTTAAGGTTTGCTAAATTGAGCCAAAAGGGCGCAGTTTTGGCATGCAAGAATGCATGCCACAGGGCCATTTCCGGGTTTAGATGGCATGGGGTTCTTGAAAAAGGGACACGTGTCGTAAGATCCGTGCTCTTACCGGTGGGGCAGGGATTAGATATTGCTTATGTAGGGTCTAACGCTGGAGGTGTGGGCTGCAAGAAGGGTTCTAGCCGTTGGATCAAGCATATAGATCAACAATCGGGAGAGGAGCATATTTTTCGAGGCTAAATTTTTGTAAATAGTTATAAATATCAATAACCTTTTGCTCGTTAAGAAGGATGAACAAAACAAAGATAAAAAAAATTATTAATTTAATGATTAAAATTTATAAATATTTTTATATATTTTGTAATTTAATCATTAAATTAATAAATTTTTTTATCCTTTAGATTAAATGTTTTAACATGCATATACATTTTTTGTCTTCTAAATCTGATTCAGTGAATTTTGTCAATAGAGCATTAATCGATTTGCCGTGTCCTTTTGGATTTTGGATGAGGTTGGCCCTGAGATCTTAATAAGTTCAGTTCATCAAAATGTTTATAATTTTGAATGGGAAACGCTTATTAAGCGGTGAAAAGGGTATTAGTGGTGTTCGTATAGGATTGATTATTTCAAAAATTATAATGTTCTATATACGGTGAATATATCATTATATTTCGTAAGTATTTAGTGATCGTACGTGAAATTAATTTTAAATCATCGAAAGTGATTTAATTTGGAGAGTGATTTATTTTTTATCTAAGAGGACGAGAAATTTGTATCATTAAAATGAAATGATATATAAAAGGGTAAAAAATACTTATCATCCTAAACTTTTATGAAAAATACACTTACTCCCCCAATGTTCGAAAAACATCCACTTACCCCCTAAAGTTTGCCAAAAAATACATTGACTCCCTAAGTTATTATTTTTAGGTTAGTTTTAAATGAAAACAAATATACAACTTGTTAATTATTAATTATTATTTTTCACTTTTTACTCAAAATATTTGTAATGACAAAATAATTAGAATTTAGTTAATTTTAATTAATTACTATTAAATTAAATTATTAATAAGTTATATTCTAATTCAAGTGAATGTTAAATGCTTTAAACTTATTTTTAATTCAATCACATATTAACTCTGAAATGAATTTATTAAAATATTTTTATTTAAATTAATAAATCACTATTATTTAAAAATTTAATGTTAAAGAAAAAATGAAAAAGAAGGGAAAAAAGAAGAATAAAAAATATATAAAAAAATACATTTTATCTCTTGAAAAAGTAACTATGTGATATTCTATTAGTCAAACTGATATTTATTCAAATCTTACTTTAAATATTAAAAATATGATTTTTTTTGTTTTAATCGATTCCTTTATCTTTGAACTTTTTGAAATAATGGTAATTGATTTATTTTTAAATAAAATAACTTAATATATTAATATCAAAGTTAATATATATTATTGAATTAAAGATAAGTTTAAAATATTTTTTTGATACAAAAATAGTTTAGGTGAGGCAGATTACCCAAATCCAGAGTTAGGACATGCTAATGGTACTTCAAAATCACTTGACTTTTGAGATTCGAACACTAAAAAAAAATTTAACATGTTTACTTGAATTAGAATATAATTTAATAATAATTTAACTAATATTTTGAGTAAAAAATAAAAGAAAAACAAAAATAAATAAAAATAAATAATTGATCATTGATAAAGGACATATTTATCTTTTCATTTAAAATGAACTTATAAATAATACTTTAGGGAATAAATGTATTTTATATCATATCTTAAGAAAAAAAAAAAAAGGTCTTATCCAAGACTTAGGGTGTAAGTAAAGTTATTTTCAAATCCAAAAGAGTTGTAATACTTTCTCTTATATAAAATCAACTATAATCAACTTTAAACCTGTCCATGAATTAAGTCTAACAGCCAACTTTTTGTCCTTTTACTAAGCCCACCTCATCGACCTATTATATTATTTAAAAATATTAAACATTTAATTTTTTATTAATATTTATAAATTTTTATAATTAAATTTAAATAATTTTTTTATTATTAAATAGTAATTTAAGCTTAATTGAGTTACAAAATCTTTGATCAAAGAGTGACTCTTACATGTAAGACAGTTAGGTAGCTTGATCTCCAACATTATCCATTTAATATGTGAATTTAAGATGCTTACTTTCTCTCAAACTTATATTGATTTTAATATTTTTAAATTAATATTTTATTTACTAAGTTCAAAAAGTAAATTTAATATTTTCTTTTAACTATTTGTTTTAAATGTTATATATATATATATATATATGTATGTATATATGGTAAATCTTTTTGTATTCTTTAATTATGGTTTTAATATATACTAGAATTACCCCCTCACTTCGCTAAGGACATTTTTTTTATTTTATAAATTTTAGTTAGTTTTAATAAAAAAATAATTTTAAATTATAATTTATTAAATTATAATTATGTATTTAAATTTTATATTTAAAAAAGAGTATTGTTTTTAAATCGCTCCGTAAGTTAATATGTATAATAATTACTTTGAATACATTATTTTAAAAATTAAATAAAAATTAATAAAATAAATTTATTTTATTTTTTCTCCGTACTGGTCGGGTACAAATCTTACATAGACTTGCAAATTAGTATGCAAACCGGTCATTTTGGATAAATTATTTAAAATTTAAATAAAAATAATTAATAAAATAATTTTTCTTAAGCAGATTGGTTACGCATTTTAAATTGATTTGCAATCAAAGTGCGTACTAATTTATTTAAATATATAATTAAAAAATATAATAAAATAATTAATAAAATCAATTTTTTTAGCTTTTTCCCAAAAGGGTCGAGTAGGAATCCAAGTTGAGAGTCAACTTAGGCATCAACTACTTTAAATACATTATTTAAAAATTAAATAAATAAAATAATTGTTTAGATTTTTTCTTTGCCAGTAAAGTATGTGTCTTAAATCGGTCATAGATCACATATAAAATAATTCTTTTAAATATATCATTCAAAACAAAATAAAAATAAAAAAACTTAATTCTAAAACAGTAATTAGTAAAATAATTTTTTAATTTTTTTGAGTAGATCAAATACATATTCTAAATTGATTCAAGAGTTACTGTATGAATAAACAATTTAAACATAAATAAAAAAGTTAAATATAATTAGTAAAATAAATTTTATTTTTTTCAAGAGAGCTAGATATAAATATTAGATCAATTTATGAATTTTTATTAAAATTAATCCTTTTAAAATAATAAAAAATAAAAATATAAAGTAAAATAAGCCTGCCGTGTGCCAAGCAAGAATCCCATTAAGGGTTCTTTTTATATATAAGATATAGATTCAGTGTGCCGGATGAAATTATTTTGACAAGCAGATTGACAAATATTTAACCTTACTTTTTTCTCAAAGGAAAATCGAAGGTAGATGGATTGTGTCAAACTCTTAAATCAATCGAAGATATGCTACTTATCAAGTTTTTGTTGGCTGCACGCGAGATTAACATCAATCAACTTTATTAATTCATCAATGAGACCGAATCTAAATATTTCGTAATTGAAAAAGGAGCGGCGTTGATTGAATTAATCTGTCGTTGATTACTTTTAATCGGTTGTTGGGCTGATAAACTTTTTTCCTTTCCCCTTCATTGAAAAAACATATCCAAGAGAAATTGATGCCCCTGTGGGCCTTGCCACCAAGAATACTACTGAGTTAGGTAAAAGGTCTATTCTAGGTTGAAATCAGGTCAGGTACTCAGAACTTAAAAGGCCTAACAGCACTGCCGACTGAGTCCCCAATTTACCTTTTCCGATAAGGTCGCCTTTGGCCCTTCCCTTCTTCCCCAAAATGGGGGTGTAAATTACATAACAATAAAGATTATCCAAAAGAAAAAAAGATGGATAAGGGGAATTCGACAATTCGTACACGTAATATTTAACTTTCTGGCAAAAATAGAGAGCCAGATGGGTGTTACATGTTCGTCAATATAATCCAATAATTATCTACAACTTAATTTGGTTAGAATTTAAGGAAAATAAAAAAAAAACAACAACAACCTTTGCCTTAAGCTTTGAGAAGTGGCGAAGTGATCCTAAAAACATGCTCTTCACCAGTCCATTTATCTATTTTAACAACCCAATGGCTTCTTTTTCGGCTGTTAAATTCGTTATCAGCCTTGCTGGTTGCACCTTTTCTAATCACCAGCAGGCCTTCACCAATGGGCAGAAAGTGGGTCTTAAATTCATGAATGTTCAAACATGGTCCCTTACGAAGGGCATTGTAGCCTACAATGAGGGCTCCCTCATGCTTTGCACCCCCTTGTGCAGCCTCCAATATTTCCTTGTGGTCACTGATATTGCAATCAATAAGCACAAAATCTGCGGTTTTGTAATCATTTAGAAGCCTCTTGGCATCCCCAATGACAAAGTTTATAGAATCTCCATAGTTTCCTAGAGCATGTTTGGATGCAACATAATGATCAAGACTGTTTAAGATGCACACCACTCTGCCACCCGTTTGACGAGCCGCCGCGACCAAGGCAAGTGCGGTGGATCCAGCAACGCCAGCACATGTCATCACCATGAGCTGCGCGTTGTTGCCAGCCGCCATGGCAGATATGAACTCAGCTACGTCAGGTTCTTTGCCTCTTTTTCCCTACAAAATGCATCAGAAATTCAGAATACACTCACATGAGGGGGAAAAAACTTATAGCATCATTCGGCAATCGGTCAATGGAAGAGAAACTAACTACAAAAGAAATTACAAAAGGGATGGATAACTAGGTAGCTTTTGCTTACCATTTTCAAGGCTCGGAGATAAGCTTTGGTGGCATTCTCAGCAGACCAACAGGCCATAATTTTCCCTTCCTTTCTTAGGGTTCTCTTGCTTGGAAGTTGAAAGTATGTTTGATGACTATAACTTTGCCAATGGTTTTATATATGAGGGGAGCCTCGGCATCATAATCCTTGGTACTATTAGAATATTGGATTATTATATTTGCATGCAAGTAACTGAGGTAGGTTCTTATTTAAGAGATTCTGCCATGACAACTGGCAATGTCTTTTTCTTTTTCGTTTTTTTTTTTTCTTTTAAACTAGGAAAATATGAGTGTTAGATCTTGGACCAATCCCAGGTAACGTCCTTGTCCTCGATTTGTATAGAAACTTCACTCACTAGTAAGTGAAAAATGAACAAAAATTCAAAGCTAGTGATAAACATGAACAGGAGTTCAGTTTGTTAGTCAATTATTCAGTCTATGTTGAATTAACATCCAATATCCATTATTATTCCCAATGGCCTACAAGGAAATGGGACAGAATAAAATTTTAGTATCTCGGACGTTGATACATCGTTATCTGGTATAGTATGGAGCAGGTTGCAGCCTATTGTCCTGTCTTGCCGACCTGCTGTGGATCACAGTTGACTGGTTTCAGATAAAACTTTGACATTAGTGGAGATAAAGTGGCACAGGAAATTTCCTATAAAGCATCGTAGGCTAAAAACAACAGACAAAACAGTAGTAGATTAAATGCAGCTGTTTAGCATCAGTGTTTGAATCGTCCGAGATCGACCAACGTTTGCATTGTTTAGCCAACGAAGGGAGCGTGTGCCTGCCTAACACAGATCAAAAAACCACTTGCAGCCCACAGTCTTGAATCTAATTAACTTAAATTGTGTCTGAAAATCAAGATCCATGCTAAAAACTAATGAATAATACATTGAGCAGAGATGGAACATGCTGGAGGCAACGACTACCACATGTTGCCAACAAGTCCCAGGAACAGTTCCCCGCACCAGTCGTGAGCTCCAGCTCTTTCTTTATAATTTTGTGACCTTCCAGGATGTAGCTCAAATTCTAGAAATTCTGAATCAGATAGTACTATTGGAATTTGATTTCTACTTCCGCCATTCCCAAAATATTCACATATTAGCTGTAATGTCCTATAGAACCACAATAATAAATTTTTAAATGAAGCATAGCAGTCAAGCAATGCCTACTGTTAAGTTAGGCAATACCCAAACAAGCCTTGACAAAAAATATAAACCAGCCCACAACTTAATGCGTGTAATGCTCTTATTTGATAACAAGCAGTGAAAATTTCCATGCCATTTTCATTAAACTTTAATGTTTCAATGGAATTTCGGGAACAGAGTCCAGAGTAAATCTTGAAAGACTACCACAGTTTTCTAGTTTACTTTGTTAATTTCCACATAAAATTTAGCTTCACCGGCCAATGGAATAAATAATGCTATTAACAATAAGAAAAATAGTTCCTGAATTGAAAACTTTGAAGTGCAAGATCAATCAAGTTGACATAGAAAACACCAGAATATGGCATATTAATTGTTATATTTTCTCCCAACAACCAACACTAGAATCTAAGTAAGATTACCTTGTTCTTCAGGCAATATGCATCGACAATCACAGCCTACCCATGATATTATACTGTTTTGTGGTCTCACTTACATTTTTTGGGACTCTTCAGAGGGTTTTACTTGTCTCTGGCTCTGCTTATCTGTTTTTAGTTTTTTTTTTTTTCTTATTTCTGAAAGAGGCCTCAACGACCTGCACGATTGTTCATTTGGCCCTTGGTTGTCAAGTTATATTGTTTACCAAATCTCAAAGCATAGATAAGTTATTAGGAAGAATCCAGTTGATGAGCGCCTATTACTTGCGGAGGTAGAGACGAGCAATGAAAACTAAATGGCATTCGGCATCCATTATTTGCAGCATGATAAATTAAAAAGAAATGGAAGAAGTGGTGTAAAATGGCAAGACAATGAAGGTTGAACCGAAACCTTCTAAGTCGGTTAAAGAAATGTTTACCAGCATTTGCATGCATGCTAAATCCATCACTCCAGCCATGCGAATGACCCCCGTCAGGCTATTACCTTTCCAAGCCTCTTCAAATTCCGCCAAGCTCTTCCAATAAAGAAATACTAAAATATGAAAATTCAAGACCTCCATTGAAGAACAACCCCTGCAAAGCATGAGGAAAGGCACATGCTCAATCCTAGCAAAATCCACTGCACATATTGCTTCAAGCAACATTAATTGGAAAACTGATGCAAAGCTAATTGCAATAGATACACAATGGCTTCGGCCAATGACACAATGTACATGTAACGGATTTCTGCTTACTCGGATAAAGAAAACCAACTTATCCAAAAAATAAATAAATAAACAGCAACCGGAAAACGCTAGAAGCAAAATTTAGCAGATGTTTAGGAATTAATCAGCTTGGTACTTAGAAATCGTACCACAAACTGCATATCCAATGGTACATTGTGAAGTTTCTTGAAGGATATCGTCCTTTTAGAACACGCCCAAATTTGCAGTTATCTCACGAAATGATTGACATATATCATAACTGCATTCTTTTAGCTTGGACCTGTTTATTAATTGTTCCCTAGAAAGGCTTGTAACACCATCAACGGAATAATTACCTTAAGTTGCTCAAATGACAGCTTACAGGGCACTAGCAATGCTGGCTATCACGTTTTTTTAAAAAGAAACATTAATTCTTTCAGATTAATATTAAACTAGCTTAACTGGGAAATTCAAACGATAAATATGAAAAGAGAATCCAAATTCTGATTCAGGTAATCCACAAGAAATTTCTTAATACATATTCTTAGTACTACATAATATAATTTGGGTGATTATGCCGCAGATAAGGTTTAAGGAAAGCGAATAAAATGTTTGGGTTGCAATTGACACTTTATGTTTATTTATTTCTAAATTTAGGCATATAGTCCCTTGGT
Organism: Adansonia grandidieri; assembly: GCA_038382065.1. Lineage (NCBI taxonomy): Eukaryota > Viridiplantae > Streptophyta > Magnoliopsida > Malvales > Malvaceae > Adansonia > Adansonia grandidieri. The sequence continues at coordinate 6,723,117 of JBBYHK010000004.1, forward strand.
TTCAATCTTTACTCAGCTTTCTAGCTGGATTTCAATGAAACAATTTTACTA
>JBBYHK010000004.1:6723267-6750212 GCA_038382065.1 Adansonia grandidieri
ATTAATAATAAAAATTTCAATTCAAACTTGATTTCAAACATAAATAATCAAATTTAAAACCGAACATGAAAATTAATCTCTTTTTTACTAAAAATATAAATATACTCGAACGAGCTCGATTAATTTAAATTTTATCTTTAATCCATTTTTGTGCCCAAACCAAGTTTCTAATTGAGTCCGAACTTGAGTTTGACTTGAGTTGCCGCCTTGAAACGATTACACCCTAATAATTTAAAGGCGAAGATGACCGTGGGAGTGAACTGTCAGAAGCCGAAAATGGCCGCAAATTAATATACCTGTTTGAATACAAGGAAACAACGCAGGAGGCTTCCGTATCTATAATTTACATGAAACTTATCCAAATTTCCCGGCCGTGGGGGAAGTTTTAACATTTTAGAACTCCTGGGAATCAAAATCAGGCTTTGATGGAAATTCAAGACCCTGAAGTGCTGGCGTTCGTCGTAAATCCTCGTCCGAATACGCAGGAATGAACCAATATCGATGGTCTGTTCCAAAAACCTGCTTATAGACAAAAACCAAAACTTGAGTAAAGTGATGAGCAATAAGATCACAAACTCCATCATTCAGGAGCAGAATAAAACTTCTAAGAAATAATTTAGCACAAATGTTCAAAATTTTGGCCAAAAAAAGGGGTTTCGAATGCAGTGAGGACTTGTTGGACAAAAAGTTACGAGCAAAACATTTTAAGAACAATTTCTGGATAACCCAAATGACAAAAGGCGGTCACAATACTAAAGGGGATAAATTGATTAGACCAGGAAAATCATCAAATGAACATTGTTTGAACGCTCTTTTGTACGAGAAATGCACGTTAAAAAGAATGGAAAACAGCAATGCGTTGTAAAAATCAGTTAACCTGTTCAAAATTTTTCTTTCGACCAAGGTCATAACGCCATTTTGGAGTGGTTTTCTTCTCATATGCCTGTTCAAAAGTTTCAAAGAAATTTTTTTCAGAAGATTCAAATCAATGTATTCTGCATTCCAATCCTAAAGAGGGTGAAAATACCAAATATCTGGCTGATAGATGGACTTAAATTCCCACTGGGATATTCAGTTGATCTGTTTGGTATTATGGTAGTTGAGTTCTTCTGAAAATGAATACTTTTTTTCTCCCTCTTTTTGGCAAGGGGAAGGGCAAAAAAATCGGACATGTGAAAGACCATATCTCGTGGTATTGTGGTATGGTACTAAAATAATAATAGCAATAAACGCCAAAAACATAAACTATTATGACATGGTACTAAAATTCAAGACGAAAATATTACCTCAATAGTTGTGGTATTAGCAGCCACCAAAGATATGTGCATGACCAAAAACCCCAAGACACTCAATGCAAACGCCAGATTCAAAACTGTGACAAGAGAACACTATCATACATTAGCACATAGTCACAAAATTTAAATCAGTCAGACGAACACAGTCCGAGCAGCCCATACCAAAGGCCAGAAAAGTGGTAGCCAGGGTGCCAGGAGTTCCAGGAATTTCTCCATCACTAAAGAATGCTATGAAATGTGGCAATAAGGCCAAAGTCACAAGACTAGTCTCGAGGAATGTGTAAAACTGCATTGAGGTTTAAAATCATAGTCAAATACATGCCAAGAAAACAGGGGCATTTCTCCATCAACATCTCATGAATTGACCTAAGTTCCTATGATTAATGCAAAGAGGAAAAACTGTCAAGAGCAAAAGGCCGAAAGAAACACTCCACAACTTCAATTTATTCATTCAAAAATAGAACTTCTTGAATCTAAGACCAACATAGCAAGTAACACCTAGAAAGCATAAAATGTACAAGAAACTAATTAAAAAATAAAGTAGACATACCAAGAAAAGAAGGAAATACTTGTAATTTAGTGCACCGACACAATTGACAACCCACACACAATGATGGTCCATCTTTAGCACACATCGCCCACCTAAAACAATGAAATTGATATGGAACTGATCGTCAAGAAAAACAATATAATTAGCAGATCAAGAAAAAGGAATGGAGAAATTTGGCATATGAAGAACTCACAAACAGAACAATGATGGCAGCGAGGTGGTTTCAGCTGGTTGCACTTCCGACAATATCGAATTTTTTGATTTGATTGGTCTGGCTGCAAATCATTGAACTCCGAACCATTCAATGGGTCAGCCTCCCCTCTCTCCTCATCCACGGCCGGCCTCCAGTTAGGTGGCACACTACCCGGATCAGTCAAAACAACAGAAAAGTAACTCCATAACAGCATAACCAACTGCATAATCACATCAAAGTTTCCACATTTAGAGTCAGTTTGCACCATACTTCAACCATCCATTATTTACATACATTCTTTTAGCAATGCGATTACAATAATCATGATCCCAAAATCCAATTTATGATTTTAGCATCAAAGGTTGGAAACTAAATGTAAAAGGGGTCCAAGAAGGAAGCTTGTGTCTTAATAACACTTCAGATTTGTTTTCTTCTCCAACATATATCAAATAGCAAGAAATATGACAATTTACACAATTTATAACCAAAAAAAAAAAGGTAAAAAAGAGGAAGAAGAAGAAAACTTAATATCCAGAAGGAGCACATTAACTAATAAGTAATCAAACACAAAACTCAAGCTTGAATATTCAGAACCATTCTAAAATTTTTAAATGTATTAGTTGAATTTAATTTCAACGGAGCTGCTTTTAAGCGAAATTAAAAAAGTTAAATTTGAAGGTCTCCAGAGATACAATATCTAAAACATAGCAAAACCCCACAAAAAAGAAACAAAGGTTAATTTTGGAGGCTTACCAGACAATGAAATAAGATCAAGACAAGAACAGCAATAAGGGAGTCAAGGCCACCATCGTACAAAGCAGGGCCATAATTGGTCAAAACGACAGAGTAGTATGTGACACCCACAACCCCTAAAACCAACAGGATCATGATCGAACCTAGACCCCTCAGAACCGTACAAAACTTGAACACGTTCCACGCCATCGTTGCTCCAGATCTATGCATAATATCCCGATAACAAATAACAAACCGGAGAAAAAAATATGATCGTTTTCTTTTCTTTTTTTTTTTTTTTTTTTTTTCTGACAGTGCTAGCAACTGCTTGAAAACTATAAGTCCAAATTAAGGTTGTCTGATTAACTTATAAGATGAAATAATCACAGGTGTTCTTGTTGAGAACAGTAGAGAAGAAAGCAATGACAGTGATATAAGATTTTTTTTTTCCCCCTGAGATTTTTGTGAAAGTGGGATTTTGAATTTAGGGCCCATGGGATTTCAAATAGTTGGGAGTGAGGCGTCGAATCAATGTTGCTCGACGGAAGACCAGAGGGAGAGTAGACTTTTTTTTTTTAATTTTATTTTTCAAAATTTCCAACTCTTAGACTAAAATAAATGGTGTAAATGCGACTTAGTAACAACTAGGAATCAATTGGATTTAATTAAGGAATAACTTTGGGTTTAATTGAGAATTAAGAAAAAAGACAAGTACTTTAAACTTTAACAAACTATACCTTTCAAACAAGACAAAAAAGAAAAATAAATAAATAAATGTTAGTGTTACCGCTTAAAGTTAGAAGACAATGTCTGCTTCTAATTTAAGGACAGCCTTGTTTCGTCATGATACTTCTTATTTTTAACTAGTAGGTCAACACATCCGTTTCATTCTAATTCGACGAGTTCTGCTTAAATTACATTGGGTTTGGTATTCATTAGCAAAATTAAAAAGTATATATTTTATTATTTATTTATTTTTATTTTTACAATAATTGTTTTATTTTTTAAATTTTATTCGTGAAATTTAAAATTTAGTGTATATAAAAAATTTTCATATAAATTAAAACATTAAAGAATAAAAATTTTAAGTAAAATTAATAAGGTAACATATATTATAAAATAGATTTATAAAGTAGAATTAAAAGAATTTTTTAAAATGATTACTACTAATCAATGGATAAAAACGCAAGTCATTTTTTAAAACTAGTACTATTACTACTAGATTTCTCAGTAAAAATGCCTTCCAGCATTTACTGCACTGATTGCCTGTTGATTCATATTTCCATTGCTAGCATTAGACTAGTACATGAACAAAGAGATAGAGCAAGCTTGTGATATCAATCATGCAGCTTATTTTTTCAGGACTAAGCTGATTTAGACTTTCAGATAATAGAGACACACTTACCTTTCATACCTCAGGACTTTAAAAAAAAAAAAAAAAAAATTCTTAGAATAGGCTTTAAAAACCAAACAGCAGAAACACTAAAATCTTCAAAGATTAATACGAAATTAATTGCTTCCAAGTTCCAAATGCGGCGCTAGCCACTTCTCAGCAATGAGCAGTGGTTGTCTGTTACTTATCACCAAAACTAATGTATAGCATCAGGTTGTCTTTCAGGAGAGGAAGCTAGGAATTCTGGTAATGCCTTCAGGGATTCGTATACCCTGCTTAAAGTAGGGTACTTGGACTGCATAAACAAGCATAAACAGTTATTTTACGTGTATACGCAAACAAATTAAGTGAGCATACAAAGTTAAGCAGTTCAATACAACTTATTTTGGGACAATCATAGACAAATTTCTTCAAGCTTGAGGTTACCATCTCAGGTAGCTATAGGAGAATAAGTTTCGAGCACTAATGGAGCATAAAAGTGGCATTTAAATGCGATAAATCATTATCTAAGAAAAAAATCAACATGGAGATTAACAAGAAAGACTACTTTACCATGTCAATCTTAAACCGTTGTACAGCCAGAGCAATCTGAGGTGCCATAAATACATCAGCCTGTAAATGATAAAACCAGATTGTCGATAAAGGGATAAAAAGAATGGGAAGAATAACACTCTAAAGTTAAAGCAGAAAAACTAAAGCCAAAAAATATCATTATCTCACAAAGTATAAAAAGAACAAGAAGAAAAAGCTTATGATAGCATTAATACATTGGAAAAAATGCGAGAGAGAGAGATAAAAAGAACAAGAAGAAACAGCTTATGATAATATAAATTAGCATTTGTAGCATGTAAATGACAAAAATGCGAGAGAGAGAGAGAGAGAGAACAAGAAGAAACAACTTATGATAATATAAATTAGCATTTGCAGCATGTAAAAATTCATCAAGGACTAACTCAAGATGATTATTGTCTTCTTTCTTTGGCCATCAAAAATGAATATTGTCTTGATGAACTAATTTTCGTGGAGGCTTAACATATAGTCGGGAGAAGGAATTTCTATATAACCTGTTCCTGGAGAATGGTAAAAAATCCTTGTTCCAATAATCTAGGTAAATTATGTTTTCAACATAAGTTTACATCAATTTGCACAGACTAAAATAAAGAAGAGGACAGCACGAATTCTAAAATTTACCATGTATACTTCTTCCCCGGTAGCATAGTTACTGGCAATATCTTTCAGCAATTTCTCGAGAGCTGAAAAACAGGGTATAAGAGTTCATGCAAGTACCACCAAGCAAGCGGTATTAAGTCAAGATTTTAATTAGATGTTTTGCATGTATATAATATGAAACTATGGCTTCAAGAGCTCGGGTTCATACCCAACCACACATTCATGAATGAAAGTTAACCATCAAGGACTACATTACAATATTAAGAATTAGATAAACGAAAACATTAAAAGTTAAACAGAATCGCTTACCATGGAAACCTTTTTCTACGCTAATTTGAGCAAATGAAAGTTGCTCTTGTGGGCCAACCTTTTCTTCAAGATATTTCTAAGAAAATGCAGGAGGGTAACACATTGGATTAAAGTATAAATACATGAGTGCCAATGAATCTATATACAACAGAATATACCAGAGTTGACAGCATATGAAGAGGCTGTATGCTAGAGCTGATAACGCTGGCAATCTGTGGATGATAAACTAGTTAATGAACCAACACAAGAAAGTCAACAAATCTCAACACATAGAAGCCAATTACCAAGAAATTTTACCTGTAGATTCAGAGCTTTTCGATGGGGATCAGCTGGTAAGAGAGTTCTTTGAGGATATTTTTCTTCCAAATACTAACCAAGAATAACAACAAATTAACTATAACTTCAGCTCAAATGAAAAACAATGGAGACCTAAGCAAAACCATCTCAAACAATAACATCAATAAAGCCCATAATAAAAAGAAAGCTAACATGAAAACCATAGCAAATTGAACCCTTTGATGTATCAGCATTTTGTCAAGATGCTATAAGGGCCTGTGGTTCCTAAGCTTAGAGTGAAATCAACAAATCAACATTCCATTTAAGTCTACTAACCAATAAGATTGCATATGAATCAGAGATGACAACATCACCATCAACTAGAACGGGAACGAAATGGAGAGGGTTCAACTTCTCAAACTCTGCAACACGAACAGAATTTTGTTAGATTTTCACTCTACAAATTACTGTATAATAAGGCCTATCTAACTCTCTTCTTTGAGTTCACCTGGAGTAAACTGCTTTCCTTTTGTCAGGTCCACCGCTTTGTAATCATACGAAATCCCTACAAATCCGTAAAAACCCATATCCCTTTGATCAAAGCACACTCATGAAAACCAGTAATTTAATGTTTCAACAAGAAAAAAAAGTGCTCATAATTCAGAAATTACTGGAAACCTAGTTAAATTCAGAGTGAATATTCGCGGAAACCAAAATCAAGTACAAAATTGGATTAGAACATAAGTAAAAACTGAGAAATTAAAAAAGAAAATGAAACGATTAATCAACTTGAAGAGAAACCCAATTAGAACGAAATTAATTAGGAGCAACGAAATGCGATAGACTGAGAAACCTTTGAGGCTCAAAGCGAAGCGAACACGCCATGAGCAGGAGCTCTGCCAGTATGAATACAAAACGAGCTTTGGAGATTTCTGCGAACAAAAAAAAAATGTTTTTGAGTTAAACCATCTTTCAGGAAGATTTTGGATTAGAAGCAAAACATTTGGAATCCGGGGATCCATAAAAAAAAAAAATAGGACGCTCTTAAAAAATCATACTGTTGCCATTGGCTTTCGGAGCTTCAACTGAGCTTTGTGTGAAGGTTGAAGGTTGAAGCTTCAAATTTCAGACATGTAGTCGGTGACGGTTGAAATTTAGCGACTACCGACTAGCGACATGTCCTAAAGTCGTTGAGTTGACTTCCATAAGTCCTGAGATAAAATTTTAGGTACGGTGAATAATTTAGTTATGCCCAAATTTTTTTTAAAATCAATTTGTTAATATCGGTAGCAATATAATTAAAAAATGCTATAAAATAAATTTTGATATAAAAAATAATAAATATATTCATATTTTATAGTATATATAAAATATAAAATATTAATAATTTAAGTGTAATTATAATATAAAAATAGTACAAAAGTCCATACTTCGGCCAAATGGATTTCGTTAGAAAAGTCCACAGTCGGATGCTTAGTTACAACCACCACACAAAAAAGTCCATATAATTTTACTTCTAAGCACCCAAGGTTGCTGGAGTAGCTCGTGTTATTGCCGTTAAGTATAGAAGCCGACGTCGATGAAGGATTTGTTGGCACTGGAATTAGCATTGCTTTTGGGGTTCTGTTTTCATAGTCACCGATCAAAGTTGGCTGGGAAGTCGTACTCGTTGCTGTCTTACAACCAGGATTTAATCTTTGCCCAGTTTGCATTTTTTTTTTTTTTTGGATAAGTATCGTTTTATTTATTCACGAAATAACTTAAGCTACTACAACAAAGCTGTAATTAGTAAATTAGTTAGTTATTATACACTAGAGAAAGAATTAAGAAAATTTTGAGGAAGTGTACAAACCTCAAGCTATACAAAGAGAAATATTTACAGAATCAGGTTCAGTGCTGGTAAGTGGCATCAACTTGAATCTAATCTCTTCCTTAATGTATACAAACCGTAATGCAATCTTCCATTTCTTTCCTTCCAAACATGATAGATAGTCGCATTCCACACCAACTTCAGTATAGTGGTGAAGAGAGAAATGCCTTTGAGACCTTGAATTGCCCATTCAAGAAATTCTTCCCTTTTGCAACTGCATATATAGAGTTTGAAAAGCCAATTGTTCTGCAACCATAAAGCTTTTGAGAAATTGCATTTGAAGAACAAATGGTCTCGGGTCTCTTGCTCTAAGTTACAAAGAGTTCAAGTTGTGTTCACTTCAATTCCCCAATGTTGAAGTCTCATCATGGTTGGCAGCCTATCCATAATGGCCATCCAGAAGATAACAAAATGTTTAGGAATGTGAAAAGGATACCATAAAAACCTATCCCATCTTACTTTCATTTTCTTAGGCCTAATATTTTGCCAAATCTTGGTAGCAGAATAGGAACCACCAAGGAATTTCTAGACTCATTTACCATTCTGTTCACGTAAGAACTGACTTGCCACTTGCCTCAGTTTAAGTAGTTTCCTCCAACTCCAACCAGATCCTTGGAAAGGTGCAACCTGCCAAAATGACCTTCCCCTCAACACATAAGCCTGAACCCAGGCAATCTATAGCGAGCTTACTTCGAAAAATAAAGCCCAAAATGCTATAACATGCAAACAAGATTTCAAATAACGAGATTCTTTAGTCCCAAGCTCCTTTTCTGATTTTAGATGGCACACATCATACCAATTCACCCTGACTCCTCTAGCTGGAGAGTCTTTACCTGTCCAGAGAAATCTGATGAGAAGTTGATTAAGCCTATTGAGGATGCCTTTGGAAATAACAAAATGCTAGGCAAAAAAATTCTGAATATTAAATAAAACAGATTGAATAAGCTAAACCCTGCTAGCATAAGAAAGAAGTTTGACAGACCAACATTCAATGCGTACAGTCACCTTTTCAATCAGAGGTGCACAGTCCCTGGCAGTAACTTTTCGAGTAACCAAAGGGACTCTTAGATAATATAACGGAAGCGTCCCTATTTTGAAACCAGTAGCTTGGGAAATCAGCTACATTTCCTCATTGCTTATACCAGTGGAAAATAGTTCGCTTTTGGCACAATTAAGTTGCAATCCTGACATAGTGTAAAAGACTTGTAACACAGCTTGCACCTCGGAAATGGACTCCAAATTCCCTTTGGTGAAGATAAACAGGTCATCTGCGAAACATAAATATGTGATGCCAAGCTTTTTGCATTTGGGATGGAATGCAAAAATACCTGATGAGGCTGCGGTGTCTGATAACATTAATAGCGCATTCATGGAGAGAACAAAAATATAAGGGGAAATGGGGTCTCCTTGAAGGACACCTCGAGCTCTAGGAAAAAAAATCCTACAAGGCCTCCATTGATCGATAAAGAAAATCTGGAAGTGGTTAGACAGCAACTAATCCACCGGATAAAAGTTCGTGGAAATCCCAATGCAGAAAGCACTTTAGTAATAAAGTCTCGAGTTAGAGAATCAGATGCTTTTTGCAAATCCACTTTAATTGCACACCTAAGAGAGAGCGAGAACCGATTGTACCCTTGGACGAGCTCGTAAGCCATCAGAATATTTTCAGTGATGCCCCTACCCATAATGAAGGCATTTTGATTAGGCCTAACCAGAGAACTCAAGTGAACTTTTAGTCTGTTTGCCAAGATTGATGTGATGTTTTGTAAACAACAGAACAACAAGATATAGCCTATAGTCCTTTATAGTTTGAGGATCTTGGCATTTAGGAACAAGTGCAATTATTGTGGAGTTAAAAGCAGGATGAATGTCCTCTGAATTGAAGAAGTGAAGAATGGCAGCAATCAAATCATCCCCAAAAATAGCCCAGGCAGCCTTGAAACATTTTGCACTTTTTTCTGATCTTCTATGAGTTTCACAATGTTGGCACTGGAATTCACTGCCAAAGAAACGGAAGAAAGAGGCTTTCGAACTGCGGATGGTACCTTTGCTACATTTAAGGGATGCTTTTTTACTACACGACCAGGAACCTCAGAGTTTCTTCTACCTAGAACAGCCGCCCCCACAATGAAAAAAAAAATAAAAGAGGAAGTAAACGTAGAATATTTTTGCAATGATAAAGGTCTAAAATTCCATGGTTGAAAATGTAAACCTTCTAATCTGGTTATAAGACTAAAATATACCAGAGTAAATTGCAAAGCCACTTTGATTGCCGGTAATTTCTCAAGTTATTTTGATTCGAATAGTCAGCCTTCTTATTAGGATGGAGACGGGTGACGAGTTTCTCAGGCTTTACTTGCTGAACCATTGCTCCACCAAGGGAGAGTTTCGTATTACTGGCAGCAGTTGTTGGAGGTCTAGAAGCCTTCTTTTCGCTTATGTAGGGGCTGGGTTTGAACCATAAAGTGCTTTCTGCTCTGCTGTCAGCTGTCCGTGAAGTTTCTTTTGGTCCTTAAACACAAATAATTCAATCATGGTTTAAGATGACAAACTTGTTATCATCAAAATGAGGCTAAAATTAATCGGAACAGAGCTCATACTCTCTGCCTCTGCCTTTCTAGTTCTTTTTCTTGCCTTAGGCTGCTGTAGTCCTCGAGCACATAAAGAAGTTGTCGCTTAATACACTTTAAACATAATCATAAATTAATTTATAAAATGGGCATTGGCGATTGGCTATAACAAGTACTAGAAGAAAAAAGAGTTCTGCGGTATCTTAACTTTGACCAAATCACAAGCCAAAATGCAAAATTTCTGTAAGATCTGACCAAATCAATTTTTATATGAATGCGTCATCTTGTTCCAAAATTTAATAGCATCATACATGAACTCAGCCCCTCTTTCTTTCTCCCAAGCCGTGGTTTTTAAAGTTAAAGCCTTCACCATTGCTGCACCAATAGAAAGAAATTTATAAAACTTGATCAGTTATAAAGATGTGAACACAACCAGGATTTTGCTGGACAAAATTACTGGAATTTTGTTAACAACTGCCCGAGCCTTCTCAGCACGTTTCAGAGTGAGGTGTGCTCCTCTTTCGGCGTTGTAACGTTTCTCATCCTAAAGTTGAACAATGTGTAAGTCCTTGACCTAGTTGTAGAAAACGAGACTACATATTATTCCAAAAAAGCAATTTGATACCAACCCTATTGTGCTCTTCCATCCAGCTCTCTTCTCCACATGCAGCCAAGCATTTCTCCGCCTTCTCAAGTATTTCTTCGCGGCTGAAAGTTTCCCCTTTAACCTTCGAAATCTGAAGGTCGATTTGTTCCAACAGAAACACGTGGCCCCACAAAACATTGCCGATAGTATAACAACAAACTATTGGTGAATCATAGCCTTCCAGGATAAGTTCATTTTAAAATTAAATTAAAAGACATTCCTCGAAAATTGGAAATCCGTTATTCAGTATGTCCGCTGGCATTACAGGCTAATACAAATAAATTTTTTCATATTAAAAGAAAAATATAACAGGCAGTGGTTTCTGCTTAGGTATTTACCAGGCCCCATAACTTCAAGCGAATAATCTGCTGAAACAAGTGCTTCCATGACCATGTAAGTCCTTCTGCACATATCCTCTAAGTCAACCTTCTTTTCCAGAATAATTTCCTTCATTCTACTTGTTTTGAGCTGCTCAAGCCTAAGCACTTCCTCCTCAACCTACATGAAATTGCACGTACTGATAGTTCTATTTAATTCATTCCATACATAAACTGAGTGAAATATTGGCAGTAAGTTGAAAAGCACAATTGAAAAGTACTCAAAATTTTTTTTTAAAAAAAATTGTTTCCTCACATTTTTATAAAGTCAATGGGAAGCATATTGGGCTCTATAATTTCAGGTTCAGAAGCTGCAAATTTACAGGTAACATTCAGAAACATCTGTTGTTCCTCTACTGGTATATCTATCAAATGCCAAAGATCCAACAAAGCAGATGCAAGATCTTGAATCTGGTAGAGGCACAGCTCAAAAGATCATTAACTACCAAACTGAAACAAATGTTCGAGGTCTTAAATAATGGAAATGAAAAGGTTAACTACATTTATTATACTAGTACTAACCTTCAGAATTCTCTCTATCTTTAGTTCATGCAGACTTTGAATTTGAGCGGCCAACCTTGCAATTGTATTGTTACTTGCGTCTTTTCTCAATCAAAATCATTCAAAGTGGGAGGATTCTACAAAGTTTGAAATCCACACCAAGAATACTGCACACTTAGTTTATAGTATTTAGGTGGTCCTGCACCGGATTCAAATGAATGATCTGCAAGTGATATTAGGTAAAATCAGTACAAGAGAGCAATCATTTTTTAGCGCCGCTCAACTAACCCAGGAAAATCCTATATTAAATGTGGTTTGTCAATCAATATTTATATACTAAATACTATGCTATTGATTATGAAGTCTCATGTTGCTAGTGTCGTCATTGACGGAGAACTGATCATAAGGGGACATCTAACCTTCTCATTTTGAAGTTCGTGCAGCTCACTGTGTAATCCTTCAAGTCTTCTTAAAGACAGGTTGGTCTCGTCAACAAGCAACTTATTTCCATTTTGTTCTCGAAGCCCTAAAATCTCATTAGATATTTTCTGTATTTGCTTTTGTACTCCAACAATTTGATTAATTCTTTCCTCTTTCTTCCTACGCATATCCTCCAAGACGGGATTAATGGTTTCAAGCTCTTCCTTCAAGTTCTCGCCAGGCTTCAAATCATACTGAATAGATACAATCAATAACATAAAATTACTCACAAAAATCAAAAGAAGCCCATGTTAACTAATACAAATAGATTGATCGCAGTACCAATTAACCGCGCTTACATGCACTGGCTTCCCCCCTATAGAGGTACAGATATCCCTAATCAATGGCAATATCTCGTTGCAGTTTAGTTTCTGCAGTCTTTTGTATCGTCAACTATTTTCAGGTAGACCTTGAGGCATACTTGTTCCAGTTCAAAAAGCGTTGCATCGCATTCGACATCAGCCTCCCCAACTTCATCCCATATTTTCTGTTATAAATAAAGCGAGAAAATAACTTTCAAACTACGTAATGTCCATGAATAGGCAAATGATAAATATGTTTTGACACTTGAGAGATCACAAGGAGAACCAGCAATTCTCCCCGCAATAATCCGCAGGTTGTTTCAATGCTTGTAAACTGCTCACTGTAATTATTTAACATGGAATTGGCAATATTCTACAACAAAAAGAAGCCCTTTTGTTCTCAGGAGTCAGGAAGAATAATAAAAAAGAAATAGAAAGAAAACTAATAAAGGTGATTATATATATATATATATATATGTATATTCTCTTCTTTTTCTCGTTTCAACTTTCCACTAGCCAAACAGGTAGTAAGCATTGTTAGTCCAAGTTCTCTAATTTCAAATAAAACAAAACAGGACAAATAGAATGTGAATTTGATGATGAATATTTACCGTTTCTTTAAGTTTAAATTCTCTATGTTTGTAGTCATAATCAATCGAGTGAATAACAAACTGATTAAATTCCTCACTTTGAAAGAATGCTTTCTTCACTTTTCCTTTCATTTTCTCTACAGCCAAATAGACAACGTGATAATTAAGCTGAAATTGAACAGAGAAACAAAGCCTGAAAGGTGAGGGGGGGGGGACGTGGAAATTACCAAGAACTTTCGAACTTAACAAGTGTTCTACTCAGTACCGTCGGGGGTGATTGACGATCGGAGATCCTATTCCAGATGACGACTGGATTTGGATTCGATTATATATCAGGGAATTGCGGGGTAAAACAAGAGAAAAATGCAACGCTTGAATTACGAGTGAGATTATGAGAGGAAAAGGAGGGGCGGGAGGAGCCGTTATGTGGGGGATTGATTGTAGGAATAATGGCGTGGCAAAATCATGAGCGCTGAAATAAACATATAGGAAAGAGTATCTAATATATCAACAATAAGAATGACAAAGACACTCAAAAGAAGGTTCGAACTTAAAGTTGAATCCGTTGAGCGGAGTAGCTTTAATATTTAAGTGTCAAACTGTTCATGGAAGAGCAGCCCAAACCTAGGCCCATAACAATGTTCTCGTTTGGATGGACCCCTTAACATAACGTCCATAAAGACCATAACCATCATATCATACATAAACATGTCTGACAATTACAATATTTGTTGTCAAAATAATTATGACACTTTCCTATCTATATGTTTTAAACCAGTTAATTATAATTAATGGAAATACCACGTTTTTGGGTAACCGTGTTTAGATGAATTCAGATGCTAGATAAACTCATAACTTATGGAAAAGATATCAGTGCAATATTTAAAACTCAAACATTGGGTTCAGTTCTAATTATGTTTCTATGTGTAGAAAGTATGAGAAGGCTAAAGTTGTTGACCATATGAAAATATAGAAGAATCCAGGTCTACAGTTAGGTGATGCTGATGCAGTTTTCAAATTGAACTTTAAACTGATTTATATGTTTTCTCTAATATCTTTTCATCTTTGCTGTCAATTTCTTGAATTAATGTTGTCATCTTTCTCCTTGACATGTCTATAATTTGTCAGATTTGATCTACTGGGGATTACAGAAAATTGTTAATAAGAGGTTAGAAAGAAAAAAAGGTGCAATTTCATTAGATTCCAGAATCAATTGTGGTTATCGGCGACAAAGCATATTAAAAGGTTATGCAAGCTAACAACAATTAAAAGTTTTTAGCCGGAATCAGTTGAAGGCCAGAATCGAACACCAGGAAGATATCCGGAAACAAAATCCCGGGCTAAAGCTTGGGCCTCCTCGTTCTCCGTTACTTGATCAAAAGGTTTTGGATAACTTGTCAATTCCATTGAAGTCTGTTGTGGATGTAACGGATCAAAGTGCATGGACATGTTGGAAGAAGACACCAAGTCGGATCCTATTTCTGATGAGGAATGAAGGGTCGTTGGCGATGGGCATTGGGCTTGAGATGGCGGCATTAGAGAGTGACGCTGCAACGTAGAAAGATAGGCCTGAAAGTGGGCCAGCTCTGCCTGTAAATTCACTACCTACAATCATAAAGATAAATTTAAATTTAACTTATTAATCCCATGAGTTCATACATCGAAAGAGCTTGAAGGTTTGCTGACAATGGAAAGGGCTAAACCGGCCGGATAGAAAATAAGATTAACATAATGCAAGAATTAAAGGTTTATCAGCAAGATAGCAGACATAACTGAGTCAAAATGAACCTTATTGTCAGCAGCGGTTAATCAGGGGCAAACCGAGGCTTCGGCTCTCCCTCAAAACTCCTTTCTATCTCTCAGAAACCTAGTTTGGCCTTAAAAATTTATAATTTTATCCTTTTATCTCGATCCCTCCATACAGAATTTTTGGTTTTACCCTAATTGTGTATTAAGAATATAATTTATGTTCAATTATGTAATGAAATATAAATTAACTATTTGTCTTATCTCTCTCAAAGATTCAAAGTATAGTCAATGTTAAGAAGATAATGATATCCTACCTAATAAAAGCCCATATTATAACTCCTTTGTGTTCATCTACCCAATAACTGGAATTGGAAAGAAAAAGAAGATACTGTATCCTAATTCTTCAAAATTAGTATTGTTAAAATTCGTGTCCAAAATGGTTTGAACAACGAAGGACGGCCATATTTTATGAAGTGATGAAGAAGATAGTTATCCATATTTCATGATGAATTTTCCCAAAGTCATTTCACTAAGAAGAAGATCCTCAAAAGTAAATCTCGCCATCCGGCAAGGGTAAGATTTGATATCTAATACTTGCAATTATTATTATTTTTTTAAATATCTCGACTTTGATCTCTTTTATAGATAAAATCAACAACAAAAGAAGATAGGGAATTTGGTGGAGGAAGTTAACCATGGTCGAACCTACACAGGGTAGGACCTATGAACCTATATGCAAGAAGAAACAACCATCAATACGAATTGTTGTAATAAATCATATATCTTAATTATACTAAGATTACTAAATTTTCTGCACTCTTTACCTTATGTATAGAAGAAAAAAATGCTAATCTAAACATATATTTCTCGAGTTAGTAAGCTTGCTTGCCTACCCTTCTACCTTCACATCTGCTGGTACTGTTATTGAATTATCGCCATTTTTTTATAACTTTTTTTTATTTTTTTGATCACATGCCTTTGTCCTTGGTTTTGTTTTTGGTGTTCAAGAAATAAACGAAATATAGGGTTACCAATGTGAAAACTTTGACTAATTAACTAGATTGCTTCCACTACATAACAAAAATATGGCATTTCAGTTGTCAAACTTTTACCGAGTGGCTACTCCCTCCAAGACACACGTTTGCATGAATACTTAGAACTTTTAATTTAGTTATAGAGTTTTATATTGGTTTGGGGGAGGTGAGGTCTATGTTATGAAACAGCTGGTTTCTTATGTCAAATCGATTTTAGTCTAGATCTCATAATTTTTTATAATTTAATAAAAAAATAATATAAACACGATAAATCAAAAAATATATATTTTATTAAAATTTATATAATATAAATAATTAATTTATTAAAATTTATGTAAATACATAATATTTCAAAGCATAATTATAAAAAAAAAACCAATATCATACAAATTAATTAGTCAATATTTTATATAAAAAAAAATTAGCTAGGAATGGACTGGTTTAAGCTTCTCTCTTACACTACTTCCACATCTCTAATTGAGAAAACTTGTAGCCTCGGTGTGCATGCAAAGAAGAAAATACAGGAAATGAAATTCTAAGATTAAGTTTTGCAATTTGATGCCTTTAATGTTTTTTTTTTAAACAAAATAAGAAATAAATCTATATGCTTAACTAAAACTTGTTTAACTGCATGCATGCCAACATAATTGACGAGGTTTCTCTATAACCCGTGATTTAGTGAAACCCTGAACTCAAAAAATAGAAAAAAAAATTAGAAGGAAATTTAGCCCTAAGATTTTTTTTTAATTATCTTTAATGAATTTATCAATTGATCTGCCTTAGACTAACATGCCCCGCCCAATCTTTAAGGCTGTGAGTGGAAGAGAAAAGGAAAGGAAAAGAAAAGAAATTTTAGAATCAAAATAAGAGGGCTAACCTGTTGTTGGAGGGTAAAGATATGGCCAGCACAGCCATAAACAGGGTCTCTAACCCTAGCCAAAGCCTCATAACAGAGTGAAACAACAGCATCAACGCGCTTGTGAGCCGGTATTCGCTGCAGCATCTTGGAAGCATTGCTTGCTCCAAAAACCTTGTGCACGGCCGCAAAGTGAGCCGTGCCTTGGTCCGAGTCAAAATACGGTGCAAATATGCACTCTTTCACGCACTTTCGCCGAAGAAATTTGCAGGCGCCACAAGGCCCACCTCTGTTATTTGATGCACTCATCTCCCTCCCTTTCTCTCTCTCTCTCTCTCTCTCTCTCTCTCTCTCTCTGTAATCTATAATAGCGGCGTCAAAATAGGGGGACAAAGAGAAAGAAAGTGAAGGATAAAATGGGTATTTAGAGTGCAGACTGGGTTCTGTTTGCTAACTGGTTTTAAATACTTACAAAAACGTTGAAAGCTCAACTCTGCTACTCTAATGGTGGGTTATTGCAAAAAGAAAAAAAAACTGGTTGTTCCATGCTTATTCTTTCTATATATTTCCTTTGTTTGTGATCAAAATCAGACGTGTACATTCTTTTTCCATTTTTAATTTGACGCGTTTATATTTTTTAATCTAGGTACTTAACCAGTATAATATAAATATATAACCCATTATTATAATATAAAAGAGTATTTTATTGCTATTTGTATATGTTAAGTTTTTAAGTATTTAATTTGTAATTAAAATGTACCACTGATAAAATGGATTTATATCTCTATATATAGAGAGAGATTGTTTATAACATTTGTAGGTTTAATTTATGTATAAAAGGGAGAGGTGTTTTTTTTTTTTTTTGGGTTTTGGACTTAAACTTTAAAGCCATGGCAAAGTATATAAGGCAGAAGGGAAGTGGAAAAGTTGGTGTTTGTATCACAGATTTGAACTTTAGTCTTATTAAATCACGCGACCTTAAATTTGGAGTGCTCGTTAACAAATCGCACGACCTTAGGCTTAAGATTTGTTTTCTTGGGCCTAAGTCAACTTTTAAATACTCAAAAGAAAAATCTAAAATCTCCGAAGGCATTAAATAAAAAAAGCTTAAGAGAACAAAGTAGAAAAGAAGAATACAAAGAAGAAAGAGAAATGCTCTAATGTATTTTTCAAATGTTTGATAATAGGTTGGAGAGGCCTTTATTTATAATTACATTCTTTATATATCAACGGCTCATATTAAATTAATGGATGGTAAGGATTTATACTTATCTACAAAATCTAGAATCCCAGATAAATTTAAATTTTATTAACTCTATCTTTATCCAGTTTTTAATAAACTTAAGTAGTTGTTTTTAATTGAATCTCCAAACTTCTAGAAACTGATCCTTTTAGAATTCTCCAAATATTTGGCCTATTTCGATGGGCCCAATTATTTCATGCAACTTGTATCTTTGGGCCTGGGATGATTAGTGAGGCCCATGGCATTCTCCCCCACTTGTTCCCCCAATGTCTTCATCATGTCTTATGGGATTGCACAATCATATCTTGGAATTGCCACAATACCTCGACTATTTCCTAACTCACCTTATTATCGGGTAGTCATTTCCACTAGACAAAGCACTCATGCCTTGGCCTATAACTCTTTTGTCATACCACTCGATCTACAAGAATGCATTGTACACCTCTGTCATAAAAAGGTCTTCACTTTTACTAGTACACACTGTGACTTACCTCGTCTGGATCCTTCTGATCCTTATGGAATGGCTTAAGCATGCTGACATGGAAAATGAGGTGTATGTTAAGCTTTGTCGGCAACTCAAGTTTGTAGGCCACCTTGCCCGTTTTAGAACTCTAAAAGAACCCTCGTATCTCCACATAAACCCTTTGGGCATGCTTAGGTTGCATAGCACCAAGTATAGTTTGATAAGAACTAAGTCTCTATCCACTAAACCCATCCATCTTGAGCAGTCCAACTATGAAATCTATGGAGACACTCTTCCATGGCTGCTTCAGTATGGACAATGGCTGCAATAGTTCGGCTGATGTTCTCTGCTCAACCTTATCTTGTTGGCACATAAGGTAAGCTTTCACATATGCCTTAACTTCATTGTCCATATGGGTGGCTAATATAATGGTCCTCTAAGAGTGCTAAGGTACAGTGCATACTAGGATGACCAGCCTATTTCGAGTCATGGCACTGCTGCATGAGCTCTTTGCGCAATTTCCCATACTAAGGCAAAAAAAGACAGTGTCCTTTGGTGTAGAGTAAGTTTCTTTTAACCAAAATCGTCTAGTCTTTCCTTCTTTGGCATTCTCTATAAAGGTCTTGGCTATGGGATCACAAGATAACCTTTCCTTGAAGTGCTCCAAAGGTGAACTTTCAATGATGGTTACAAGATCTACCTTTCAACTTAATGCATCAATCACAACATTCACTTTCCCTAGCTTCTATTCCCTGCTGAAATCAAACTCGATCACGAAAACCTGCCAACGTGCCTGTTTGGAGGACAACTTTTTCCAGGTTAGAAAATAATTGTTTGCAAAATTATCAGTAAAAACAACGAACCTGGACCCCAACAGGTAATGTCTCTATGCGGGCAAGCAATTGACCATTGCGGTCATGTCTTTTTCTTGGACCATAATGCCTCTCAGTCTCATTAAGCTTACGACTCTTGAATACCTTAGGATGTCCATCTTGCATCAACACTCCTTCAATCACAAAATCTAATGCATCAATATGAACCTCATACTGTTTAGTATGATCCAGTAAGGCAAGTATGGGCTCCTCTGTCATGGGACACTTCAACTGATCAAAGGCGTGTTGGCACTCAGGGTTCCAATCCCACTTTTTTCCGTTCTTAAGTAAGTCTGTCAATGGCGCAGTGATGCTGGAGCAGTTTTTGACATAGTGTCTGTAGAAGTTCGCTAACCCAAGGAATGATCGCAACTTTGTCACTTGGTTGATGGCTTCCCATCAAATATGACCTGAACTTTGCTTCTATCCATCCGAATCTTACCATCTCCTACAATGTAGCCTAAGAATGACACATCGCGCTGGGCAAATGAACACTTCTCCTGTTTCATATAAAGCTCATTCTCGCACAAGACTTGGAACACCTTCATCGAGTGCCCCACATGCTCTTCAAATGACTTACTATAAATCACAATGTTGTCAAGGTAAACAACCACAAAGCGATCGAGGAAAGGTTGAAGTACCTTGTTCGTTATAGTGCAAAAGGTCACCGAAGCATTAGTTAGACCAAAGGGCATCACCAAGAACTCATACGAGCCGTGGCACATCACACATGCTGTCTTTGGCTTATCTTTCTTCGCTATTCTCACTTGGTAGTACTTTGATCGCAAGTTAAGCTAGTGAACCATTTCGCATCTACGAGCTAATCAAACAAATCTGCGATGAGTGGGATTGGATACTTGTTTTTAACAATGAGCTTATTGAGTGCTCGGTAGTCTATACACAGCCTCAAGGACCCACCATGCTTCCACTGAAAGAAATAGGTGCACCAAACGAGGCTTTGGATGTTCTAATGTTCCCGGCATCCAAAAGCTCCTTCAACTGTTTCTATTAGTCCTCTCACTCTAGTGATGACATTTTATATAGAGCCTCAGCTAGTGGTTTAGCATTGGGCACTAGCTCAATCTTGTGATCCATCTCTTTCTTGGGTGGTAGCCTATCTGGCAACTCTGCAAGCATCATACCATTAAAAGACTGCAACACCTTTAGCACCTCCAATGAAGTCTCGTCCATGGATTTACAAGGCTCACCAAACTTTAGCTAAAATTATTAATTGCATGACCTTGCTAATGAATTATGATAAATTCTTTTAAAAATTTAAAATTACTAATTAAAAAAATCAATAGTTATACAATATAT
This sequence comes from Adansonia grandidieri, assembly GCA_038382065.1. Lineage (NCBI taxonomy): Eukaryota > Viridiplantae > Streptophyta > Magnoliopsida > Malvales > Malvaceae > Adansonia > Adansonia grandidieri. The sequence goes on from JBBYHK010000004.1 coordinate 6,744,056, forward strand.
TTTTTATTGACAAAAAAATAAAGATAATTTTGAAAGAATGAATGTCTTAAAAACTTTGAAATTACAAATTATGATTTATTCTAAGTTTAGATAAAATGATTTTCAATTTGATTTTTTTTTTTTTTTTTGGAAACAAGATTGCATGATAACATGGGTAGAGTTATAGAGTAGAATTAAAAGTGAAAATAATACGAAGAGAAGAAATTGTAATAAGCTAGAAAAGAAAAAAAACACCTATTGGGTTGTTTATTGAAGATTTGGAGTTTTGTCATAAGTCGGAAGTTAATTTTTTTTTTTATGAAGTTCACATTATTGCACTTTAAGGATTTGTACGTAATAATTTATGGATACAAAAATTTTTTTTAAAAAAAAAACTATGATTTTAACTCTTCTTGAGTAATAATTATGTATGAATTTAAAAAGATAAATTTAATATGAATGAGTTAATTTAAATTTATTTAATATTAATAAATAAACTAAAAAATTTTTAAAACTTTAAGGGATCGTGCCCTCGAGCCACCAGCAAGATCTGCCATTGCCCACCACCACCTTCATCACCCCACACACTCAAAATACATATATCATTGCTCTGATGACTATACTCTTGCCCCAATTAGAAATTTGTGTATTTATATTATATTAATATATTTATTATATTATAATCGTATTTAAAATATTTTATATTTATATATATAAATATTATAAAATATTATTGTTTATATTATATTTGCATCATTGTATCTTATCCCATCCTTTCCCTTTTTCCTCTCCTTAGCTTTCTTTAATCTTTTGTTTTCACCATTGTTTGTCTATGGTCTATGTACTATCAGCAATATTAAATGTGATATGCGCTTATAAATATTAATTAAAAATTATTTAATTATTTAATTTTTTTAAAAAATAATATTTAATTTAACTTAAGTTTATATATATCAGCTAAACTTGATTTAGGAAAGATTATGTGATAGAGAACAAGTTAGACATAATATTAGCAATCATGTTATCATCAATTTCACTTATTTTAAACATTCTTTTGTCATCTAATCATTAAAAACGTTGGCTAGAGTTTGACAATTCTTTTTAGGGCACGTAGAAGTGATGAATTTTATGGAAGAAAATAAGAGTTGAATTGACGCATCAAGGTCTCACCGGTAACATGGAGCTATTATATATATATATAGGAATTCAACGAGAGATATCGTGTTCACATGTCCAACCTCTCTCTCTCTCTCGTGCCCTCTTACTTTTTTTTTTTTCTTCCTTTCTTGGCAATATTTTGGGCAGCTTTATGGCTGATATATATATATATATATATATAGCTTGCCCTCTACTTCAATGTAGCAACATGATGGCAAATCATTCCATCGAAAATGTCATACGTGCATGAATATTATCAGATTGGATTGATTTATGCCTTTTATTATTTTAATATTGTCAACTAAAAATTATAAGCTGTGGGTTTCAACTTTCAATCCTATCCTGTTATTTTTTATTCAAATATAAATTTTTATTAATTATTTATTAAATTTTAAAAAATTAGCTTCAAATAATAAAATTTAGTTTTGGTGGATCGGCCAATAAAACTGAAGGAATTGTGAGTATATTGATTCACCCTTCAATCCGATGTTTAAAACATTATTTGTTTGTATAGGAACTCTATGAATGAAGTAGGGGCAGTTGAAGGTAATCACCCCACGAGGGGGACTCCGCAAATTTCAAACTGCAATAGATTGCTTACTCATTTCAGGGGATAAAAGTTTACGCGTAGCAATAATTACCTATTTGTATTTGTCAAAAGTAATCATAAAATGAAATAGCAAAAGAGATCAATCAGTTCCTTTATTAATGTTTCTTAAAGAAATACTCTTTGCTGCATGCATTTGCCCTTCAAATTGTTCGACCATGTATTTACAACTATATGCATGTTTTAATAATGGGTTCAATGAGTGCAATTTGTTAATGTTTTTTTTTTTTTTCATTTTTTTTAAGAAAAATTTTAACTTCAAATCAACTTTTTACAAAATTCATAAAAAAATTGTAATAATTATAAAATTTTTTTCTATTTTTGACTTGGTAACAAATTGCCTTTAAGTAGTACATAACAATTTATTGATTACTTATTTCAGTACTTATACGCATCGATATTGTTAAATTTCAATTTATTATTTTAAGTTAATTGACATTTTTAAAAAAATATAAATATACTTTATTATTTTATAAAATATATTTTATACACATACGAAAACAATCATTATATATATATGATTATAAATATTTAATATTTAAAATTTTTAAATATAAAATAAAAATAAATAAAAATATTAAAAAATATTTAACAAACAAACTTTATTTTAAAATATAAAATAAATTATTATTAAATAGATTTAATTATTTTAAAAAAAATTGATGAATCTTTACAAATAAATGAATTTAAAGTGTGGTCAACACACAACAAAAATAGATCAATGGTCAAGACGACCAAGCTAAGTTAAATATCAGTCTCGGCACGAGAAAGCACGTTTCAGTAAATTACCCATCAGTCCATTACATCAAATCACGATACGTTGCATTCTGAAACGGTCGTCACTCTCAATCGTCTCTCTCAAGGAAAGATCAGACTTTGGTCAGCGAAACTCATCAAACAGTTTCCTCAACTGGTTTTCGGTTTTTCCCTTTTATTTATTTTTTAAAAAATAAAAATAAATTTCATTTTGATAAATAAAATACTCATAAGTTACAAAGAGGTAGATAGAAAATTTCTAAAGCATTGTTATACCTATATGGACCTCTACCAAATAATGGTTGGTAATTAGTTATTATACGCAGTAAAAAAATGAAGATTGGAAATTAAAAGAAAAAGGCTTAATCATTGAAACTTTAGAGAGATAAAATTTTTAATTAAAGGGTAAATTATTATTAATTTAATAAATATAAGAGGTGAAGAGAGAAAGTTAGTGTTGAAAATTTGTCAAATTGTAGAGCCGCGCCGTTCGCCGCTTGTCTGGTGCGTGCTTGAGACGCTGAAGTAACCAAGGGATTGAAAACTTGCCTGCCCTTCTTTACCTAGTTAATTCACTAAACTCTTCCATCTTCAATTATTCACACTACTATTGCTATACCAATCTCCACCTAATTAGTAATATGCCTTTCAAAGTCCATAAAATATTACTGTGTCATAGTAAAAAAAAAGCTTTATAATAGATTATCTAAAAATATAATATTTGGCTGATCAATTGATTAAAATATTAAATTGATAAAGAAAGGATAATTTTATTTAAGTTTGAATACTGAATAAAAGATTAATGAGATAGTGTAGACGAGTAATTGAATCTGAGAAGTGCTGGAAAAGGCTGAAACGATGTCAATACCATTACCGGGATCTTTTGAGTGCATTTTTAAGCTCTTGATATAATTACTTAGAAGCCGCCTTGGGTTTAGGGTAAATTGTCACACTAGATTTGCAGCTCTTACCATTGGTTAATGATTAATAATTACCCTTTGAAAAGCTGAAAGATTGTGTAGTATAAGTGCTAGATTGGCAGCGTTTAGAACCATTATCATATCCATATATATCATATATTCTAATGCAATGATAGTGACGGCCATAATGAGTCTGGAAATTAGTGCAAAAGATTATATGATTGCTTCTTTCCAAACTGACGCAGAGCAGGGCAAGCACTGGAGCTTACGGGTGCAGGAATGATCGTCATATTGACACACTATTATAGCACCATTTCCACATGTTTATGGTAAACTTAGATTCGTGATGCGAAATGAAAGTGGCACGTACTACAGTCAATTTACTGTCATTTGAGGATAAACTTTTATATTTAATCAGTTATTTTTATAAAATTTTAAAAAATATTATAATAATTAATTTTTCCATTTTAAGTTTATTTATCTTTAATCAAGTTGATATTTTAATCTTCATTTTATATATAGATCAAAACGAAAGCTTTAAGTATTAATCAGGTCTCAGATTCTATCAATCATAATTTTTTTAACAAAATATAAAACAAATCTGCTTAATTATTTTATCAAGTAATTAATTTGAGCAGCCTGACTTCTAATTTCCATTTTAAAAGAAGAAAATTTAAAGTTCTTTACAGATTTCATGATTAGGCCAGTCCAAACACTTTTTCTTTTACTCATTTTTTAATCCTAAAATTTTTCATTTAATAGTCTAAGAATTTCGTCCCCATAACAATTTTATAAATCTAGTAAGGTAAACTTGACAGCGGCTTTGCCGTACCTTAAGGTGACATCCTGTAATTAATAATGCATTTCTCTGGTCATAAAATTCGTAAAGCAATGATAATTAAATCTAATAATCCAAGCATTTCTTTGAGTCTTTGACCCGCACGAGTGGAAAAAAACTGTGGTTGTGGGGTACCCTTTAAACTTTAATCTTTAATTAATCACAAAATTAAGACATTATTGAGCTCTGATTAGACTGCTAATGTTAGTTAAAGTTTAGACAAACCTAATAACAAGACAATCGTGCTCTTACTTATTAAGAATTTAAAGAGACAATTTATCAAGGAAATTCACTCAACGTTAAAATGTGTTTCAATGTTTGTCATGGAGATGTGTTTTGATTAATTGGTGAAAAACAGAAGTGGACCTTCCCAAAATTTGGGGGAACTTTGTTACTTGACCTTCCTACATCTTAAATCGTGATAATAAATAATATTAATAATAATCAACTTTCTTACAGTAGTATGTTTTTATTAGATTTGATAATTTTAATAAATATGACATATTTAATAAATATAAAAATAATATAATAAATACAATATGATATATTTAAATATAACTAACATCACATCTTTGATATAAGTTTTGTATTTGGGGTTTTAATACAATTAATAAATTTATTGTGCTTTTTGTTTACACAACTACAGAAAAAAAAAAGAGAGACACAATACATAGATACAAATTATTAAATTTAATTTTTATTATATTTAGACGATCTAATCTAACCTAGTTTTCTCTTTTTAAAATTTTATTAACAAATATTTTAGAACATTTTATAATTACTATATGAGATAATATATTATCTCAATGCATTCGAATCCATGAAACTAATTATCAGTTATTTCATTAAATATAAAATATTATTATAAATAATAATTTAATTAATCGCATTCACTATCGAAACATTTTTTTTATTTTATTGGTAAAAAATTTGGGACATATTATTATGCTTTTAATATCAACGAGAAATAAAATGTCACATATTGGAAATCAAAATTTCTTGCTATTGAAACATTAATCAATTAGTCACTAATTGAAAGCATGATTCCTTTTCTTTCTAATTGAAACGATTAAGAATGATTGAACTAGAGAATGGAAAACATGAATGAATTGGGAGAATATAAAAGGACATTTTTGACGTGAGACAGCACGAGCTGCAACACTATACTCGGATTGAACGCAGAATTGCAGACGTTGTTCTTTCTGATCGGGAACTGTATCAACGTCATCCGCCAGTCATCAAAGTCGTACCTCCATGCCACGTGTCTCTGTATTTCTGCTTCTAAGACGATTTTCTGTCAATGCTTCCTCTTCACAACACACGGATTGGACAATAGCCGGACGGCGCGGTGACAAGCCGTTACTACTGTACTTCTTTTTTCTTAATTGTTTTATTTTTTGCGTGTAGTATTTTGTATTTTCATGGTTTAAAAATAAAAATACTGTGCAATTTGAAGGGTGAAACACTGTCTATGATTTTTAAAAATTTGAGGTACGTTGCTTCACATTATTTTCGAGTGAACGGCGCCTGGCTCCCACTTGAAAAATATGAAGTCATGTTTCACCAGGCCGTTACGTTCTTCGTCACGGAGTCATAGGTGGCAGCCAAGCATTCGAATGGCTCATGCTGCCGCATTGAACGCCGAAATTGTGTTTTGACCTTTTGATTGGCCTTTGCCTTCGTACGAAATAAAATACAAAATATTTTTAAATTTATTTTTATATATTTACAATAAATTTGTTTACTTTATAAGTAAATTAAAAATTATTATATGTTTTATTTAGTATATTTTTACCCTTAATACTAAGCTAGTTGCGTAGACTTCCTTATAAACTTTTTGATTTTTGAGATTGAGGATTTGAATAACAGTTACTGTTGCGATCAGAATCATTAGTTTTT
>JBBYHK010000004.1:6775625-6794582 GCA_038382065.1 Adansonia grandidieri
AATAATATGAAATTAAATTAGTAATAAATAAATGTCATTGAAAGAAAATTGAGTTTGAATTGGCACATCAAGGAAGGCCCCACTGAGTAACATGGGGCAGAGGGTGGTGGTGGTGAGATCATTTTTTACTATGAGTCATTATACATTGAATTCAGAGAGGTATCGTGTGAATACGTCCAACCTCTCGCTGTCTCACTCTTATACGTACTTTTCACATTTATTTTTTTTTTTAACTTCCTTTTTCGGCAATGATTTGTCCATGCTTTACGGTTGATTCATCACTTGCCCTCTAATTCATGTAGCCCACATGGTGGCAAATCACTCATCAGAAATATGATATGCATACATACTTACATTAACATTGCCATATTCATGTCATGGCTAATCAGTCAAGCTCACTGTCTGGCACCAAAAACCATACTTTCAAAGCATTCTAACCCAGTACTATCTCTTCTATTATACTTTAAAAATAAAAATATATATATATATATAAATATGATATAATAAATTATTAAAAATATAAAATGAATAAATAGAAAAAAAATGCTCTCTTATATTATAACATAGCAGATTGTACCAATGCGGAAACACTATTGGCCTTTGGAACTTCAGCTTCCCTGTTTCGGATTGTTAGAATAAGTTGCCCAAATTGTCATGTTGTGAAATTTCATTTGTCATTTAATTATGTATCTGTACTTCGCAAAAGAGAGCTTTAAAAAAAGTACTCAGAAGCTAATAAAATAGCTAATAGCAGATGACGCCATCCCAGGATAATTGATTGATCAGCAGCCTAGCAGGGAAAAACAAAGGCTTAAAGAAAGAAATAACCTTCGAATTATATTTTTTTTATTTTTTTATATTTATATTATAGTTGTTTATTAATTTAGTACTTTAGTCTTAACACTGTTAAAAAAAATAAACATTTGATTTTTTCAATTAATGAGATTATGATAAGGTGAAGAATTAAATTGGTTGATGAAATTATACTATTAATATTAAACTGAAAATAAAAATTTATAAAATATTAAAGTGAAAAAAAAAAGTATAATCTAAAGCTATTTTTTATATTAATCCAACACAAATCTTTACTACTACTCCAACAGTGCATAGGAAGTTCATGATATGTTACTCGAAATTTAATTAGAAGCCGCCTTCGGTTGTGTTTTTGAAGATAATACGTTCCTAACTTCATGATTTACTATTGCAGGATGTGATATCTCCTTAATGAATGGTAAAAGCATCCTAAATCTTAGACCAGATCAAATAGGTTACATATAGATATTATCTTCCTCGTCCTCGACCAAAAGTTGCACCAGAATTTGCGGCTCTCACCAACGTTCAATGGTTAATAGCCCTCTGATCTGAAAAGACTGTGGACTAAGTACAAGGTGGCATTTGAGTACAACATGTGCAGGAGAGTGACAGATAATTAGTCTGGGCATTGGTGCAAAAAGATAAAATGATTGCTGCTTTTCAACTGCAGCAGGGGATAGCAGTACTTGAGTTGCACATACGACTATGGCATCATTGCCACGAAAATTCATGTTTTTAGTGTAATCTAGAGGTTCATGATTAGAAATAATGAAACTGTCACACTTACATGCATAAAGAAACCAATAAACTCTGGATTTATACTAGCAAATGCTTGCGCCTTTGTGATTTTGGATGTAAAACATTTAACGCCAAATTATAATCAATAAAATAAATAAAATAAATACAAATAATTTTAAAAATTTACACATTTTTGAGAATGAAATGTGTGCCGGCTCTCAATAGTTTGCATCTTTCCTAACAGGGACTGATGAGCCCAAAAAGAATAGGATGGCTCCGAATGCTATAGCTTGATTACTATAAGGCCAATGGCTATAGTCTTTATTAGTCCTAGTTGTTTAATTAATAAAATGAAATCAAGCTTTAGATAACAAAGTACACACTCAAAAGCACTGAGTTTATTGTCTTTGTATCTTTGTTCAATTATCAAAAAGCAAAAAAAAAAAAAAAACCGTTGTTTATTGGGTCTAGAGGTTTGGATAGGGAACTATGGACCCAAATCAGATGACCCATTTAAATTTCAGACCCAGTCGATCCGATTAGGAAGTGAAGCTCGACCCATTGATATGTTTTAACTGGCCCCAAATATAAAAAACCATCTATGTTTAATGCTATCGAGATTAGGCCCAAGTCTATTATAGTGATCACACAGTCCAGATGCGTCAGCACAGAGGCAATAAGCCACCGCCATGAAGATGCCAAGGGTCAGAAAGATTTTCAGGGGCAGTTAAGATGTATATATTTTCAGGCTAAGAACGTGAGAATTACCAAGTCAATCAAACCAGTGTTTAAAACTTGACCATAAGATGAGGTTAGAAAAGGCACTAAAGATCAATGTTTTAACACAATGAATCTTGCTGCCACAAGATAATTAGAAGATGCCATTAGCAGCAAATTCTCTCACCGTTGAGCAAGTATACCTGAAGCTTCTTTTCCAACCACAATTCCATCTCTCTCCAAACACTTTGAAAGAGAGCAATGAGAGGGATAGGCTAAAAAGCCCGTCGTGAAAGCCTAAAGGCTCCATTGGATGTAAAGAGATTATAAAAATGCAAATTGTGAGGTTTTATTTCTCTTTCTTTTTTCATTTTTTTTATTCTTTTTCAGTTTGCTCGAACACCCCCACCCCAAAAAAATTTAAAAAATCGTCTTCTTTACTCTTAGATTGTATTTATTTAACCATGAATTAAAGACAGCAACTTAACATTCGATAATAATATATGGTATTGAGTTTTAAATGGATAGGACGAGGTTGTAAACTTTGTAATGAAAGATATCATTATCTATTTCATTATCGATGCTAACCATGAAAAAAAAATAAAATAAAAAACTAATGTTAAAAAGTACATGGTGAAATAACAATTCAGAAAAGTATAGTATAGGATGGAAAGCTCCTTTCAACTTCACACGAATGCCACCAGATCCGTGATTAGGCACGTTCAGATCCAATTTAGTGTTGAAGCAGAGCATTATGGTATGTATTATTTAATTAAGTTAATGTTACATAATATCAATTAAAGATTATTTACGTTTTTTTTTCATTTTTAATAAAAGACTTATATATATATTTAAAAAAAAAACTATTACAACATTTTTTTTAAAGAAAAAAATTTAAAAATTCTTCATTCATGGACCAACACCTTTTTTTTTAATTTATAATTTCAACATAAACTTTAATTTTTTTTTTTTTTTTGTTGCTGTTAGGAGGAGCTTAAAAAACAAGCAAATGAAGGCAATTTAATGCCTTTATTCACACGAGTTATTATTCTTTATTATGAATTGCAATAAATATGTAAAATTATGTGTCATGACACAATATATTGCTATTGGGAATTTAATATTTTTCAAATCATAGAGAAAAAAAAAATACTAACCCTTTTGAATGTTATAATAAAATGGGAAAATTTGCCAAAGTCATGAATTGACAAAAGAGAGTATTGTTTCACAGTTTTTCTAGACAACATAAGTCATTATCCAAAAACTTAATGTTAAAGAGTAGATCAATTCATTTTTTCAAATAAAAAAAATAATAATGATATATATATGTCAATAATAAAATTTTTGAATCGTTTAAAGTAACATTAATTTATTTAAAAGAATTACTTAAAAATTTTTTAAAAGATTATAATAATTACTTCAATAAGAGATGTTAATATATTTATCAAGTTTTTAAAATATATTTTTATTTAAAAAATTTAAAAAATTTATTCATTTTTATTTTGAAAAAACTACATATATATGTTTTTATAATAACTAATTTTTAATAATTTCTTTCTTTCTTTTTTCTCTAAAAAAACCAACTATATAAATATTTTTAATCATATATTAATAATAAATTAATTTATTTTGCCTTTAAATCAATAAAACAATAATGGGATAATTTGTTTATAGAGGATAACAAAACATGCATCTTGTTTTAATTTAAATAAAAAGTTTTAATTCAATAAAATGGTAGGAAGTAGTCGGGATCCGGGAAGGGAAGGTTAGTCCAAGAAACTCCCGTCGACTACCGGAAAGATTATGATATTCTTAATTTGTAAAGCCCTCATTGCCCTCCTTCACGTCACAATATTACAGTGAACCATTCAACATGTTAGCCTCCACATCTTTTGCAGCTCGCCCGAAGCCATGCAAGGGCATTTCAGTCTATTAACTTTCAAACTTAGACTTCGATTAAAAAAAATAAAAAATCAAAACGCGATCTGAATCTCAACCAACCCCTCTGCGTGGCTCTGCGTATCAATTCTTCTTTCCCTCTCCGAGCTCCTTACTCCTTTTACTTTCCTTTTTTGTTTTTTTTTTTCTATTTTTTATGCAGTTTGAACAAAAGCAAGCGTGTGGACTCTCCGAGTTAACTCGAATCCAGTTCTCACTCAGATAATTCAGCTAATTCCAAGTAAAGAGAGGTAAAAAAACGAGCCCTAGCATTTCGTTATCCATTTCCTAGATCTGAGTTGGTAAGCGACGTTTAATAACTGACACGGGAATGGCTTCTTCGGAAGCCGATTCCCGCATGAGCCAATTGGTAGTCCCGGCCCTAGAGAAGATCATCAAGAACGCTTCATGGCGGAAGCACTCGAAACTCGCTCACCAATGCAAATCTCTTCTAGAGAGACTTACTTCTCCTACGAAGTCGCCTCTATTTCCTTCAGATTCGGAGCCCGATAACTCGATCCCTGGCCCGCTCCATGACGGCGGCACCGTGGAATATTCCTTAGCTGAGTCAGAGGCCATTCTGAGCCCTCTGATCAGCGCTTGCGCCAGCGCTTTCAACAAGATCGTCGATCCAGCTGTTGACTGCATTCAGAAATTAATCGCCCACGGCTACCTACGTGGCGAAGCGGACCCCACCGGCGGTCCCGAGGCACAGCTCTTATCAAAATTGATCGAATCTGTCTGCAAATGCCACGATTTAGGCGATGATGCGGTTGAATTACTGGTTTTGAAAGCGCTTTTGTCTGCGGTAACTTCCATCTCACTGCGAATTCATGGTGACTGTTTGTTGCAAATTGTGAGAACTTGTTATGATATTTATTTAGGGAGTAAAAATGTAGTTAATCAAACCACGGCGAAAGCTTCTTTGATTCAAATGTTAGTGATTGTTTTTAGGAGAATGGAGGCTGATTCATCAACCGTTCCTATTCAGCCAATCGTAGTGGCTGAATTAATGGAACCGATTGAGAAATCCGATGATGATGGATCAATGACTCAGTTTGTTCAAGGGTTTATAACTAAAATCATGCAGGACATTGATGGAGTATTAAATCCAGTGGCATCAAGTAAGGTTTCTTTAGGCGGTCATGATGGCGCTTTTGAAACTACCACTGTTGAAACCACTAATCCAACTGACTTGCTGGATTCTACTGATAAGGATATGTTGGATGCAAAATATTGGGAGATTAGTATGTATAAGACAGCATTGGAAGGGAGGAAAGGGGAGTTGGCGGATGGTGAAGTGGAGAGAGATGATGATTTAGAGGTTCAGATTGGGAATAAGTTGAGAAGGGATGCCTTTTTGGTGTTTAGAGCACTTTGCAAATTGTCAATGAAGACACCGCCAAAAGAGGCTTTGGCAGATCCCCAGTTGATGAAAGGGAAGATTGTGGCGCTTGAGTTGTTGAAGATTTTGTTAGAGAACGCTGGAGCTGTATTTAGAACAAGTGAAAGGTATCTTTCATGTTTCTTCTTTGCAGACATTTATCTTATTTTATTTGATTATTTCAATTTGCCTTTTGAAAAGTTACTTATGGCCAGCACTCTAATTGTTCATTTGCTTTACTGTAATGTTCTTGGAAAATTTGATATTCAACTTTTAATATGCCCTCTTAATATTAGTTGCTGCATAGGCATTTCGTATGTGCTTGAGCATAAACATATTTTGAGTAATGAGTATACAGTATAGGTTATATCCAAAAACAACAGTAAGGTATAAGCACTGAGGTACTGAGTTTCGGAGGATTGGCAAAAGCATTACAGTATTCTATTGGGTTTGGAAACACCTGAGTGGCTTTTCATGTTGCATGAAAGTAAATCTTGGTGGTATAGGAATTCGATGAATATTTTAATCTTTTATGGTAATCTTGTGGTCAAAGACCCTTGAAAATTTAACAAATTTCTCTGACGTATTGTTGAGGTGTATTTTTATTGACCAATTTAGTTTCATGTGTGTTTAATTTACAAAGTTGTGGTACGTTTGCTTGTTGATTTTAATAACTTTTTTCGTCCCGTTCATAGTGCAGCACCAACTTTACACTGATAAGGAGGATGGGAAGGAGAAAGGAAGGAAAAAGTTTCAATCTAAAGGTTGAGTTACAAGATAACATACGTGATTTTGAATTCAACCATTTGATTAACAAATTCTCCTTCCTTCCCTCTTTCCATCTTCCCTACCGAACAATGCATTAGTTCCTGATGGCTGTGAGATTTTACTTTATTTTTATACTGAGATCACTTCCTATTTTTCTCTTTTTCTTTTTTAAAAATTTTGAAAGTTAAATTTCATGCCTTAACATGGGGTGTTAGTGCATATAATATCTTCAATTTCATTAATTAGAACTGACATATTATTTTATTGATTTTACACATTTCAGTTATTGTTTGCTCACAATAAATTATCTTTTGGTGGGTATGCTTGTGGTGGTACAGGTTTTTAGGTGCCATAAAGCAATACTTGTGTTTGTCACTATTGAAGAACAGTGCTTCAACTCTTATGATTGTTTTCCAGCTTTCTTGCTCCATCTTCATTAGTCTGGTGTCAAGATTTCGAGCTGGCTTGAAAGCAGAGATTGGAGTATTTTTTCCTATGATCGTTCTTAGGGTCTTGGAAAATGTTGCTCAACCTAATTTTCAGCAAAAGATGATAGTTCTTCGTTTTGTGGACAAGCTTTGTGTTGATTCACAGATCTTGGTGGATATCTTTATCAACTATGACTGTGACGTCAATTCATCAAACATTTTTGAGAGGTATGTTCTGTACTTTTATAATAATGTCGTCAAAGCTAACATATTTTTGGTAGAATTGAATGACTTTTGCATCTCTCTCTCTCTCTCTCTCATTATGGTTCTTTCCAGAATGGTCAATGGACTTCTGAAAACGGCTCAAGGTGTTCCTCCTGGTACAGCGACAACACTTTTGCCACCTCAGGAAGCAACCATGAAACTTGAAGCTATGAAGTGTTTAGTGGCTATTTTAAAATCAATGGGAGACTGGATGAACAAGCAGCTGCGTATTCCAGATCCTCATTCTGCAAAGAGATCTGAAGCAGTCGAGAACAGCCCTGAACCTGGAAATGTCCTCATGGCAAATGGGAATGGGGATGAGCCTGTTGAAGGATCAGAATCTCATTCTGAAGCCTCTAGTGAAGCTTCTGATGTTTTAACAATAGAGCAACGTCGAGCTTACAAGCTTGAACTTCAGGTATGTATTAGATGATGTCTGGTAAACTGGTCTGACTTTTTCTTTTATTTTAGCTGATCATCATTCATGGAGTCTAATTTAAAATTTGTGGCAGGAAGGTATATCTCTTTTTAATCGGAAACCTAAGAAAGGAATTGAATTTCTAATTAAAGCAAATAAGGTTGGTGACTCTCCGGAGGAGATTGCTGCTTTTCTTAAAAATGCATCTGGTCTGAACAAAACTTTGATTGGTGATTATCTTGGAGAAAGGGAAGATTTATCATTGAAAGTGATGCATGCTTATGTTGACTCATTCGACCTTCAAGGCATGGAGTTTGATGATGCAATCCGAGCCTTTTTACAAGGTTTTAGATTGCCTGGTGAGGCACAAAAGATTGATCGAATCATGGAAAAGTTTGCTGAGCGTTACTGCAAATGTAATCCAAAGGCCTTCAGCAGTGCTGATACAGCTTATGTCCTTGCTTACTCTGTCATAATGCTCAATACCGATGCTCATAACCCTATGGTTAAGAACAAGGTGCATATACATTCTCTATCTGATCCTATTGACTTTCTGTGCTAGAATATTGATGAAGTTCCCCCTTTTCCTGAATTGAAATGTGCAGATGTCAGCTGATGATTTCATAAGAAACAATCGTGGCATAGATGATGGAAAAGATTTGCCAGAAGAGTACTTAAGATCATTATTTGAACGGATATCAAGAAATGAAATCAAAATGAAAGAAGATGATTTGTCCGTGCAACAGAAACAGTCAGTGAACCCCAATAGAATATTAGGTTTGGACAGTATCTTGAATATTGTCATACGCAAGCGTGGTGAAGACCAGCATATGGAGACCAGTGATGATCTTATCAGGCACATGCAAGAACAATTTAAAGAGAAAGCTCGCAAATCCGAGTAAGATCAACTGGTTTTAATCTTTTATCTTGATGCTCTACTCTGGAGAGATTCCTGTTTGACTATGCATAGCTAAACCAATTTTATCTGTGCCTCTTTCTTTTCTAAAAATCTTTTTATGCCTTAATATTTCACTAGAAAAAGGTGGAATTTCAAGAGGTATTCAATTTTTCTACATGGTTTAGGCTTTTAATGCTTTGAGATGTTGTAAATATTTTGTTCTATGTTATACATTTTTTGCTTGTACCCTGTCATACTAATAATAGGATTTTCTTCCATGGCTAATCACAACACATGTTTCCTGAAATGTGGTATTTCCTGTTTGGAGAAGAAATTTTGTTATGGATTATCCCCTGATTTCCTTTGTACTGGCAATTTGTAGGTCAGTTTATTATGCAGCCACAGATGTGGTGATTCTGAGATTCATGGTTGAGGTATGCTGGGCTCCTATGTTGGCTGCCTTCAGTGTGCCTCTTGACCAGAGTGATGATGAAATAGTGATAGCATTGTGTCTTGAAGGCTTCCGCTATGCAATCCATGTCACTGCTGTGATGTCCATGAAGACTCATAGAGATGCATTTGTGACTTCTTTAGCCAAGTTTACCTCACTGCACTCTCCTGCAGATATCAAGCAGAAAAATATCGATGCTATCAAGGTTAGTTTTTTGCTTCATCTGCATCGAGTGACCTTTCTTTACTTGTAATCTGAAATTTTCAATATTGTGTTTAATTTGTTTTTTTTAACCCTTTTATCTTTACCCTTTCAAATGCTTGTAATCTGGCAAACTATGTGCTGCCATATATTCACATCAGCAAGGACTCTTTTTTTTTTTTTTAGCAATTGCTGATAGTCACTGTAACCTTTGTTATAGAGGTGACCGTGAATGGTGACTTGCAGAACCTCACAAGAGAGGTGTCATTAGGGCAAGTTTGCCATCTTTTTACTGAATGTGATCATTCCCTGTGCATTGAATGAAGTTATTCTTTAAATTGAAACTTTAATAAGTGGCCTTAGGGAACTCGTTGGTGAGATTAAAAAAATTTCCATTTGTTTGTGGATCTAACATTGAATTTCCGTACATTGTTAATAGGCAATAGTTACAATTGCAGACGAAGATGGAAACTATTTACAAGAAGCTTGGGAGCATATTTTGACATGTGTGTCCCGGTTTGAGCATTTGCATCTTTTGGGGGAGGGTGCTCCTCCAGATGCCACTTTCTTTGCCTTTCCTCAGAATGAGGCAGAAAAATCTAAGCAAGCTAAGTCAGCTGTCCTTCCTGTTTTAAGGAAGAAGGGACCTGGAAGAATTCAGTATGCGGCTGCTGCTGTGATGAGGGGCTCATATGATAGTGCTGGTATTGGAGGTAATTCTGCTGGGGCAGTCACACCTGAACAGATGAACAATTTAGTTTCTAATCTCAACATGTTAGAACAAGTTGGTGAAATGAACCGTATATTCACACGTAGTCAAAAATTGAATAGTGAGGCTATCATAGACTTTGTTAAGGCTCTTTGCAAGGTGTCCATGGAGGAGCTGCGATCTACGTCTGATCCTCGGGTTTTTAGCCTTACGAAGATTGTTGAGATTGCGTAAGATTCATTTTCACTCTTCTTCAGTTGGCTTATTTTAATACAGTATATTTGTTTATTTCTTAACTGTTAGTTTTCTGATCTACTGACAGGCACTATAACATGAACCGGATCAGGCTTGTCTGGTCAAGCATCTGGCTTGTACTCTCTGATTTCTTTGTGACTATTGGCTGTTCGGAAAACCTGTCAATTGCAATTTTTGCGATGGATTCTTTACGGCAGCTATCAATGAAATTTTTGGAGCGAGAAGAGTTGGCTAACTACAATTTTCAGAATGAATTTATGAAGCCTTTTGTTATTGTTATGCGCAAGAGCAGTGCTGTTGAAATCCGAGAATTAATCATCAGATGTGTCTCACAGATGGTCTTATCTCGTGTCAATAATGTCAAATCAGGATGGAAGAGCATGTTCATGGTATTGAATTTTTTAACTATCATATAGATCCTAGTTTTTAAAACCTTAATCTTTATTCAATTTGTTACTGAACTGATATATCTTTTTCAGGTTTTCACTACTGCAGCTTATGATGACCACAAAAACATCGTATTGTTAGCCTTTGAAATAATGGAAAAGATTATTCGAGACTATTTCCCACATATTACTGAAACTGAAACAACTACCTTCACTGATTGTGTGAATTGCCTAATTGCATTCACCAATAGTAGATTCAACAAAGACATTAGTCTCAATGCAATTGCTTTTCTACGTTTCTGTGCCACAAAGCTTGCAGAGGGGGATCTTGGCTCCTCATCAAAGAACAAGGAATTTGGGAAAATTTTTCCATCTTCACCTCACAAGGGAAAAGATGTAAGACAAGATAATGGAGAGATAATGGATAAGGATGATCATCTCTATTTCTGGTTCCCGTTGTTGGCTGGTAAGTAAAAATGAACTAGTAGTTTTTATATTACAATGCATTTGAAATTGCTTTGAGTTTTCAAAGTTATTTTTATGCTCGTATTTTACAAATGCATTCTGTTCTGAAATTGCATTGCATTTCGTTGTGCAGGTTTATCTGAACTCAGCTTTGACCCACGGCCAGAAATTAGGAAGAGTGCTTTACAAATTTTATTTGAAACTTTACGCAACCATGGTCACCTCTTCTCACTGCCTTTGTGGGAAAGGGTCTTTGAATCTGTCCTTTTTCCAATTTTTGACTATGTGCGTCATGCAATTGATCCATCAGGTGGTGATTCACCTGAGCAGGGAATTGTTAATGACGTTGATGAACTTGATCATGATGCATGGCTCTATGAGACGTGTACATTGGCACTGCAATTAGTTGTAGATCTTTTTGTGAACTTCTATAACACCGTCAATCCTCTTTTGATGAAGGTTCTCTTGTTGCTTGTAAGTTTTATCAAGCGTCCCCACCAAAGCCTAGCTGGCATTGGAATTGCTGCATTTGTACGTTTGATGAGCAATGCAGGTGATCTTTTTTCTGAGCAGAAGTGGCTGGAAGTAGTTTCTTCATTAAGGGAAGCTGCTAATGCTACACTTCCTGATTTTTCTTATATTGTTAATGGGGATAGCATGGTTGGAAGCAATGAACTTGCTTTGAACAGCCAAAATAACGAGGCTTCTGCTGGTTCTGAGTCTCATGGTGATTCAGAGAGCTTGAGAGCACAGCGTCTCTATGATTCTTTATCTGATGCAAAGTGCCGGGCTGCTGTTCAGCTTTTATTGATTCAGGTATAGATTTTTCATCTTAATATTGAAAAACCGTATGAAACCTTTCTTCATCTCATAAAGTAATTTAAGAAATGAAATGAAATGGAGATATAATCTTCTCTCTCTCTCTTTAATTTGTTAGTATTTTAGAGTTAAGTGAGGGAGGATTCAAACTTGTGAAAGGTATCCTACCCCTCTAATACTGAAGACATTTGTGATATAAGCGTACGCTACTTGTCTTATCTAGTGCACTTTGGCAGCTTCATCAATGGTTTACATATTGTAGCTGCTGGACTTACTCAAAGTGTTGGTAACAAAAGAATGTTCTGGCAATAGCATTTAAGTTTGTCAATGAAACTTTTCCAAAACCTAGTGTTTTTTTTTTTTCCAAGATATAGGATGCTTTGCACCTAAACAGATGGTTTTTCTTTCTTAAAACTTTTGGAATTAGAGTGCTGAAGTTATTGCCTAAAAATTTGAAACTGACTGTACCTTAAATCTGGTAGTCCTTTTTGATGTTGCAATTAATTTGTGGGCGCAGTTTCTGCACTGATGGGCTTTCTATCTTTTCATATGGAAATAAGTCCATGCTACTGGAAGAGAATTAGTGCGACTATGAATTGCTTCCTTATCTTAGACAATTGCCTTGGATCTATTATGGTTCATCGAATTTAAGTTTATGGAATTAGTCCCCTCTTCCCAAGTGTTTCAGCCTTTAGAAAGGTTGATAACCAACACAACTATTTAGCTTAATCACATTGTCAAAGTTATGGAGAAAAAGCTTGATTTTTGTGAAGACTGTTTCTGAAATTTTAAATTTGCAAAATGAACAATTGTTAATCAACCCTATCTCTTCCGATTTTCCTTTTTTCTTAATATATATATATATATATATATATTTATGTTTGGACTAATATCTAACTAGATAATAGGTTTATTTTATGTTTGAAATGGGCTAACTTTGACTCTTGGGTGTCATTTTGCTATTCTTATTCTCTTGACAGGCGGTAATGGAAATTTACAACATGTATCGAGCTCACCTTTCAGCCAAGAACACCTTATTCCTCTTTGATGCAATGCATGATGTGGCATCCCATGCTCACAGGATCAACAACAATACTATATTACGTTCCAAGCTTCAAGAGTTTGGTCCCATGACCCAAATGCAAGATCCTCCACTATTGCGTCTTGAGAATGAGTCGTATCAATTCTGCCTTACATTCTTGCAGAATCTGATATTAGATAGGCCCCCAACGTATGAGGAGGCTGAAGTAGAGTCCCATCTTGTTAATCTTTGCCGGGAGGTATTACTGTTTTACATTGAAACTGCACGCTCTGGACAGGCTTCTGTAACATCTTCCAATGGGCAAACGCAGTGGTTGATTCCTTTAGGTTCTGGGAAACGAAGAGAATTGGCTGCCCGTGCACCTCTCATCGTGGCGACTCTCCAAGCGATTTGTAGTTTGGGAGACACCTTGTTTGAGAAGAACTTACCTCAGTTCTTCCCCTTTCTTTCGAGCTTGATAAGTACCGAGCATGGTTCAAATGAGATCCAGGTAGCTCTCAGTGATATGCTTAGCTCCTCGGTGGGTCCTGTTTTGCTTCGATCATGTTTAACTTGGTGAAATTGGACTGTGTTTTGGATGTATGATAAATACGTTTTTTTGGGCCCCCCCCCCCGCCCCTTTACATAACTCCATAGTTCTATTCTCTCCTATAGTTTATATAATAATTATTATCGATTGTATTTCAGTGTACGAGGTGTGTTAGAGTTGGCTTTGAATTTTGGCTAGTGCTTCTTATCCTGTCGTGTAGTTTTATACTCCAGAAATTTTAGATATCAGTGGGGAATTTTTTTTTCTTGTATGTCAGTCAATTATTTTTCATTTTTAACGAGTTTCAGATCATTAACTTTCGTGTAAGAAATTTTATTATTAAATACGTGAAATTTGAAGACCTATTGTTGTATGCATACTGTATAGACGCTTGAAATATGAGTGTTCTGTACCCAAAAGATCCTGAGCAGACTAATTGGGCTTAAGACCAGATGCCATAAAGCCCAAAATCTCTTTAACAAGCCAATCGGTCTTATGTCGGAAATAAGTTCTAGTGCTATACTCATAAGTATTGGCTTTACTGGACTTTAACCAAGTTGTGGCCCATAACCAACTAGGCCTGGCCTTAAAAGTCTAAAAGAAAATTTCCAGCTAAACGGGGCATGTTCTGGTATTTAAGCCCAAAGATTTCCTAAGTTCTTGGTTTGGATTTTCTTAATCGGCTCGAGAAATATCCTTTCAGAAATGTTGAAAGGATTTTTGAAAATTCCAATAATTTCACTCAGGCAATCACACAAAATTACAACTAGAATGTTCGAATCTAAATACACTGATGCTCTTTTTGGTTAAGAAATTGAAAATTTTAATTTAAGTAGATCCTTTTAACGCTTAAGTAGTTAAAGTGCAGGCTTCAACTTGCTGTAGAGGCTGCCAATAAATTTTCCTATACCCTTTATTCTTTCTCAAAGCCAAGTTATAATTAAGTTTATTAATAGAAGAATTAACAAATACTAAATTCTCAAGCCCTTGTACATATTTAAGATAATTAAGCAAAGTCCTCATTTTGGTAGGCAAGATTTGCATCATAATGTTCCATCATTTTTGTGACCAAGCTGTTCCAAATGATATTTGAATCAATTGTCAAAAGACATGCACCAAACTTTACCCCCCTCTTTTTTTTTTTTTTTTTTTCGGTTTCTTAGCAATGGCCATGTTAAATGCAATCACACAGTTTTCTTTGCCTCTTGTTAAAATATTCAGTTGTTCTAAAACTTCCATTATTGTTTATCATCCTTGTCAAACAGCCATAGAATGAAAATAAGATAATTTATAAACCCTTTTAGAACTACAAAAGACAGCAGAAAAAGTAACTTCTCAAAGTTATCATTATATTTGTCCTTTGGAGACAATTTCTTAGTGTGAGAATCAGATATCAGTGGATGTTAACCTTCTTGTCTTAATGTTAAAATTACATTTTTCCAAGTTCCTAATAATAATCAGCACTCCCATATATGTGGGAATTTTTGTAAGGATCCTTTTCTTTAATCCCTTCACACACACACATATACATATATATATATATATATATCATTATATATGTACATGGAGTACTGGGGCAATCAATTATACTTAATTGCCTTATAAAAGAGTCACTTCCTGCCTTAAACAAAGTTTTCATATATGAAAATGATTGCTCACAGAGAAGCAATGGGTTGAAAATGAAATATAGAGTAACGTAAGACGAAAAAAAGGGGGCCGAAACAAACTGTTGACATTATGGTACTATTTGCACTATTGATTGATTTGAAAGAGGTCATACACAATCAGGTGAAGAGATGACAATAATGATTCCAAAAGGAATCGCTATCAATCACATGGAAACCTCAGTTTGGTCGGCTGTTTTAGTCTGTAAAAAATTCCCACTGCTCGATGTGGTTTCGACTAATTAACTAATTAAACAAAGTTTTCAATTGGCCTTCAAAGGAAGACAGAGAAAATGGGTTCAACAATCTCAAGCCACTTCTATAAAGCGGTTTCTTAGAGAATTAGAACATGCAACACAATGCTAGATTCGAAGCAACAGCTGCCTCTCACATGGAAGTGAAAGCAAATTTCTTTTCCGTTGAGGTGGTCCACTCTCTTGATTAAGAGATAGCTTTACCAAAATAATTGTTAATTTAGACAAGATAATGGGTTTTGATTAGTTTAATAAAAGGGGGGTTGATTAAAATAATGTTTAAGACTTTTAAGTAATAAAGTATTAGTGTTGCACTTAGATCAATGCTTCAACAGTTTTCTAAGCTTTCATTTGTTTCATTTTTTTTTTCTAAAGGGAAGACTATGTCTTAATTTCTTGGAGACCTAACCTCTTATCTTCACAAGATTCAACAGACTGCTTAATTTTCTAAAGGTATTTGTTTCGATAAACCCCGTGAACTCTACGCTGTTTTGGACTTGGTAAACTGGATCTTCTGAACCTAAGACAATTAGCCCAGGGACCAACTTGACTTTCAATCTAGGAAAACCTAACAATTAGTTGGCAAAACATTCAAAAAAAATAAAAACTTTGAAAAATATTGCTGTTAAGCTATTTTGGGTAACATTTTATTCTCCGATTGGATATAAATTAATAGGAAGGTAACTAGAGTTTTATCAAGGTGTATCACAATTAGAAGCTAGCTAGCAAGCATCGTTTCTTAAAGGAGCTTTCATTCAAAAACTTGGTCACAGTTTGAATTCAATAGTATATGAAATATATATCTATACAATACAGTGGGGTTTATATATATATTTTTTTAACAAATGAGATCACAACCCAAAGATGTGAGAAAGAATTTCAAATAGTAAGATTTCAAACGTAAAATTAATTGCATGCTATTTTTAAAAAATATTTTGTTAAACAAATAGATTAAACTTAGGTGAGTAAACTTAACTGTATATGGTTAACAATTTGATCGAATAATTATAACTGGTAATATTAATTACTCAGATATCACAAAGAAAGCAGTGGCTGTTGAGTAAAACCTGGATTTCAGGTGAGGAGCTGATGTTGATGAAAGGGCACGCTGACCACTTAAAAAAAACGATGTTCTGTTTTATTATAATCCCTGCAAATTTTCTAGTGTTTAGATATGGTCATATCTTTAGTTTGCCGGCTTTATATTGAGAGGGCAAGGCATTTGTTTTTATGAACCTCATGTTTTTAAATATTAAAGTAGTTCTCAATGTTTATAGTTGCTTAGTAAGAAAGAAAAGGTTTGGCTAAATTCGATGAGAGGGACGAAAGTAACGTGAAGAAGAAGATAAGAACAGAACCCATTCATCCAATCACCAACCCCTTCTTTTATTGTTCTTATCAAACATATTTAAATATATATACTGTTTTTTTTTTTTTTTGTTCTTAATTCCACTCTTCCCACTAAGTTGCTTAATTCGATTTCTTTCATTGCTTCAAGGAAATTAGCCCACTAGTCAAGTCTAGTTTGGGCGATAACCAAACTTCAAATGAGTTCGAATGCAAAATAATAAAGTCATGAAAAAAATAATTATTACATTATTGTCTTTAAATTTTATTATAGTGATTGATTTGATAAAAAAAAATTTTAAGTAATTAAAGAATATTTATAAACATCAGTTAGTCGAACTTTTTTTATCAAACAAAATTTTCAAGGCTACTCGCTCTCTTTGCTCCTTTAATCTTCAAATTCAATGCTTTGTTTTGAAATTAAAGGTTTTTTTTTTTTTAATTTTAAGAAAATATTAATCATTATCTAATAATATTGATTTAGATAATATTTAAATAAAGAAAATGTAATTATTCACTCAAAAATTTTTAAATTTAGCAAAAGTGATGCATTAAATGCAAAAAAAAAAAATCAAAATAATAATTAAAATAATTTTTTAACTAATACATTTAGACGCCAATTAACCAAATCTAAGGGAGAAGAGAGGCAGGGTCGGCTCTTTCGGCTTTCAAACTTTTACTATTTTTAGATTATTTTTAAGATAAAAATAATAAAAATTTTATTTTAACTTTTCAAGAATTTATATTTTAATTCTGACTCTCCAACATAAAAATTTTGGCGTCGTCCTTAACTAAATCCTTTATTTAGTGATGAGTTCAAAGCTTGTTGTGTCTCTCTAATTATATACATATATTTATGTAAAATTTATATTTGATGTACTTTATTTTTCAATAGATGATATTATTTTATTAATTAATAATATATATTTATATATTATTAATGAATTAAATATAAATCCACTTGTTTTTATTTTTTGTGCAATGGCAAACCTTTTTACGTATGTTTATTAGAAAAAAAAGAAATAATCTATTAAAATGTGTGTAAATAGTCGCTTTTGATAGCTCAAGAAAAGACCTTTTAGCAGTACTATACGGCATTCCAATATCCAAGTACGGTTTCGATAAGATTATAGATACTACATATAAAGTTAATATTAAATCAGAAAAATTTTCAAGGATAATATAGTTGATTCTTATCCATTAAGATCGACAAGAATAAAAACCTTTTTATGATGGCGTAAATGATCTAACAAGTGAGCGTAAATAAAAGTGTGAGGGACTCTGATCTTTTAACATTTATTAAGACATGGATGGAATGACATTAATTTAATTATCAAAACCAGGGTTTTGTTTTGCACGTATCTCTAGAACCAGACAGGCTGTGTCGGAACGAAAATGGCAAAGAGAAATTGAAAATCGCACAGTCAGTGAGCATCAAATGGGTTCATGGAAATGCTGGGATTTAGGTGTGTGGACTATACGGATGAATCGATCCGATCGTGAGAAAGTGAATGTAGACTCGTGGAGTAGGTCTCTTCCCATTAGCCATAAATACGGACCTCATCAAAACAGTGAATGGAAGCAGGGCTGATTATGGTTCACGTCACCATTCAAAGTTTTTTATTAAAATTTAATTTTAATTTGATTTATAAATTTATTTAATTATTTAAAAATATTAAAATATTAATTTTATATTAATATTTTTATAATTAAATTTAAATAAAAATAATTTTATTATTTAAATAATAAATTAAATTAAATTATTAAATATTATGTTCAAATTCAAATTAATTTAAAAACTATCCCGAGCAACTTTACCAAGACCACTCGTTCAACTAGTATTGTAGGTTTTTTTTTTTTTTTTTTTTTCCAATTTTGTTAACGGATGTTCTTAGAGCAGTTTTAAAATAAGTTAATAATAATAATAATAATAATAATAATAACATTATAGTAATAATTTATATTTGATATATTAATAGCATATAAATCTATATATTATGGTATCGATATATAAATAAAGGTGTAATCTTAAAATAAATAAAATTATCTATATTTATTTTAAAAAAAGTAATGAGAGAATATCATCTAGTTCACTATGGTGCATAAATATATATACATTATTAAATATAAACTTTAGTATTGAATACAAAAATTAAATAATTATATTCATCATTATTAATGTATTAAGTGAATATATTATTATATAATAATCTTAAAAGACTGTTCACAAAACCATTTAATCATTTATATGTTTTTGGTATTATAAACGGTCCAAAGTAGAGATTAAGTACTTTTTTTATTTACAAATTGTATAATAAACAGTACTCTAATCAGTGTTATTGGTATCGTATCAGTATCAAATGTATTGATTTCGATATATAACATATTAATCTTAAATCTGATGAATATTATACATAATTACTCATAAATTTGATGAATATTAGACATAATTATTCATAAATTTAATGA
>JBBYHK010000004.1:6799381-6814218 GCA_038382065.1 Adansonia grandidieri
TTATATATAATTGATGAATATTTAATATATAAAATTTATTTAATCTTATTTATTTTATATTTGAAAATATTTTTCATTTATATAAATTAAAAATATTTAAACTTGGATAAACTTGAAACGATATACCAAAACACATTAATACCGATATGTACCTGTACCAGAACAAAAATAATACAACTACTGATACGATACTGACTACCTTGATTCTAATTGTTTAAACTCTCTTATTTAGTTTTTTTTTTTTCTTAATTACGTACTTCAGCTTCACAAATTGACAATTTAACAGTCAAAGAATCAATTAAGTAATAACTATATATATATAAAATACGAAAGCCAATTTTCCTGCTGCTTGACTATTTTGTTGTCGATATGCAGGGTACGTCGAAATGACTCCGTCAAGATCTAAAAAGGTTTGAAACAAAACAGCTTCTAAGCTAAAATATTCTATCTTAATGACTTTATCAATTTCGGGATTATATTCATTTCAGTTTAATTGAAATTAAGGGCATGCATGTAACACGCAGCTTATATTATATATATATATATATGTGTGTGTGTGTGTGTGTGTGTGTGTGTTCACTTTAATCATCATGTAATAATAGGCCAGCTATCTAGTAGCTCCTTCCCCATTGAATTTATTTATCAAATATATATAAATACCATTGTTCGAAACTAAAATCACATAATTAGTATGTCCATTATTTCCATAATAGTAAAAGAAAAGAAGTGAAAAATGATTAAAGTTTTAGTAATATATATACTTTTAATTTACAAAAAATGTATGAGAAAAAATTATAAATATTAAAATTTAAATTTTAAAAAATCGTGAATGTCATCGATTAAGAATAATCATACGAATTAATTGGATTTAATTCTTGATTTGTTTAAATAATAACTTTACGGTAAAGATTGCATAACATGAATATTGTTTCACTTGAGTTGCAAGGCTACACTACTTAGTACATTCCTCCCTAGCAATAAGGGATAGTAATTCAACCGTGTGTAGTTGAAAGTAAGAATTATAAACCATCTAAATCATTTCTAAATATACGTAAAATCTAAGAAAGGAAAAAAAAGTGAAATGGAATTGGAGTGTAAATAAGTAGTCAAAGAAGGGAAACTTGGGTTCGGAGAGGAAAGAGACACATTAGGTTTATGTGATGAAGAGCAAAAGGTGGTGACTAATATAAACATCAACATCAAATTGCAGACTAAGAAGGCAAAGATGAAAAGGAATAGAGGAGAGAAGATTATTATTTTGATTCATTCGTTCATTCATTTCACTCCTAGAAACAAGAGTCAGTCCCCTTTAAGACACGCCCTTACTCTCCTGTCTTGACCCAGTTTTGTTCCAACTACAATTTCCCATGAAACCCACATGCTGACATGCGCCACCACCATCCCCGGCCCCTCTCCATTAATGCCCTCTTCCCTTCAACCAAAGGGAAATTACCTCATTCCCCTCCTTCGTTACCCAGTTTAACAGTTAAGGATTGCTCATTATTTATATTTTAATCATAATAAATACCGGTAAAAAATTAAAATTAAAATTATAAAATAATAACAATTATATCGCGTCGCAATCACTGTTTAATTCTATCATTGACTCTATCTTCACTTCTCTCTCAACAGCCCAACAGCAAGAAAGAAACCACATTTTGTAACGCTAGCTAGCTCGTCCAGTAATTTTCCAACCAGAATAACGCTTGTTTTCAGTTTTCACAGTCTCACTTTCTCAGAATTTTACCCAATTATTAAAATATACAGAACAGCACTACACAGGAATCTCGGTCTCGGCGGTTTTCAATCCTTCAAACAATACAATTGCGTATTGCATGAAAGAACTTTGAACTATTCCAGTGCGGTTTTATTCTGGACAAATTAATTCTGAACTTTCCTTCGACATCGAGAATTGCATGCTTATATTTTCAACTGTTAGATTAGATAATATAGATATGATTTGGATTTTGGACGATGAAACAAAGAATCCCATGAAAGAGACCTTATACACGATTGACTAACATTCTCGTACTTTCTTCACTTTCGTTTCCAAGATTTGTAAACGGCAGCTATAGGGCATTAGTCTTGTCATCATCGCCCTTGTTTCATGCAGGTAAAAAGTGCATATGCTATGTAAAACGCATCTATATTTAAAGTCACCGTGATAGTTAAAGGATGTGAAAAGGAAGGAAGAAGTGAAAGAAGAGAGTGGAGGCATGAACTAGTAAATGAAGGACCGGATGATCTTATGCTGCAGGCTTTTAATTCTCAAGACAGTGACATTTAAGGGAAAGAAGGCGAGAACGTGGGGTGTTGGGGCCCATGGTGGGGGAGAGACCCCACAATACCGCCCATGCTTACGCAGTCTTTACCAAAACTAAACCCATCATCGATCTGATGCTTTAATCTAACCCTAATCCAACAACACTTTACCCAAAACGCACAAAAGTAAGAATCCACTACGCCCTAGATCTAACCCATAAACCACCTCTCCTTCTAGCATTTTTGGCTCTTCTCTTACCCCTTTTCTTCCTCATTTCCCCTCAAACCCTTAACCAAAAAGTTATCTTTCATACAAGAGAAACAGATTACTTCGAAGAACTACTTAAGAAAAACAAACTATCTGAACTCACATGAAGAGTGGAGAGAAGAAAGATGGCTTGAATCAGATATTTCAGCTCAAAATTTGGTGGCAGATGCTTCGAAGCCCTTGTCTTGCCCTTTTTTGTTGAAACCTGCAGACATTAAATTATTCAAAATACCCAGCCAAAAAAAAAAAAAAAAAAAAAACCTAAAACTCGAACCCACAAAGGGAACAAAAATACGAACCCTATTATCCTTCTTTTCAGCTTCTCCATCAGAATTCAGTTGGTTCTTGTGCGTGTTAATTAGCTAATTGTTGATTAGGTTTGAACTTTGAAGGGAAGAACAGAAATATGGACCCAGTAACAGCTCATGGCCGCCCTCTTCCTCCTTTCCTCACAAGAGATCTTCATCTAAATCCGCACCATCAATTTCAACATCACCACCAACAACAAAATTCTGAAGATGAACAAAACCGAGGCCAGAAACGAGATCGAGAAGAAACAGCCACCACCACGACCGCCACCGCCACTACCAACACGAGTGGAGGCAACGAACTAGCCATAGTCCCTGGAACTGAAGGTGAAATCACAAGAAGACCACGAGGCAGACCTGCGGGTTCCAAGAACAAGCCTAAGCCGCCGATCATCATAACCCGTGATAGTGCCAATGCCCTCCGGTCCCATGTCATGGAAATTGCCAATGGCTGTGATATTATGGAGAGTGTTTCGACTTTTGCTAGGCGAAGACAAAGAGGGGTTTGCATTTTGAGTGGGAGCGGAACTGTGACAAATGTAACCATAAGGCAACCTGGAGCTCCTGGTGCAGTCGTGACTTTACATGGAAGATTCGAAATTTTATCACTTTCTGGGTCATTTTTACCTCCTCCAGCACCACCGGCTGCATCAGGATTGGCCATATATTTAGCCGGCGGTCAAGGCCAGGTAGTTGGAGGAACCGCGGTGGGTCAACTTGTTACTTCAGGTCCGGTGGTGATTATGGCAGCTTCTTTTGGTAATGCGGCGTATGAAAGGCTTCCACTGGAGGAAGAGGAACAACCGGTGGCGCCGATTCCCGGAAGTGGATCCTTAGAATCACCAGGAATCATGGTTGGTCAACAACAACAACAGCAGCAGCAGCAGCAACAACAACTACTGCAAGATGCCAATGGAACCTTTGTTCAAGGATTGCCACCAAATCTTCTAAATTCAGTCCAAATACCAGCTGAGGCCTATTGGGGAACAGGTCATCCCGCTTTTTAACAAAACAGAAAAGTTTCGGGTTTTTCTGTCTTTTTCTTTTTTCCTGCTTAATTATCCCCTTTTCACCTCTTGTTAGTTTGACCTTTTGATTATATCTTTCGTTCTTCTTCTTTTATATAATAGTTGATAAAGATGCTGATCATAGGATTCATCTGGCTTTGATTTGAAGAAGGATGTACAAATTTCCTTGGATTTCTCTCTGGTGGTTTTTTTCAGTTGAATTTTATAAAATTATAGCCTTTTTCATTTGTCCTCATTACTGAAGCTTACCGATTAAGAAGTTAGTACCAGAGGATGGCAGTCATCTCTCTCTCTCTCTCTGCATTCTTTTTCAGCTTGTCTGAGAATTGTTCTTCTAACAAATAGAAAGTTAAAAAAAAAAAAAAAGCCACCTTTCAAGAGGGTTCTTTTTTTATGCGTATAATACTTTTAAGTTTCAGGTTCTGTTACTCCTAAACATTTTTTTAAAAAAGAAGAGTTTGCATTATTCATAGAGATGAAAGGGTTTTTTAAGTATAAAATCAGTTTATTGATGGTTCACAGAAAATAATAATAATAAATAATAATAATAATAATAATATTTTTCATGTTTATTAGCAGTTGCCTTCTTTCACTAACACAAGCTACACTATTACTACTACTACCGCTATGATTATTGATATTGTTATAATTAGAACTAATTTATTAGTATTAATTATGGATTCTTATTTTTTTGTGTCTGGATGAATATAAATATATGTATGCATATATGTGGTTCATTTAATCTAGTAGCAGTTTGAGGAGATGGAAAATCATGACTTGAAGAAAGGCCAGGTGATGGGACTTGGAAGGTTATGGGCTTAGGGTTTTGCCGTCTTTTTGCGATGTATTTTTTTTTTTTTCCTTTCTTACTTTGCTAGGGTTCATTATGGAATCAGAGGGTGAACATTGGGTTCTGGGTTACACGTGCGCTGCCCTAGAAAAAAAGCTCCTTTTCGAGGCACCATTTCCTTATACTTCCAAGTAAAAGCCAAGCCAAGCAATCACAACAACAAGGAGCAGGACGAACTGAGTCTGATCCCCAACCTCAAGCGTTAAAGTTTTTCCCTTCTCTCTCTTTCTCTTCTGGAGGGGGGGGGGGGAGGGGACTGTCACTGCCTCCGTACAAGTAAAAGGATACGGAGCGGAACAATAAGAGCCATAATTCTAAATTGCTGTGGATGCGATGTTGCCATTATACAGGTAAAAGGGTAAGTTCAAGTTATAAATACTACTACTTATACTCTAATAATAAATAAAGAGTTTGTGTTAATTCTTGGATATGCTTCTTTTATATATATAGTTTTAAACCCTAGCTGATCTCTGCAAGTTCTTCAAATTGACTGAAACTTTACCAGCATACACAGGCTACAAATATATCCTTTTTTTTCCTCCACGTTTCTTGTATTTATTAGAGTTCCCATTTCTTCTCATTAATCATCAGAGTTTTTTCAAGGTGATCAACAGTTGCATTGCATTCACTTAATGATCTTTATCACTAGTTTTCTTAACTATAATTCATTGCTCCTCCTTAAGTGTACATGCATATATATGCAAACCCTCTTTTTGGTGTTCTGATTAATAAAACCCTACATTTCGTACTTCTTTCAACTTATTACCAACAACAATATTTTTTTATTTATGTGGAGGAAAAGCTAAATTTCTAGCATATTTACAAGGATCTGTCTCATTTTTTTTCCATAAAACCAAAGTACAAAACCTTCATTATGAGGTATTGCTTAATTTTGTACAATCGCTTATGACATTTTAAATAACATAGGATGTGGAATTTAAATCCTTTTTATCTTCATCTTTGCAGCTCTTTTCTTTCTTTTTTTAGTGTTATTTACATTCAAATTAATTGTCGAATGTATATACTTCGTTTTCTACATCTTCTATTGGAAATTGAATGTAAAATTGAAAAACCCATTTGGAAGATTGATAATCTTCGATTCACTGAGGGCGATGATTTTATTTGCAAAATTTGCTGAGTACAAGGTTTTAACTAGTAATATTATAATTAATATGACACCTGACTCGATCCTGAGGCTTTTCCCCAACTTGGAGGTGATAATTTGGTGGACCATGTATATATATATATATATATATACATATATGTATATATACAGATCTAATGGCTTTTGAGATTAATGCCATTTCTGGTTCTTCATGATTAACATCGATCCTTTGATTCTTTGAACTACACTTGAAATGATTATCACCATGTAAAGTATTAAGATTCCTGTTTTTGGTAGCTATCTCATGAAATAGAGAGAGCAAAGCATTTAGAAGTGGCCATTTTTTAGACTAGCAATTAACATCGCCCACCTCACCCCCCACTACTATTATATCTATCTGTATGCATGTAATCTGAGCGTAAGTGAAAGTTTGTCCAAACATTGCCCACAAATTAACCCCGGCCCTTTTATAAATCTTCCTTGTATATATCTGTGGACCCTTTTCATAGGTTTTCTAAATCTCTAAACGTTATCTTTTATAGTTTCTTAATTTCTTTTGCCCATATACATATATATTTAATTAAAAGTTAGATAAGGTAATTAAGAAGTCCTACTTTACCTCAAAATCAGGATTAAAAACTGGATTAGAAGAGAGAAGGGACACTAGCAGAGTTACAAATAAATAATGTTGAATCATTTTTAATTGGTTTAATGATCTCAATTGAAGATAAGATTACAGTTGAACATTATTATATAT
Source organism: Adansonia grandidieri (assembly GCA_038382065.1). Classification (NCBI taxonomy): domain Eukaryota; kingdom Viridiplantae; phylum Streptophyta; class Magnoliopsida; order Malvales; family Malvaceae; genus Adansonia; species Adansonia grandidieri. Next base: position 6,805,960 of record JBBYHK010000004.1, read on the forward strand.
TGGACATTGAATCACTCCAGCAGGAGAACCAAAGGCATATATATATATATATAATTGAAGTTTAATTAGTTTGCATCCTAATGCTGACAGAAGTTTATAAATCATTGGTTTAAATACAATTGACAACTGTATTCCTCTGTAGAGTTAGTTTTTTATATATATTGGTAATAGGGTTTTTTTTTTTAAATTTTATAAATGAGATAAGAGACTAACATATGTTTTATTTTTTAAACATACTGTGATATATATATATATATATATATATGTTACTCTCCTAATTTCGCTTATGACATCAGAAAAACTTTGATGACTGTGGATGAAATAATTTAGAAAATTTTCATTACACTGGGCATTCATTTTTGTTTTGTTTTGTTCAATTCAGTAGCAGGTCCATTCCTCTTCGGGCTTTGGAAGTTTCAAATTACAATGGGTCGTCACTTCTTAGCAATTGTCCGAGGCTCGACAATTATTGTTACGATTTGGGATCTCACATAAAATTGCTTTACAAATGAATGGAGTGTGTTCATAATTTAATTTATATATATATATATGTATATATACACGTATATATAAAAAATAGATAATTATCTGATATATGATGATAGAGTTTTTTAACTGTATAAGTAAAATTAATCATCATATATATCATTTATTTAAATTTTATTTTTTAAAATACTTAATAAAGACATATGACGACATTTTAATTCCGTTAATAAAGTTAAAAAACTTCATTTAGTATACTTGATAATAACCCATGAAAATTTATAAAATTCATCGTTTTTAATTTCAACAAATTAAATTTTACTTTTTAAATTTTACCTTTTCAACCCATTTGACTGCATTTGGCGGGTTAAATAAAGGAGTGACGAGTACTGAAACTTTAAAGAAAATACATGAGAGTGACTCCCACTAATATATTATTAGAAAAAAATAATATTTAAAAAAAAAAAAAAAAAAAAAAAAAAAAAAACAACGCAAGAAAATGAAAATTTGACTTAATCGCCTACAAAATTTTTGTTCATCCCAACCTTGTTCATTTATCCGCCTTCGCCTACAGAAACTTACGCTAAGCTCAACGAAGAACCTAGAAAACATAACTACATGTGCATACACATATATTACATAAGCTTCGAGGGGAAGTGACTGTTCTGACCCTGTAGATTCTCTTTTAGCGCTGATGGTATTATATAATCTCCGACCTTAAGACTATACAGTGGCGAGCTATGTTCTGTTTACAGAAGCCTAACATCACCCTAAATCACAACTCTATCCTTAGCCGTCTCATTTCAGCTCGAAATACAGGACTTGAATTCAGTGTTCTGCGAGCAAGATTTCTAATGTCCTCTCGTGAACAGTCCCGCGTTATGCGAACCAGCTCCCAGAGGGCACCTCCACTTATCATGTCCTTTGCATTTACTTCTGAAATTTCAAAAAATTAAAAAGATAAAAGGTCCTTCAAGGAAATGTGTGATGTGTCTAATGTCCCACAGATATATATATATTTTTTTAAAGGAGAAGAAATTCAAATTACCGTGCTGTGCCAAATGACACAGTGCAAGCTCAATATGTCGCCTAATTGGTGCAGCATCATTGTTGGCATTTTGCACAATCCATGGAAGTGCACCATCTTCAATAAGAAGTGATCTCCCACTTTTTATACCTGGAGTGCGGCACAAATTGTTATAAGATTATACTAAAGCAAACAAGAAAGCTATGTCGAGACCATTTCGGTGCTAGATGCTATCGAGCTAAATGACTGATGTTTTGAAAAGAATACACAGTAAAAATCAGGTTCAAGCTTCAGAATAGAGCTATGGTTATGCTGAAAGATGAGTAAAAGGGACCACTTAACTGCACAGCAGTCAACAATCAACAATGGCATGTAACAGATCGAAGACTTACCATTAGTAGATGCACGAGATTCACATTTTGCGAAGTTGGCAATTCCACGTGCGACTTGAGAAAGAACATCTGGATGGCCACATCTCACCATTCCCAGCAAGGCCTTAATTCCACCTTCAGACCTCAGTGTTGCTTGCAGTTTATCTGGAAGAAGCATGAGCATATGTGAGAGGCAGAAAGTGCGGCCCAGTTCAAACATTACCAAAGAAGTACGATTTAAATTCAAGAGCAAACATTTGCATAACTAGAATTTATCCCGGAAGCCTAAATGACAAAGCCAAAGGCATGCCAGATTTCTGTAGGGGCTGGCCATGCCACTTCATAACTTAGAAGTGTTTATATCATATATGATGTAATAGACAAATGGAATACTCCTATCACATGGAACGGAAGCTGCAAAGTAATGGATTCAATGAATAAACTAGCCAGAATCAAGAAATTCTTCATGCAGTAGCTCTAATTAAGCACAGAATTTATTAGTGCTAAGAGATTAGTTACATAATAATAGCAATTATAAAGCCCCTGTAATGCAAGAATCGAAAACTTAATAGCAAAAGAGGTGATCCAAAAGAAAATGCAGTATACCATTCCCACACAGGTTAGCTATAGCTCCAGCAACCATGCGTAGAGTCTGAGGATCCTCAGCATCAGATGCTGTAATAGACAATAAACTGATTCCCCCTTGAATCATTATGAGTTCTTGATTGGCTTCTGCATTGCATAGAAGGAAAAAAGAAATATTAAACCCATGTAGTCAGAACTCAGAACCAACCAGTAGCCAAACTCTTGACACAGACACAACAATTAAAAATAAAGACTGATGTACCCAAGATGGCAAGAAGGATATTTAAAGAACAATATTACCATTCATTGCAAGATTGGCAATTGCACCGGCTGCTACTCTACGAACAGTTTCATCCTCGTAGCTTCTTAGAAGCATCAGCAAGGAAGTAAGACCACCAGCTTCAACAATCCTTTCCTGGTTGGCTTCTGCACGGTAATTGGAAAGTACCCCTCATTACTAACAAAACCAAGAACAAGTCAAAACATGTCCCATATACATATCAAGAAATAGCACAATTTTGTTTAAGCGTTTATTATCAATAAGGCTTGTCCTGTAAGAACAGAGACATACAATCTTTTTTAGAACAGGTGTAAGGAAGCAGCCTAGGAGTGGAAATATTAGCTTGGCTAACCAACACAAGCAGGATACTGAAGTTGCTAAAGCAACAAACAAGGTAAATGAAGTGGTCCAACACTGATTTTTAATGCATACATGGTGATCACTTTCAACAAAAGCACTCCATAAACACAGAAATAAGCAAGTAGCAGCCAAGGTCTACAAGCAATTTTCCCAAAAGACTACACAATAAAAAGACAACTAACCATCAGCTCCCCATACAGCACCTTAAGTGATGACACGGGAAACCAAAGCTTTTGCTCACCTTCAGCTGCTAGGTTAGCAACTACTTTTACAGCATGAATGCGTACATTGGGATCTTCTGACTCGAGCAAAGCCAAGACCTTTTGCATTCCAACTGGTAAATTGATAGAAGAAAAATAAGAAATTCACAGACAAAACATGGTTTAAGTGATATGATGGCAGAAAAGCGTATTTTATCACCTTGATCAAATAGTGCAGAAACTGGTGTCTTATGTCCATTCGAAGAGTCCCTAACTTGAGACATCGGAGAATCTAACCCAGTATAAGCATTTCCAGATCCACCTCTTGCCAGACACCTTCTCATCTGCATACGTAAAGAAACCAGCATAAACGTTTGAGTTTGAATGCCAAGGATGGACAAGAATGCTAAGTCTCACTGATAATATTAAATGCACCAAAATTTTCACTCAAGCATATAAAGGGGAAACCATCAGATAGAAGCATGGTTCAGTCTTTCAACATTAAGTGCAATGCAAGCAGCAACATTTGTAAGAATGCAGGGAGCTCCATTTGATATGAACCAAGTTTTGACATTTTGACCAGATACTAGATCACAATTGTTGATGAGAGATGTCAACAGAGGAAAGCTCAAATACTCAACAAGTTTGAATTACATATATTAAGAAACAGAATTCAACAATGGCATGAAAAGAATGCTTAACTTATATGACCCAAATACCTGGTCAGCTTCAAAAGTCAGTTGTAACATCTGACTTCTTAGTATTATTATTTCTTCTTCAAGCTTCTTTTTTTGACAAACCTCATCTTCCAGAGCTTTTTGGAGTTTTAAGATTTCAGCATCTCCACCTGCCTAATACACCAAATTAATCCTAATATAACTGATATCAACAGAAGCTCAGAACTTGATATAAATGTATTCACTAGTTGCATAACAAGTATACCCCTGAATATGTGCACTGCCCTAGTTGACTCTTAAGTTTGTTGACCTCTGTTTCAGCTTCCTTTCTCATATGAATTTCTTTCTCTAGCAGTTTTTTGACCTCAGCAACGTCCTCAGCAATGTACAAACCAGGCCCCTAAAAGTTATGATGATGAAAATATGTTAACAAAGACAAACACAAGGCGGCCCAAAATCTGATGTACAAGTGGTAACGGCAACTCATTTCCTATAAAGACCATCATACTCTCATCATAATGCAACCAATATGTGTAAAACAAAATAAAAAACGAAGTCTTTTACCACTACATTGAATGCCATACTAGTCAACAACAAGCAAAAAATATCAATTTCAGGAATTGATAAGACAAAGAATAAAGTAAATTTGAATAAATCACATCTTCCAATAAACTCATGTAAAAGGAAAAACTTTGAAATTGTGCTCGTGAAAATTGCTTTTAGAGATGATTGACACAGTATGGGACAAAAATCTGCCTGATAGATGAAACTTTAAGCCACATACCACAGAAACTTAGAAAGCACATGGCTCAAAAATGGGCATGCTACTATATATCTAAAGTAAAACTTAAACACAAGAAAAATACGTAATGGTAAAGTTGGGAAAATAAGACAAATTCCTTAATGATGTTATTGAAAAGAAAGTGCATAAATGTCATCAAAAGGGGCCGAACTGGCTAGCCACGAATTCACTTGATAAACTTAACATGAAAAAGATAGGGTTCTTGATGGAAAGTACCACTCGATTACATTTATCCTTCATAAAGCCATCACACCCATGCTTCCGTTGATTTTCTATCATCTTTTCCTCCAGCTTCTTAACTGATTCCATATATTCCATCTGGCACTTCAGTCGCTCCTTCTGTAAAAGGAACACGCTAGATGTTCAAAATCAATATATACACCCTCAAGCAAGTAATGTGTTTAACAATAACTGAAAATAGAAAACCATGAGGTTAAAGAATCACCCATATGGGAGAATGATGAATTGCTGAACTAACCTCTAAGGCATCTGTGAAGTTTCTCTCAACCTCAGAGACACGGTTCTGTGCTTCTAAGTTTATTCTTTCAACTTCATCATCAAAAGATTTCTGTTGCCTTTCATTTTCTGCAATGAGCTTGTCCAGCTGTATTTCGAGCCTTCTAGCCAAACTTTTATAATCAAACTCTTCCTTTATTCTCAACATATTCTCCACCTTCATAGCCTGTATGAAATGGAGTTATGCAAACTGCCAAGTAAAATCATCGTACTTCTACATATATTAGAGACAACGTTACACAACACATGAAGAAATAAAAAGATGAAAGAAATGTCAGGAAATGGAATTGAGATAGTTGAACAAGAACGAAAAGAAGTTCAAATATAAATATGAAACATCTTGCCAAGTGCCTTCACTTTATAACTAGTGAGTTGTCTAATAGCAGATATTACATATGGTAAACACATGATAGATTATAGTTTGAGCCCTTTTTATATAAGAACTCACCCTTTGGCCAAATAATATTGTACTTGCAGTTTCTCCTCGATGTCGTGGGGAGGGGCCAATGGTCACAATTAATGAAGTTCTGGCAGTGCCTACAATGCATAGAATCTACCTCGTAATACCTCTTAAAGACATTCAACTTGGTAGATATGAAAATCCAAAAGAAATACATAAAAGTTAAAAGATTTAGATCATAAACATCGTCTCCATAAAAGCTTATTTAGGTTAAAATGAAGCCCAGGCACATGCCGACTTACATGAACATAAATGATAACTTACCTCCAAATGAATCTCGGAGCAGCCTTGTAAGTTTTGAATCGCGAAAGGGCACATGAGCGCTATTCTCTGCTAAAGCATTAATACACTTTCCCAAAGCACTCAGCGACAGGTTAATAGACTTAGCTTCCTCCAACATGTGTCCCTCGCTTCCTGCCAGAAGCAAGGTGAATCAAACTCATCATATGCCAACAGGATCCAACTCATAAGTAAGGCCAGCACCAGCACTTGAGAAAGTCTACACTCTACAGCTATATATAGGTAGGAATAGGAAATAAAAGTTTATTTGCTAAAAACATAAATACTGGCCAGAAGCAATGCCCAAAAGTTTTAGGTGGTGAAAAATGAAAAAGCTATCTAATACGCAATATGCAATCTACTTGTCACTGGAGTGGGGAAAAAGCAACAGTATGCGCACCTGACTTTTGAACGCGCTCTGAACCTGCCAAATCTACCAAAACCAGCTTGCTTTTCCGGACAAGAGGCTTTGGAGGTTTGACAAAGTGAGAAGACTTGTCTGATTCACTAGGAGTGGCAACTTCTTCCCCTAAGACTGATCTCTTAACATGTACCTGCAGTAATATGGTTGAATATATAATATTTCACTACAGCATAATACAATACAACAACATAAAAAACTACAGGTATGATAATGAAAATTTTGTGCATAAACTGGCAAGGGGAAGAGCAGAAGTGAAAAATTAGTCACCATCAAAATAGCATGACTGCGAGAAGATTCAGTATTCAACTTTGTATTTGCAGCAATTCGATGAGCTTCCCCTAACCTCAATAGCTCCAAAAAACTCCGCTCATCCCGAATTTCTACATGAGTTGCCCCTGGTAATGAAACGTCTCCAGTTTTGGGATCTTCCACAATGGAAATATTATCATTTGCCGGATCAAGGAGATCCTGGATGGTCTCCATGTAAAGCTACAAGGAAACATTGAAAATAAACTAGTAAAAGTTCCGCTTGAGAACATACAAGCCCAACAGGAATACAAACAGAAAGTTTAATAAAATTATCAGACAGCATGTAAACTGTAAGGGAACAAAAAATAAAATAAAATCCAACAAGCAGTTAATACAAAATAGCACAATTAGATAAACATGAAGCCATCAAAGAAAACGCATTCAATTAATTTTCAGAATTCAGCATTAAGAGTATAAAAATCATGAGCCAAACAACCTGCAAATAAGAAACAGATACAGAATCTGTTTCTGGAGAAACATTAGCTAAAATCTCCTCCATTGAGCGGACCATTATTCCACGAGCAGAGGTATCTTCCTCACCCAACCGTCCAAGAGTAAAAGTTTTCCCAGTTCCAGTCTGGCCATAAGCCATAACCGTACCATTATAACCATCCAGAACACTCTGCAGAAGCCAAAGCAACATCGATACACAGTCTCATAAGATCAAGTCATATTAATATAAGAACCTCTTTCTCATTAAGGATAATGACAAAAATATGAATTAGGGACAAATAATAAGCATTAAACATGCGTAATTTAATGACATTATATTGTAAAATTAAGAAAACATTTGAAATGAAACAAACCTCTACAACAGGCTTAGCAACAACTTCGTAGACACGTTTTTGAGAAGCGAATTCGGTAAGCACTTCATCAAACTCGTATGTTTCTGAATCCCAATTGTTCTTCCTAAGTTTAAGCCTCTTAAGCTACAGTAAAACAAAATTTATAAATAAAACCATTAAATGTAAAAACTAGGAACTGTCAGTAGTGATGGCAAAAAATGAGATTAAGAGCTTTTAGTTTTTACCTCAGGCTGTAGTTCGACACAATCGGCAAAATCTGCATCAGCGATCGACTCTTCTGCATTTCGCGGCCTTAATCTAACGGCTACTCGAACTCTTCCCGGCACTGTAGAAAAAATCGAGCACAAGAAAACATGATTATTAACATTAAATAACGATACGTGCCAAATGCTTGGGTATTGCATTATGGAATCAATTACAGGAAATAAAATGAAACACTAACCGCCGTCACCTCCAGAGGCGGTGGTGAAAGAGGCGGAGCTGGTCCGGCGAAGAGCAGATCCTGGAGAGTGATTCGACGAAGGAGGAAGTCTTGATTTCAATGAAGATGATTTGATATTCGATGAAGCGAGAGGCTTAATTGTTCCTTTGTTCGTAGCCGCCCCATTTCTATAACCATTGGAAGCCATCACTTTCCCCCTCTTTCTTTTTCTTTCTTTTTTTCACTTTTGAAGATGTTC
>JBBYHK010000004.1:6821310-6840593 GCA_038382065.1 Adansonia grandidieri
CTTCATAAAGATGATAAACAGAAGTTTGATGTTCCCAGATTTATTTATTTATTTGATAAAGGTGTATCTAGATAGGTTTAAATCAATCAATTGTAGTGCACTGAGGTAAATAATTTTCATAACACATAACATCCATTTTCCTTTTTACGCCATCAAAAGCAGCAGGCACAAACCCTGATTGATATGTAGATTATGAAAGTTATAGCAAATTATCAACAAAATCAGTAAATAATTTAAATCTACTACAGCAGGGAAACAGTGCAGCCAGTTTGTATCAAACCATATAACATCATATATTCGTAGTAAAATAAAAAGAAAATAATATAAATTTATGCCTTTCCGGTCAAAAGTTCTTTCCTCAATCTTTTAATTACTTGTTCAAGTTCTTCCGCTTTCGGCTCAAATGCACATTAAATGTCAGATTCAGAATCTATTTCCATATGCTTGTCTATATAAGCAGGCACAAAAAAAAAAAAATCAGTACTTCTCTTGCCTTTGCTGAGGACTTTTGTGCTTCACAAACTTGGCTTTCTAGTTGGCGAACTTTATTATCAGAGCTGACCAATTTCTGCCTGGTGTCTTCCCGCGGAAGATAAAGGAATTAAGAAACAACACTTTCAGAGTTTAGATGGAATATTGGTATCATGAGTTTACACTTCAAATTTAGATGGCCATGCAGACAATGCCAGTTTAGACGCCAAAACTTCCACTTATGCTGAGCTCTTTCTCAGTGATTCCTAAGAATGGAGATGCATAACAATTCACTTCTCAATTCTTTTGAAATATATTACAAATGAAGGAAATCCCAGCAAGCACAAGAAGAAAATTATTCTGACCTCAAGCTTATTAATTGCTTCTTGTTGCTATGTTTCTTGCTTTAAAGAAATATCTGATAGTCGTTGCAGTTCCTCTTGAGCCTCTAATTGAGCTCTTTTCACTGCTGCTTTTAAATCAAGAATAGCCTTTTCTCGTTCTTTTCGTCTCAGGTCTTGCTCTTCATTTAGCAGAACCTTGAGTTCAGCTATAGATGCCTTCTGACTACAAGTATGAATTAGGGTCATTATATCTTTTCTTCTCTTTGGTGCCATAAATTGGCAAAAATTATAAAGCCTTCATTTCTTACCTCTTCATTCTTTCATTTGCGTCAGTACACGATTGCCTGGGAGCACAAAGTCTTTCATTAAGGTCTTCAATAGTATGCTTTTGTTCAGCCGATATCCTATTGACCTCTACAAGCTCTTTTTCTTTAACATGTAACAAAATTGTCAATTCTTTGATCTGATCAAGGTAAGAATTAACTGATTCTTTTATCTCTTTGATTGCCTGCAGAAGTAGATGATTATATATCTGAATTCTGAATCACCAAGGATCACAAAAGTAACAGGTCAAAAGCAGGAACAAATGACATAAAATGCAAGAAATGGCATAAAAACAGAAAGACACACATGAAATATCATTAGCAACATGTTGCATATTACTTTTCTCCCTTCATAGAAGGTTATGCCCAGCTGAACCTAGTTAGAGTAACTAACTGATTGTTAACAATGATTAAATATAAATACTACTATATATTTTTCATGATGCGAGTAGCCATAACCAAATTTAACAATAACCGCATGAAATCAGAGCGAAATGCATCAATTCGAATTATACCATTAACAGAAACCAAGTATTCAGTCAGATAGACACTCAGTTAAACCAACTCAAGGAACCCAAAAACAGACATAGTGAAAAGAGGACATAATCCATAAGGAGAGCATACATTTTCATGACGCTCAACGGTTGCACGATTCTCAGCACGCAATGTATCTATTGTAAGCACCTGGTCTTCCAATTGCTTCTTAAAGTTCCTGCATTCATCATTTCTCAGGATTATTTATTGTGTGACAGAACTTAATTGTTTGAGCAGTCACTAGAACCATGAATCCATAATAGGATACCCTGTTTGACTGCTGAAGACTCTGTAAATCATTAAGAGATATAGGACCCTCAGGAGCACCAATGCCAATACATTTTAGTCTTTTGTTTTCATGGGTAAGCTCATCTGCACAATATGGGATGACCAGTAAAACATTTGAAGTTTATGAGGGGGATCTGTTTCACATAGTAATACTTTACTACATCTTTCCTCAACAAGACAGGAACAGCAATTAAAGGTAAGAAAATGTGCCTAAAACACGCCATTAATATTGTTACCGACATTAGAATTACAGATTTGGACATACACCAGTCAATTGTTTTGTTATAGTTTAAAAAATTGAAGACAGTCATAGCATTTATTCCTCAGTGATGTTTATATCAATTTTATGGAAAGTTTAATAGAAAATAAAGAGTTGATAAAAAAATGAAAGTCTGAACAGAGAAGGCATGAACTTTTAGTACATATACCTGAATTTAACGGAAGTCTGAAGAGGAAAGGCATGAACTTTTTGTAGATATACCTGCTTTTCTTTTTGCACATGCACCTTCTGCTGAGTGAACATAGCTAGGAACTTCTCGATATACAAATGCAAAAGCAAGTTCTGTAACGAGGAGGATAATTACTTACTTTGCAAGGCATTCCAAGCTTCAAATCTCATATGAAATGAAAGGAACAAAATACAATCGCATGCTTGTTAGCTGACATAAAAGAAAAAGTCATGATGAATAATGCGGGCATTAGTATTACCATGTTGTGGAGGAGCAGAAAATGAATTGATGTCTCCATGTTGGATCTTCAATTCAGGATTATTCTTTCTCAACCTCTCCCAGTTAAGATACGTCCCATTTGTGCTGCAAAGAGATGCACAACACAATCAGGATTTAGAAATACTAAAAACCCAACAAAATAAATCACAAACAGCACCTTAACAATCATAAACAGTGCATTAACCTCATACCTTTCAAGAAAACTGATGTATAACAGTTGTACGACTGCGGCATACCTTCATTGGTCACTCTCTTTCTATATATTTTGCAATGTACCGCACTAACTGAATTTCGAAATCTTGTATCCTTTACCAATCGGCCAAGACAGTGCTCATCCGCAGTCAAAAGCATATTCATACCCTAGAAAATGATCTCCTCATTAACTTTTTACTTAAATTGTATAATTACAATTGACAATTTCCAGTCTGATCGTTTCTTTCGTTTGTTTTAACTCATGCAATTTTAGCAAATTTTCATTTCGCTTTAACAAGTCAGACAATTTAATCCTAAAAGATTCAAACGATAACTTAGAATATGATGGAAATAAAAGTTAAAAATTTTATGAAAAATGGAATTTTGACAACCAAAATAAAATCGAGAGAGAGAGAGAGAGAGAGGGTTCAAGTTTTAAAAAGAGGGAAACCTACTGGTGTTTTCGGGCATTGTTAGAGATAGCGGTGAGAACACCCCAAACGTTGGGATCGTTGGTTGGGGAGGCGGAGAGGAGATGTTGGCCGCGGCTGAGATAATGAAATGTTTGGGACTCAACGGCACCTTAGAAGGCGGAGAGATATCGTTTTGCTTGGGCGGTAACGACGCCGACTAGGACACATTCTCTTTGGGGCTTGGACTGGGCTTTGAATAAATTGTTGTCTCCGGTTTTTCTTCTTCTTTCGTGGCCATTGACGACTGCAGCCTGTGAGTGAGTGAACGAAGTAAATAGAAGACGAAAATGGCGGGGATTTTGAAGCCCTAACAGCCTTCTATAATGTAGCTAAATCAAAATTGAATAAAATTTAAAATTATCTGCCTGATCAAGACATGAACAAACAAAACAGACATGATGTTAATATCAACTTCCAAGTGATGAAGGTTCCCGGTTCGTGGGTTTAGAGGCTTAAGAATTACGTTGTTTTAAAAGATCATTCTGGACAGCGGTTCGGACGCTGCCTTATATAAAAGGTTGAGCAATGTCGGTGCTACCAGCTACACAACAATTGGGCCAATGCTACGTCAGCTGAACCCATGTTGGACTCAGATGTGAAACGTTCCTACGGGCTACGGCCTACTACATTCTTTTTTTTTAAAAGAAGCCAATTATAGTTATAAGAAAATTTTTAAGTTTGTATTTAATACATTAATAATATATACTTAAAAAACATTACATGGTCTAATATTGAAAAGTGTCATTTTTGTTTAAACTCGAATCAGCAGAAAAAAAGGAAAGAAGTTCGCTATCGATGATTGTTGACTTTCGACTTTGGGCCACCCGCCCTAATGAAGAGATTGTTTCTTTGGGCTTCAGCCCTTTGGTTTGCTCCAACGTAACGACGCCTTTCAATCGTAAACAATTTTTTTTTAAGGTTTTATTCACCTAAATACCGTATACTATGAATTTTTTGAAATCGTTCATGGATTAGTAGTTCCCGACAAATTGCATGGAGGTTTGTCTAGGTTTCGACAGGAGTGACTGCTATCATTTTTCATCCTCATCCTGAATTACGTGCTATATGTCATTTAAAATTCCTTTTCCTCCTGGCAACAACTTCGTGGTAAAAATTTGAGTTGGAATTAATGTTTCTTGAGCTCAATGATTTAACTGGCAATACTGTACTGCTGCTGTTGGCAAATATTAATCATAACAATACGTATCACAACAATGTTATTATCATGTTTATCGTATTGCCATCGTATCAGATGGCATGGATCAACTATAGGCCCGTTGGAGCCATTGTCACTTGTCACCACCATACACGTGCAGGAAGCAGCCTGCCCTATCAAGACCAATTTGCGGTTAGAACCCATTTTGACAAACCTCCCTATTGGCATGATTTTCATTTGAAATAAAATTGGTAATTGGGAAAGTGGGACTATGGCTTCCAAACAAAATGGAAGAGCATGGCCGATTGGCGGTGCGATTCATGATTTTGATCAGCACACTCCACCACCATATACACTGAACTTGAAAGAACAAAACGTTTGGGCCCGGAACAGGACCACTCACAACTTCAGCATTTACCTGCTGGCACAACATTCAAGGCCTCCTCATTTGCGTCCACAAAGTACACAGCACAGCACTCTGTGTCTTGTTGTATCAACCCTCCCTCCCCACCAACAATTATAATACTCACCACTACTGTTGCTTTTAAAGCTTCTGGCCCTATCACCACAATCTCTCCACGTGCGCTAACACTCAAATCCTGCCATCCATACCCAGCTCCCAACACCATCGCAATAATCTAATCTCTTTTTGCAAGTTTTAAATTTATGATAAAGGGCAGCCAATAATATTCTTAAATAAATAAACACTAAGAAAATGCAAATTAACAAAAAGGAAAAAATGTCCAAGAAAAAAGGTCAAAAGCACCGTTCTTCACACCCAGAAGCTGCCAGCAAGCTTTTACCTTCATTCCCACATCCCAACCCCATAAATTAAAAAAATAAAAAAAGAACTCTCTCTAATGAAAATAATGACTCAGAAATGAAAAAAAAAAAAAAATTAACAGACCCTCATAATATCGATTCAGGACAAGAGAACTGAAGAAACGACAGCGGCAATGACAGTGAAAATAATAGTGCGCAACAGGGGAGCAGTCACGTGACCTGCAGCATTATCCGAGGTGCTGTTCTCCGACGATCCAGCTGGCGCATCAGCAGGGGATCCGCTGGGAGTGTCGGTTGGTGGAGCCGGTGGTGAAGCGGCCAGTGGTGACGGAGCTTCAGACACTGGAGATGGACTCGGAGATACGGAAGGTGTCGGTGAAGGTGAAGAAACTGGCTCCGGGGCAGGTGCTGGCGACGGCGACTTGCCGAACAACTCAGAAGGAAGCAAAACGTTGTCAACGGTGAAAATGACGACAGGTGGTGAGTCAAAAACCGCTTCGGCGACTCTGGATGGGCCAACTCCGGTATGTAGCGTGACCGAGTCGCCGGCGGTCGTAACTGTTAGATCGAACTTTCCCGCACCGTTAGTCGCCAATGTACTGATAGGGTTTTTCGTCGTCTTCAATGTTCCCTTAGGTTTGTAATCTGGCGAGGCGTGATACTCTAGAAGCGAGACTTGATCGGCATTGGTGAGCTTGCTCAAATCAGGAACACCTTCAGCTTTAAAAGCTTCATCAGACGGCGCAAAGATGGTCAACCCTTTATCAAGCGCTGACTCGTAAGTCTTAAGCACACCACTGCTGATAAGCAAACTGGCAAAAGTCTTGCAGCCGGCTTTTTCAAGCAAACCGGTAATGTTGACGCCAGAAGCCGACGGGGCAGGAGCCGTTAAGATTCCAGGAGCAATAATCGGAGCGCTGATCTCAAGAATAGAGATATTGTAGGGTATCTGCTTAACAGACTTGGTGTAAGAGGAATCGAGTTTAGAGCCGGGAATGGCGGAGCCGAAACCTACTTTTCCACCTTGTAGATCGGTGATGTTGACAAAACCAAGGTTTCCGGGGGCATTACCGGTGGTTTGGTAAAGAGTAGTAGTGAGGGTAGTGCCTTTGGAGATTTGATGGAGCTTTTGCGGGTCATAGTAATCTAGAAGAACGTGAAGGCTAAGGATGTTCTTGATAACGGAAAGAGGGTGTTTGGACGTGAGGGCAGACATAGCCCCACTGTTGAGGACAAGACAAGTAATTGTTTCTCGGGTGTTAATCTCATCGGCCAGCTTTGTTTGGGTGAGGAAATTATTATAAACAGAGTAATCTGGAAAACCTTCGAGAATGGCAGTTATATTGTGGGCATTGGCTGCAATAACAGCTAAAGAGAGCGTGAGAAGGAAGAAGTTGAGTCGGCGAAATGCGCCCATCGTGAATGTTGAAGAGATAGATTAGGCAGAGCTAAGTCAGTGAAGAAAGAGAGAATGTGCGAAGAAGAGCTAAAAAGGAAATTTTGGGGAGGTTAGAGCTTTGATCAGGGTTAAAATGAAACTATGGTTTAGTAGTCGAAAGAGATGCGGCCACGTGAGATGGGTCAGGCATGCTTTGGCCACAGCTGGAAAGGAGATATAAAAGGATTTTGTGTTTGCGGGTGAACTGAAACGCTTTCAAGTCCATTTTTCTAGTTATATTAACATTAGTTTATATATATATATATATATATATATGCGTGTAACATACTCTAATTTGATACAATTTAGGGATCTAATGAATTAACAAGGCTAATGGTTTGAAAGAGTTTGTATAATATTTTTTTATTCGTTTAATAGGTATTTATAAACGTTCATTAAATATTTAAAATATTTTTAGAAAATTATTACTTTAAATTAACTATTTTCATGAAATAAAAAAATAATGTAACAATTATAATATTTTTTATTTTTCAAATTTTAATGAGTGCATATAAACATACGTTAATTTTTTATATTTTTTAAAATATTTATATTTGATGCATTAATAAATAAATTTTTATTAAATTATATGATATCATTTTATAAAAATTAAATTATTTATATTTATTTTTAAAAATTTTTAATAAAATAATATCATATAAATATCAAATATAAACTTTTTTTTTTTTTTCCTGATAAATGAATCAGGCAGGAGTTTAGATTAAGGTAGACTTAAAGAGTCAAGATTTTTTTTTTTTTTTATATTGGTGAGTGGACTTGGCCCTTTAGATTATAGAACATTGAAGCTATCCGTTATGCCTTTTACGATGTGGTGATGGTTGGTGGAACGGGCTTTGTAACGGCTATTAACCCAAAGGTTAAGTGGCAACGTCTCTTGGGTTGGCTATGGCTTGGTTACTCGTTCAGGTTGATCAAGTTCAACCAATGGTCAATTCGTGGTTAATTTGAACTTCGAAAGTTGAGGAGGCGAAACCAAATATAAAAATGGCCAAGAGTTTCAAATCAAGACCTACCTAGTGTAAGGAACGCAGAAGGAACTCCATTGAAAATGGCAACGGAAGGTAAATGTCCGATCCAATTCTTGTAATTATGGTTAATATTCGTTGAATTATATGTGTTTTCTTAACATAAATTTCAATTGCATTAAATAATTGCATAAAGAACTTTCATGATTCACCCAAAGAATTTCCATTTTATACGGCTTGTAACCCATGCCACTTGACCACTTCCCACATCCCAGCCATATTAATCTCATGTTCTCTCGAGCATCCATATATTCTGCTGTTTAACCTTTGTTTTTGGGTCTTCATAGTGTGCTCCTCAATTATCCTATAAAATATTTTTAATATTTATTATTTATAGCAAAAGAAATAAAAAAGGATTCAACAATAATGCAAATCCTAAATGCTAACATATGCAGTAGAAATTACTTTCTAGCTGTGCATGGATATGTGCTTATGGCTTGGCATCAACCCCTCATACTCTAAAGTTGAAATTCCGTTAAAAATTTAGAACATAAATTTTTTATCAGGCAAGCATTTAGTTGAAAATCAACATAACATTGCTGATTTCATATTTGAGTGCAGTTAGTAACCTCCTCCGAATAGCATTTAGTAGAAATCTTTGAGCTAACGTGATTATGGAGTTATCAGGAGAGGTTGAGTTTGACATGTAAGCACGGAAGAAATAAAAAAGTCATGTTCTAATACTCAAGTCAATGATAGTTCAAGGACTTTCTCGGAAAAGAAGTATGAAAATATGTCCGAGAACGTAATAAGATTGCTTGAAGAGCATTTACTTCTCTTTCAATATAAGTTCCAAATATTTTTATACCTAACACGAGTAATTAAGGTAGCTAATTAAATTTTTTTTGGTGAACTTTTAATATGTCTTGCCCTTTTTGGCTTAGACCACTTAAAAGAAGCATGAATGCACTTATTGATGGGGCATCTTTTTCATGCCTCTAATAGAAGCAATGCACCTAAACTTTTTAGCTGTAAAATTATGAGCACAAAAAATTTTTTAAATATCATCTTTCTCTTTCTCTTCCTTTTGTCTTCGTTGGCATTGGGTGGAAAAGTGAATATTTCTTCATTTACAAGATTTAATCTTTTGGCAATAAAGCAGGGAGCATACATTTTTACCTGGTGATGATGATTGACAAAGATAAAAAACTAGACGAAAGAGATTGAAAAATAACATAGCCTTGCCAAGCTATTGCGAAGGCAATTTACCTGTTAGATCAACGAAGTAGCATCACAGGGTAAATTACAGAGAGGGGGAGTATGCAAAGATTGTTCCCCATTAATTGGATGTCATGTAACAAATGATAACGTATCTGCATTAAGATATTTTAAAGGAAAATATAGTTAGTCCACTTAATTGTCCGAAAATTATCATGTTCAGTATCAGAGAAATTATTAAGTTTTTTAGTAAAATTATCATATTCGATACTTAGAGTTTTTAGATTCCAAAGAATTAGACCAAATCGACTCTTAAATAAATAAATTCTTTTATTTTCTAAACTAAATTGAAACTCATCTGACTAGTTTAATATTGTGATTGAAAAAAGTTTAGACTAAAAAAAACCCGTTTGAAAAGTAAATATGTAGTTTAAAATAATAAAATTTAAAATATGTGAATAATATAATCATTTTATCTAATTTTTAAATCATAAAAATTATATTTTTTTAATTTTTTAATTTAAGTTGTTAAATATAATTTTAATGCAACGTTTCATCTCAAAAGGTAGGTTACCAGTAACGCTAAACGGGCCTTATAAGCCTAATAGGATGTTTGAGCCCAAGGCTATAGGGTAGATTTATCTGGGCCTCATTATATGGACTATTATGGACTAAAAGGTTTCTCAATCTTTGTCATTAGTAGGCTGAGCTTCAAATCAGGTCTAAGATCAGTTGATATGGGCCTAGAGGCAGACATCATTTCAGACACTTAAATATCCAATCCAACAAATTACAAACGAAGACGCAGGAAACGAACCATCGGACGTTTGGTTGTATTGCCATCTGTCCACCTGTGATTGCTGACATGCAGAACCGGGCCCCCGAGCCACTTTGCTTAATGTAGGACCCACCATAACTGAAAATAGGTGACGTGTCTTGTTCTGCCCATGGGTAGTACAAGGCAATCAAATCTGACAAGGCTTGTGACACAAGGCCGACCACTTTTGTCACCGTCTGTGACAGCTCCACTCTTTCACTATTTCATTGGATCGTCCCTTTCAAACGCCGAAATTGAGATGTGAGCTTGACCTTTCTGAAGCAATATAAATGTTAAAGAAACTGAATTTTGCCTTGCAGTGACTGCGAAAAAGGCTAATACTGTCAGAATTCTGACACGCGTTTAACCTCACTTTATGTCACACTCCGTCGCTGCCTCGGAGAAACTAGACCGAGCAAGTGATCATGTTTTAGTTAAAGGGCAAGCAACTTCCTTTTGAAATATTCACACTTTCAGTTTTCACGTATGTCCCTACCAATTTTTCCTTCTTTTCTGTAAGTTCTAAGATAAAGAATATTAATCTGTGTGTTGTTTTGTCGTTAATGGATGCCCAACCGGTTCAAAGCCGAATTCTTCCGGATTCTGGTATTCTCTTTCTATATATATGTATAGGAGCCTTGAAATTTGAGGATGTTAAGTATTGTGGCTGATTAATCAATTTTTGAGCATGTTTTTTATTGTAGGTGGTTGTGGAAGCGGGAACCAGGGGAGTTTGGAGGTGAAGATGAAAGACGAGGAGAAGGAGAAGGAAGGATCACCGTCGATTACGTTGGGACTGGGGATTGATGGGAACACGTCGGAGAAACCCAGGATGAAACACGGGCAGCGTGTGTTTACGACAGCTCAGTTGCATGAGCTGCAATTACAAGCGCTTATCTTCAAGCACTTAGCGGGTGGAATCCCGGTTCCGGTTAACCTTGTTATACCTATTCGGAAAAGCGTTGCTTCCTCCTTTGGCTCTGCTCATGGCGGTATCTATGAACCGTATCCGACCTGTACGCTTTCTTCCTTTTAACTTTAAACTCTTGCCTGAGTCAATTTTTTTTTTTCCCTTTCGTTTGACTTTGTTTTCTGTTTGCTTTTTGCTTCATGAATTTGTCAGAAAATTTCATACTCTAATTCTTTTTCACCAGAGAGTTCGAAGATTAATAGTTTTAAAAAACTGAGGTTAATTTATTTTGTATTTTTGTTCTTACATGTATTTAAGTTTTGATTGGTAGCAAGATGTAAATGGCCAAGAATGAGAATTTTCTTAATCTATTAGTTAAGCTACAGTATGAAGTAGGAAAGTGGAAGTGGATAAAGTCTCTACCATTGGATTAACAAAATATTCATCTTTACTTCTTCCTTTTTTTTTTTAAATTTTCCTGCCAAACAAACACTTAAATATGTATTGATGTTCAATTATTGAAATAAAAGGGCAAAAATTGTTTTCATGTTTGTTAGGCTTGGAATTTGAGATATTCTCTCTCTCTCTCTCTCTCTCTCTATCTCTCTCTCTCTCTTTAATTAATTGGTTAAATACTATTAATTAAATTTCAATTATTCCTGGAAAATTGAGTCTCCTTGCAAAATGAAAGTTAAGTTATATTATGGAAGGAATCCTGTCCATGTATAATAGTTTAAATTTAGCCTTACAGACGTTTAAGGAGTATTTTTCAATAGAAGGATTTGATTTGAGTAATGTGAATTTGCATGAAGAATATGAACTTTTAGTGTTTCAGTTGTAGGAGTGAGTCCTCAAGGATTTGATTATAGGAAAATGATGGATCCTGATCCAGGGAGGTGTAGAAGAACGGATGGTAAAAAATGGCGGTGCAGTAAGAATGTGATTCCTGATCAAAAGTACTGTGAGCAACACATGCATAGGGGTTGTAGGCGTTCAAGAAAGCCTGTGGAACCGTCTCAAACTACTTTGCCTGACTCAACATCATCAAAAGATTCAGTCAAAATATCAGAGAACTTGAAAAACCTTTCCGCACCTGCGAGTTCTCAATACATGAATCCGTCTTCCTGTGATACCAGCACCAGCCATGAGACCACTGCTGCCACTGCTGTAGACAGCAACAATGTTTTCAGCATCCAAAACACCATTTCTACCAATGCCGCAACTACCAGTACCATCATCACTGCAATGAAGAACAACAACAAAAATGATTGCAAAAGGAACAGAAACTCCCCAAAGACTAGTGAGAAGGGTGAAGAGAAACTCTGTGTTAGTGATAATAATATCATCAACAGAAGCAGCAAGAGTGGAAACAAGGCCTTTGTTGGTAATAATATATCTTCGGATGTGGGCTTTTCTCCAAAAAGCGTTCTTCAAGGTAGTGCCATAAAAACTGAATCAATGTTCTCGTTACAAGATTCCTACTGCTACTTCTTTCCGGCACCTTCCTATCCCCTCTGTTTTTGGCTATAAAAACAGATATTGTATCTATCATTTAATATATAAGCCTTTTGAATTTGCTTAAACTGCATTGGTTCATGGTTTTTTTCTCGAATAAATCATTTGATGGCCCCCATTATTTGCCAGTCTTATATTTTAGCATGTGATTTGCTGCCCAAAAGATTTTTTAGAATGTGCTTTTTGATAAAGAAGAACATTTTCATGTCATTCTACCTTTTTCACTAAAACATTTCAGTTTTACTACTTCATGATTGCAATGTACGTGCTGAAAAATACCATGACCATTGTTATTAGTGCTTACGTACTGATACTGTTTGAATAGAATCAGTTATAATTTACCTTTGTGTTGTAATGCACAGCATTGAAGGTAACATTTTAATCCCTTGTAGGACCTTTCGTGATTCTAATTAAAATGACTTTTTCTCTTTTTTTTTTTTCAGTTCTAGGCTCCAGCAGCTCTCGTGCTTACAAAAATGAAATAGAACTTGAACCGGGGAGGTGCAGAAGAACAGATGGAAAAAGATGGAGATGCAGCAGGGATGTTATTACCGATCAGAAGTATTGTGCACGGCACATGCATAGAGGTGCAAGAAAGCACGCGGAGGTTTCTCAGCCTGTTGCCATTCCCACTGTTGTTGATTGTCCACCTAGTAGATTAACAATAGGCAGCAAAGCCGCTTATGCAGCCCTGAGCACCAGTCTTTCTATTTCAATTCCAAGTCCTCAGCTCGTTGCACAAGAGGAAAAGAGTACTATGAGCAGCAGCAGTGAGACTACCATCAGTGACACCACCATCACCGTCTTCGAGCATGGTAACAATTCTTAATGTGATCTTATTTGGAAGGTTAACCTTAGAGTTTTGGATTCAACTTTTATGCCAACTTGATTGAGATATTTCTTTCTAAAGAAAAACTAGGATATAGGTGTCATCTTCATGCCTGGAATTCTTCTTTGATCAGATATCTGACATCATTTTCAAGTACCAATTCAGTGGCCAATTGTTGAATTGAAAATCTTGTTAATGAAAAAAAGGGGTGCCTTCTTTTGCGTGTTTAGGTTGGCAAAATCTGATGAGCTGATTCAACAATTGGCCTTGCAATAGGTTTACTGATTTTACTCCAATGTACTTAACTTCCCTATTGGGTTTCTATATGCTCTCTTTCGCTGCAATTGCCATTAGTTAGTGGATGTTTGATAACCTCTACTTACAATGGTTCTAAAAGGATTTGAAGCATTATTGCATCCATCCCAGTTCTTGTTGCAATTTAAAACAACCTTCGAGTTCAAGCAGCTCTTTATTTTTATATTGAAATTTTATATCTTTTAATATTTGAAGTCAGTTAGGGGTGGTCAAAACCCAAAAGCCATCGGATGTATGTCGGTTATTATAGGTCGGGCCCGATGTTACTTAACCACTTCGGGCTACTCTATCCTCGGCCAACTTTAAATGGGATCTTGGATTGTCGTAATGGCGCCCATGGACCGGAGTTGAGCTGGCTTAAGGCAGGCTTAATTCGGGCCATTACTATAAAGAGCTTGCATTGCGATAATCAGGTTCAAAGAGATTGTGACAATTATTAGGTCTTAAATTATTATAGACAAGCAAATTAGTTTTATTGGTTATTCGGTGTTTTGCGTATTAATAATTTGAAGTTTTTACCCAAAAAAATGTAGAGTTTCCATTACATAATATATTGAAATACGAAATATGAAAAATAATTAAAATATAACATAAAAATGATAAAAATATAACATAAATGCGATAAAAATATAAAAAATATATTAAAATTTATATAATATGAATTATTAATATGTTAATTTATATAAATATATAATATTTTAAACACTTTGAACAAAAAATATTTCAAATATAATCGTAAAAAAAAGTTTTAAATAAATTATGGTACGATAGAGTAATACAAATATCAAAGGAATTTATGGATTATCAAGTCTCTTTATAAGAGACAAAAAGGCTTTTTAAAATGTTTACTAGTAAATTCAAAAAAAAAAAAAAAGAATCAAGAGAAAATTGCAATCCTGAGCATCCATGGCTATCATAACGGAAGTTATGGATAGTTACAACTTATTTATCCCCTGTTCGTTCAATAGTTGTGATCAATGTGATGTAAGGGTAAGGCTTTTTAGGGGTTTATATATATATATATATATATATATATATTTTTATAAATTTATAACCATTATTTACACTCTTTTGAGTTTATTAATTTCTCCCCGTCTTTTGTATGTTGTTTTAGTACGTTTATCTTTCCTGATTTCTTTTTTCCTCTGGTTACGAAAGAGACGTCTTTCCTAATGTTTAAAGTAATATTACAAGTAGCGTTTAAAAAATGAAGCAATCTCTGATTCAAGTATGTGTGTGCGTGTGTGTGTGTGTGTATATGACGTGGATTTACTCATAATTTTCATAAGAAAAAATGGATATTCTTCATGCCATCTTCTTGTTGATTTCATATCTGCTTCTGTTTTTGTTTTCAATTCTCATCTTTTTCGTCATTAAAATCTTCACTGGCAAATCCGTCAACAATCCTGACTATGCTCCTGTGAAAAGCAACATTTTCAACCAGCTCTTGTATTACGGCTACATCTACGATTACCAACTCCAAGTTACCAAGAAACAGCCCACTTATCGGTTTCTTGGTTTAACACGCTGCGACGTTTTGCCAGCGATACACGAAACATAGAGCAAATTCTAAAAACAAACTTCAAGAAATATGTCAAGGGTAAAAACGCGAAGAAACTGTCGCAGATCTTTGGGGTGAAGGGATTTTCGCGGTGGATGGAGACAAGTGGCGGCACCAATGGAAGTTTGTAGTCTCAGAGTTTTCGACGAGAGTCGTTATAGAGTTTAGCTGCACCGTGTTTAGAAAACATGCCGTAACATTGGTTCCGGCAGTTTCAAAGCTGGCGGCATCAGGTCAAGCGATTCCTATACAAGTGAGTGAAACAATTGAATCTATACGTCTGCCTAAAGTTTTCGCTTTAATTTTCTTTCATGGAGTTGTTGCGTTCTTATAGGATATGGTGATGAAATGTTTCATTCGACATTCGAAGTCGGGTTCGGCCTAGATTTAAGTAGCCTAGAAAAGCTAAGTGATGAAGGGACCAAGTTTATGAAGGCTTTCGACGATGCCAATGAATTGGTATTCACCCGCTTTTTTAAGCCTTTCTGGAAGCTGCGGAGGTTTCTTAACATTGGCCCTGAAGCTGTTTTCAAGGAGGACGTCAAAATCGTCAATGATTTTGTTTACAATGTTATTAGCACCAAGAACTGCTGGCCTCCGAAAGAGATTGCTTGAGTCATATTCTTCTATAAATTTGTGGTCTCTTGCTTACTTGAAATAAATTACAAAATATTTGTTATGGTTCATTAATGTATTATTAATTACTTTGAACTTAGATTTGTTTATAGATCAAATTATCTACTTGACATGAATTGAGCCATAATTGACATACGTTTTTGGTAATCCGAGCTAGCTAGTGGTAAACCCGAACCCGTAGAGCGAGAAAAATCCAAAAATAATGACCGACAAATATCTAAGGGACATAATTTTGAATATCATAGTTGCTCGAAAAGATTCTACTGCAGTTGCTATTTCATGGTTCTTCTATATGCTCTGCAAGTATCCCCCGATACAGGAAAAAGTTGCAAAAGAAGTGATGGACGTTACTAACAGTGAAGGAAACACTGCCGATGTTGATGAATTCATGGCAACTATAACTACTGTTAGCTTAGAGCAAATGCATTATCTTCATGCAGCAATATCAGAGACGTTGAGATTGTATCTTCCAATGCCGGTGGTAACTTTATTAATTGGACTAAAACACTTGATAGAGTAATAATTTTTTTTTGTTCATTTTAATTTAAATTATTTTAAGTTTGAATTTTTTTTAATTTGATATTCAAATTATTCGAGGTCATTGGGTTAGGATCATTTTGTACCTAAAATGTTGGATTTTAGAGTAAAATCTATTTCATTTCGAATCATTTTAAACTACACTTCTCAATCATTTCAATTTGAATCACTTCAAAATAAAGTTTATTTAGATTTTAATCATAACAACAATTGAATGAGTTCAAATCAGTAATTTTTTTCATCAAATAGAATTGGATCTGAATTCAAATATTTTTGGTTTTGGGTTATCTTTTTATTTGTGGGGTTGTAGGAGTAGTAGTTAGCTATTCATGACCGATCCTACTTATTCAATATATATATATATATGCATCATATCTATCTGTCCATATATCAACTACTCCACTTTGTTATTTTCTTTTACTCTTAAGGATTCAAGGCGTGCAGAAGTGGGGCACAAGGTGAAGGAAGGTGACGAGATTAACTACGTGACCTATGCCATGGCTAGACTGCCTTACATTTGGGGAGAAGATGCTGACATTTTTAGACCAGAAAGATGGCTTAAGGACGGAGTTTTCAAACTCGAGTAGCCATTCAAATTCGTAGCATTTCATGTTAGAAATTCTTCATTTTCAATATATATATATATATCTATATATGTATATGTATGTACTATTATATTAATATTTTTTAATTTTTGGCTTCTGTGTTATTTTTCAGGCGGGTTCTCAAATTTGTTTAGGCAAAGACTTCACTCGTCGGCAGATGAAGATGTATTCAATTGCCCTTATTTGCTTTTTTCGCTTTAAATTAGCAGAAGATATGGATAAACATAACTAATAAGACCGCCTTCTCTCTTCAGATGAACAAAAACCTTTATGTTTGTGCTGTTTCAAGAATCGTTTAACGAAATTTCAGCACATTGCCAAATTGTTGGCTGATCAATATATATCCTCAAGTTTCCTGACTAACTTCTAACAAACATCTACAATTTGCTTTGCTAATTATGCATGCTATTTGGATTTTTTTTTTAAAGAAAAAAAAGTACCTTTGCTTAATACTTATATCTGATATTTTTTAGATCAGAATATAGAAATATCATCCTTTAAATACATAATTTTTTTTTTTTAATTATGTATACTTCTATCGAACACATATAACATTCGTCTTGAATCAAAAAAATATAATTGATGATAAAAATTGGGTCATCTTTAAAATATTGATTTTTTAAAACTATATATATATATATATATATATTCTGATAATTCAAGATTTATTAATCAAGAGATAAATGTCAAATTGTACAAGGAATAAGCAAAGCGAGGAAACATAACAGGGAAAACAATTAGCACAAGAAATAATCAGAAATGCGAGGGGGAATCTTTTCTATTTTTTTTTTTTTATGTGTTGTTCAAATTTTTAAAAGCCAAGGGCCGGTGCCAACCACCCCCTTGGATTCGCAATTCAACAACCTAACCAATTTTCATTTCTTTCCCTCTCTTTTTCAGTCACCTTGAGTACATAGTATTTCGTTTTCCTCCAGCTTTCAGCATCACGTATCCTTAATTTTCTTTCTCCCACTCTACTTTAATTTCTTTTCCTTCACTCAAATAGATCGAAGTATACTACTGTAAGGGTCAATTTGAATAACCTTTGTGTATAATATTTATTCACTTATTAACCTAAAGAATATATACATATATATATATGTTGGTGACGTAGAGAGGATTGTATTTTTTTTTTTTTTGGTAGTTTGAAAATGAAGGGATTTATGGTTTGTAATAGTATCTAAATCTATTCATAGTTTGAGTTATTCATCATCCAATAAGTTCAGCTCACGCTTTAAATATAAATTTTTTTTGTTTAAATTCGAGGCAGATCGATTCAAATTACTATTTAATAATAAAAATAATTTTTATATAATTTTAATTATAAAAATATTTAAATATTATATAAAAATATTTAAATATTATATCTGAATGATAATTCAAAATTTTTAATTGAACTTAATTTAAACTCAAGCCAAAAATCTAAAAACCATCCAATCCAACCAAGAGCGTTTCTTATCTACCATCCTCGTCTAAGATAGCATTGCCCCGATTCTGTCATTTCCTAATCCTCTCTGTTCTCGCTAGCAAAGACTTCACCGGAAAATACTACAAAGTGTTAATATATGAAAGAATGTAATTAACAGGAAATCATATATAATCAATAGATAAAGCGACCCGATCTGCCTTGTAGCGTGTTTCCTCTCCGTATTGCCCCTCAACACGAGAACCGTGAGGCAGCCATTATTTATTATAGGGGCACATTTTGTTAACAGTTGTCTTTAAAATATATTTATAATAATATTATATTAAATTTAATAATTATTAAATTTAATAATTATTTTTAATACATTAAATAAAAATATTATTTTATATAATAATCTTACATAATATTTTTAAAAGACAGATCATTTACAAAATCCATTACAATTATATCCTTCGTTTTTTATTGTTTTAATTTTTACATGCAGTTTGTCTTTCCCACGTTAATTTATTTAATAATGTTAATTCATCTGAAGTTATTATATAATAAGTGGAGTTGCCGGCATTCTCCGAAAATCATAAAATTCAAAACACGTAGTAGAGAATATAATTGTAACTTTATGGTCGAGAATTGGCTTTTCCCCTCTCTCTCTCTCTCTCTTTATTTTTTTATTTTTTAAAATCATATTTTATTTAAGGCCACGTGGCATGTCATCTGTATGATATATAGTGTCATGTGGTGCCACGCATGAATATCAAATTTTTTTTAAACATGTTTTAGTTTGTAATTAGATAATTACCAAATCATCATTTTCCTAATGATGTTATTAATGGGTGCAACTTTGATTATCTGGTTGGACATTAAAAAAAAAAAATAGGTATCGTATTAAATATTTTTCAATAAATTGGTCGTATATAAGACTATCATAGCTTTGACATCATTATTAACCAGAAAATAAAATGGATATGCTATCAATCGTCTCCCTGTTGATAGCATTGCCATTATTCTTTCTTTTTACAATCCTCTTCATTTTCATTGTCAAAACCTACACCAGCAAATCAATCAATGATCCAAACTACGCCCCACTGAGGGGTACTATTTTCAGCCAGCTCCTATACTTCAACTATCTCTACGACTACCAAACCCAAGTTGCCAAAAAACTGCCAACTTACAGATTACTTGATGTAGCACGCAGTGAGCT
>JBBYHK010000004.1:6849838-6886118 GCA_038382065.1 Adansonia grandidieri
ATAATATTAATCTTTAATACTATTAAATTATAATGACATTAGTTTTTAATACTACTAAAATTAAAATAAAATAACTATTATTTATTTATTTTTTAAAATTTTTTATTTTATAGTTTTTTTTTGCAAATAGTAATTAAGGAGAATGATTGTTATGACAGTGGTCAGTGAGTCATCGCCTGTTAGCAACAGGAACTCCAATCTCGCCTGTAATCATATCAACAATATCTTACGGCGTTGGGCTCCCTCCGATCAAATATTGGATCGTTGCTAATATTGGATTTGACGGATGGGTTTCGTGCAAAGATGGATGACATTCTTCCCGATGGCTACAAAGTAAAGAAAGGAGACATAGATGGCCTCTGCCATGGGCAGAAGGACTTAAATTTGGGGAGATGACGCTTGCGATTTTCGACCAGAAAGATGGCTTCACAACGGAGTTTTTCAACCTCAATCACCTTTCAAATTCATAGCATTTCACGTAACTAATCCTAGCTTGATATATATATATATATATTCTTTTTCATCCCCACAAAAGCATATATTAGTATAATTAATTAATCTATTTTTGCTTGATTTTTTCAGGCAGGTCCTCGCATGCGTTTAAGCAAAGAGTTTGCTTATCGACAGATGAAGATATTATCAATTGCACTTCTTCATCACTTTCGCTTCAAATTGGCTGATAATAAAGAAGAAAACCTAACTTACAGGACCACGCTGTCGCTTCACGTCAAGGGTGGCCTCCATTTCCATGCAGTTCCAAGGATGGCAATTAATACTTAGTTATTCCTATTGGAGAAAAAAAAAAGTTAGTAAATATATCGGCCGATGGAGTAATTGCAGTAGTAGAGTAGTTAAGCGTTGTACTAAAATTGTTCAGTTCTGATGAGATATAAAACTAAATCGTTCTACGCCCAACAGGCAACAGAGAAAAGCAGCCGTACATAAGTTAAGAATTTTATTTATTAAAAAAATAATCTCACGCTATAATTATATTAAGTAATAAAATATAATAAAAAATATATTTATTTTAAAAGATAAATTAGAAAAAATAAAAGAGATAAAAAAGTGAATTACCTTCGAGTCCAATGGTTCATATTTGAACCCGACTTACTTTGATGAAAACTGCGAGGGAGAGTTGAGTTTACATCTCCACTGAAAGTGTAGGTCACTTGTTTGGAGATTTCACGCGCTGGATAACTATTCCATCGGTTTGACTTTCCATTTAATTTTTTTATGCATTAATTTCACCACTTGCCGACGCCATTGATGTTTAGATATTTTAGATTTCGAAAGTTATATGTAGCAAAACGCGCATATACTTCTTGCCTTTGATTTATCCAAAGAAAAAAAAAACCCTTTTACTAAACCATTTGATATATATATATATATAAATATAATTAATTAATTTTTTAAAATTTGATTTGTTTATTTACTTATCTATATTATATATAATATTTTTTTGATTAAATTTAATATTATCCAATTAAATAATACTAATTCAACCAACAGTCGACAATAAAACTAAACTAATCTTATAATAATAAAGTAAAATTAAGATATTTTAATATTTTAATATTAAAAAATTATTCACTAAAAATTAAATATTCATTTAAATTTTACTTTTTTATTTTAATTTGCTTATTTAAAAATATTTTTTTAATTTTAAGTAATATATTTTTTAAAATATAATAATTTTATTAAAAACTGTGATAAATTTTAGTCTTGTAAAAGTCTTGCAATTGGTCATTTGATATGACTTAAAAATTTAATAATCATTAATTTTAAAATTAAATCAGCCACGTTTCACGTAAGAACAGTTTTTAATTTATAAAATCCTTACTATATATATATATATATATGTATAGAGTATACAAAACCGTAAGCCTTCTCTAATCTTCTTCGCTGGAGTGCCCAAAAACAGCGCCATCTCCATGGATTTCTCAAACTCAATTAGCTTCACAGCTTTGGTTCTGGTCCTGACCCTAATCTCTGCCAAGTTCTTCAAGGCAAAACTGAGAGAAAAGAGGAGGAAGAAGAACAAGTACCATCCTGTTGCCGGCACGGTTGTTAACCAATTCCTCAACTTCAATCGATTGCATCATTATATGACTGATCTTGCAGCGAAGTATCGGACCTACAGGCTTCTTAGCCCTTTCCGGAATGAGATTTATACCTCGGAACCGGCCAACGTTGAATATATACTCAAAACGAACTTCGAGAATTATGGCAAGGTAAGTCCCCAAATCCCAATGCTCATCTCTTGCCTGACCTCTAAAAATCAGAAATAATTTAATTTGTTGGCCTGGAAATTTTTGAGCTCTTCGGGTAGTTGGCTAGCTAGAACAAGCCGCTTAATTTCTAATTAGATAGAATTTAGAAACACGGAGAACTTGATTGAGAAAAATGTCTTAGTCTAGACTACTAATTTGAATTGCAGTAATTAGTATAATGAAAGGGCTTTTGATAATAAACCGGCTACCCAAAGGCTGACTGGTGTTTAATTTCTGTTTTTCGATTCTGTGCAGGGTCGTTATAATTACGACTTGCTAAAGGATTTACTAGGCGATGGAATTTTCACAGTCGATGGTGATAAATGGCGTCAACAGAGGAAAGCATCAAGCTATGAATTCTCAACGAAGGTCTTGAGAGATTTCAGCAGTGTTGTCTTTCGGAAAAATGCGGGACGACTTGCAAATATAGTGTCTGAGGCAGCAAATTCCAATCAGATAGTGGACATACAAGTAAGTTCACCTTAATGGGCAAAGATGAATGTCGTATATATAAAATGATTCTGTTATCAAACATAATGTTTTCTGCAGAACTTGTTTATGAAAGCGACATTAGATTCAATATTCAAAGTTGCATTTGGAGTTGAACTAGACAGCATGTGTGGATCAAATTTAGAAGGCAAGGAGTTTAGTGCTGCTTTTGATGATTCAAGTGCTTTAGTCCTTTTTCGATATGTCGACATCTGGTGGAAGATCAAGAGATTTCTGAATATTGGATCAGAAGCTAAACTAAAGAAAAGCGTCGAAGTGGTTAATAATTTTGTGTATAAGCTGATCCATAACAAGATTGAGCAATTGCGCTACGCAAAGGACGATTCTTCCGTAAGTGAAATACATCTTACTTTAGGAGTTTATAATTTGACCAGTTGAAGTAGAATTTTTTGGAATAACTGTCTTCCATGGATTATGCAGGTAAAAAAGGAAGACATTTTATCTAGATTCCTCCGCGTGAATGACACTGATCCAACATATTTGCGAGATATAATTCTTAACTTCATAATTGCTGGCAAAGACACGACCGCAGCTACTCTGGCGTGGTTTATATACATGCTTTGCGAGCATCCTGATGTTCAACAAAAGGTTGCAGAAGAAGTGAAAGAAGCAACTAAACCGATGGAGGTTAAAGATTTTGCTGAATTTGCTGCTAGGATGAGCGAAGAAGCTTTGGAAAAAATGCACTATCTCCATGCAGCTATAACTGAAACTTTAAGGCTCTACCCTGCAGTTCCTGTGGTAAGGAACATTTTCCTCGAATCCTGAATTCTCCAACTGAACTTATTAATTCATATCTAGAAAATCAATTTGTATACTCATAATGCATTTAATATACACATAAAAGAATAGAAATAAGCTTTATTTTCGTTAGTTCTCACCATCTGATCGCTTCGATTGCAGGATGCAAAGATATGCTTGTCTGATGATACTCTACCAGATGGGTTCAGTGTGAGGAAAGGGGATATGGTTGCTTATCAACCTTATGCAATGGGTAGAATGAAGTTTATTTGGGGTGATGATGCAGAGGAATTCAGACCAGAGAGATGGCTTGACGAAAATGGCCTATTCCGACCCGAAAGTCCTTTCAAGTTTACAGCATTCCAGGTTTGCAAGGATATGTTTCAGCACTTTAGGCATTATTCTATGCTTCCATCGCCCTTCTTTTCCAGAAGGTGTAAGAAGCTATATAACAGCATTTGATTAATAGGTGTTGGCCTTCATAAACCAAATTCCTCAAATTGTTTCACTGGTGTGATTTTAGGGCCGAAGAAGTGAAAATTACTAAACTTCGTTTTTCTATTTGATCAACAGGCAGGTCCTCGAATTTGCTTGGGTAAGGAATTTGCTTATAGGCAGATGAAGATCTTCTCAGTTGTTCTGCTGCGCTGGTTTGAATTCAAATTGAGCGATGAGAACAGAACTGTCACATACAGGACGATGCTCAATCTTCATATAGACGGGGGCCTCAACGTTCGTGCATTTCACAGATGTCGGACTTAAACTTGGTCTTTACTGCTTGTTTGGCCAAGCGTTTCATCCGTTTAACTCCTTTCATTGTACCAGGCAATTGTAAGCTTTAAATGTGTCTATACCACGTGAAACCTCAGGAATCAGCTAGATAAGTGAAAAGTTGTTGAGACAACACTTTTGCTTCCATGTCTAGCAGAATATTCCAATGAATTGAAAATCCTGATGATGTTACTGCAAAGCTTTAGGAAATAATAATGCAGTTCTTCTCCCCTGCCTTCTAGCAGGGTCTTTAGCTGTTGTCTCTCATCTCTAGAACTAGAAGTGAGAAAGATGAAATTTCTATGAATGCAAAACTTAATCATCTTTATAACTTAAGAATGGAAAATAATCCTGAATTAACTATGGGATGTATGTTGCTACAATTCAACAAAATCAAGGACATCTACCAAAATTGAGCTCGCCCTCAACAACAGGATGATCACTCATGCAAGCGGATAACCTATAGTTATGGCAGCTGAAACAAATTTTGACAAATGTCAATGGATGCATACACTTAAAGTAGAAACGTGTTCATCATGTGGTCACAGGAGGCAGTTGAGGTGCCCCTGGTCTTGAGCTCCATCCTTTGCGATTCCTGTAGGCCTCAATAGCCTGTAACCTTAGCCTCTCCTTGGAAGCATCGAATAAGGTCTTCGATCCCTGCAAAAGTAGAAATTCCATGTTCAAGTGAAGAAAACCACTGGTACAACATCTAATATATATCAAATTACAAAAGATTACCTTCGGCACTGTGACCAACTTTGGTGGAGCTTCAACCACTTCTCCAAATTTTATGTTCTCTCTTCCAGGGAACTCTAAGTTATCTTCTGTTCTAGCATTCTTATGCTTTTTCTTCTTTGCTTCAAAATGCCTACCCAAGGATTAAAATCTTGTAAATTATAAGTAATCTAGCATGCAGAAAGCAGCAAATACACACACATACATAGTCAGCAGATAATATATCATTTACAATGTGGAATAAAACTAAATCTTTACTATCTTCAAGCACAAAAACAATTTATTGTCTACCATAATCATACAGCTTGACCAGCCATTTTCATGTATGCAATCACATAATTTGATCGATATCGGCTGCAAAAATGCTATAGAAATCATCATAAGATTTTTGTTCAATTCTGAAAATTCTATTGTAGTTTCAAGACTGTAAGCCCATGCTAGATGGAGACAGATGGTTATCATAGAACCAATTATTTGCCAATTACGCAAGGAAAAGGAAAGGAAAGGTTACTTTTTCTTGCGCTCCCGTCGTTTAGAACTGCCGCCTAACTTATCCATCATTGTTTCAAACCGAAGATCCGTCACTTGCTTCCTCTTTCTTTTCTTGTTTTTCTTTCCATCTTTGCTATTCTGCACAGCTTCTTCCTCGCTATCTGAATCCCGAGATTTTCTGAAACGCTTATCATTACTTCCATCTATGATCTCAGTAGATTTCAACTTAATTTCATTCACCGCTCGGTCTTTCTGCACAATAAATTACAATGTACTTGTATTTAAATCAATCGATTTCATCTTAAAATAGAACATAATTAGTCACTTTAATGATGAATGACTCACTTTTTTCTCAGCATCTCCCTCTGCTGCTTTTCCTTCCTTTGAAACCCTTGCAGAACCTAGAAAAGAAAGAAGATGAAGCCGTTAATAGGTGGAAGGAAAGGAAACAAACTAATAGCAGAAAAAAAAAATGAAAGAAAAAGAGATGATGAGAGAAACCGTGACTAGAGTTGGTAGTGAAGGACATGATTTTGCGGAGTTTAGAAGGTAAAGCCTCGACTTGTGCGGGATCAGGCGGCGGCGGGAGCCTGGCCGGGCCACCATGAGCGGCTCTATAATTCTTCTCTCTCCTCCTCTTTCCCTTGCCTCCCATTTTTTTCCCTTTAATCTCTTGCAAATCTCTAAAATTGAAAGATAAAACCCTAATTGTCGGCGCCACTCAGGACCCAATTTTTCTAGGGCCGGAATTGGGCATCCATCCCAATTTTGTTACATATACATATATATATATATATATATATATATATTTGGAAAAGTACTTAGTGTGGTCGAAAAAACAAAATAATTTATAAATATTATTTATTTCATTTTCTGTAAGAGATAATCTTATAAAAGAACATATTTATAATTCAAATTAATTAGATTTAAAAAACGGGATATAAGGATTCCTAAAAGAAGGGGTATACAAAAAAGTTTTAGTCAACATATAGGGCTGCTTTATTTTTTAATTAAATACGAAGACAATTTAAAACAAGATTTTATTAAATTCAATTCAATCCATTACTTTTCAACATATTTTTTGCTATCTTTCCAAATCATTTATCATTATCATTAACACTTATAAAATCTACTTAACAATTATAAAATAAAATTGTCCATGATCGTATCTTGAACAAAAATTTTAATAATTCAAATCAACTTGACTTAAATTATTAAATATTTAAATTTAATTATAAAATATTAAAATATTAATGTAAAAATTATTTTTAATATTATTTAAACAGTAAAACAAACCATCGGCCGAAGCCCGCACCGTTTTAGGTTGGACAAGAAAGTGATTTTCAGATATCCGTAGGTAGGTCTGTAAATGGTGATAAATATCAACATGTACTGAAAAATAATGGAACGAGAAATAACGCTATCTAACCATATATCCAAATACCTCATCCAAAAAGGCCTCCGAAAAAGCCTTGGAAAATTAAAAGAAGTTGAAAGAAGAGATGGGAGAAAAAAGCCAGAATGGCTGTCCTATGTTCATTCTCTAATTAAAAAAAAAAAAAGATAAAATAAGAACTGATGAACAAAAAATGAAGTTGGCAAGCCTCGGAGTCGCTCATCAATCACAAATGGTAATCAACTTACCTCTAATCAAATAAAAGAATCTGCCTAACAACCCTTTCTAACTATTGAATCATATATCATAGGGTTGTTTCACTTATGAAGAGAAATACACATATTTTACATACATGAAGAAGAGGAGGCAGCTGGCGCTGAAAGTCGTGTTATAGACTTTTGTTTCTTCTTGCTCAAGGTAAACACACCCTTGTTCTTATAAAATCGACGCTGGTGGCATTCAATGGTTGCATCTTCTATAATCAGTTTTCAACCAATCAAGATTCAAAGGCTGAAACTGAAGACTAAGACTTTATCAGAGGGCTGAGCCCTTCACCTTCCCAACCAAGCTTAAGCATCTGATCCACCACTTTCAAGCTCAACTACATATATACCGTAATAACATTTAGTTTAAACATCCAATAAAACAACAAAACATGAATTCAAGTATTTTCAACAACACTGGTGCACAACACGGGGTTTTAAATGAGTAATTTGTGACAAACATTAAGCAATGTCAAGATAGATGAATAAATAATTATTAATATTTAGACTTAAGGATTGATGGATAAGCTAGTGCAACTTACGGCTGGATCTGTGAAAATTATCAACTGCTTCTCTGCCGTTGAGACTAGAAGATTTGTGTTATCCTTGTTTAAAGCAAGAGCTGTAATGTCCTGTCCTTCTCCCAGTTTCAAAACATGGAATACCTGCAAATGAAAAGGTTTTATCCAGGTCAATGTTTGAGCAAGATGACACGTATTCATGATGCATGTGTGTAACGCGCCTCTTGCATAAAATAGGGAAAGTAGAAAGGGGACAGAAGAGCATCCCATTCTTTCTCTTAACACATTTGTAAGATAGAAATCAGGAACCGGACAGAAGGCAACGCCATATTAGAAGAAAATTTTCATCTCATATTGGGCATGGCATAGAGAAGGAGAAATTGAAAGGAGTCCAGAACTACCCACCCCACACCCCGGAGAAAATGATTTAATCTCCCCAAGGCACCTTTGTACAGGTGGCACCTCAGAACAAATTAATATAAGCTGAAGCGACAAGCATGGCCGCATTCATTATTTATCGAAGGTGCAGATGGGACATAATAGCATCAGTTTGAGCATTTTATTATACCTCCAGAGTATGCAGATTCAAAAAGCAAATTGAAGGTGATGGAATATCTAATCTGTTGCTTTCATCGATTTCTTCAGACTCAGCAGATTTCTTCAAACTTGATCCCTGGTTGCTATTGCACACTTCATTGTTGCCCAAAGATGAGTTCATTCCAATTAAAGCACTCTCACCATCCACAGAAATTTCCATGCAACTGACACCACCTAAAGAAGGAAGTTGAGCTCTTGCAACCGGTACCCCGTTGAGAGTGAATGTGCTGAGAGTATGTTGCGATTGGTTCCACGTTAAAAGGATTCCCTTAGATGAAAGGCAGACAGCATCAGCTTCTACACCAGCAAACCGTCTCATTAATCGACCCTTTCTTATAGAATGCAACAGAACATCTGATGAATGGCCACATGAAACAGCAACACCTAGATCCGAACTGACACAGCAACAAAGAATTTCCCCCTGATGACCCCGAAGGACATGTATGGGACCTTCTATCCGATGCTTCCTGTTTTTGTCTGCCAAGGTGTTAGCTAAAGTACCACTACCAGTTGAGGTTGGTGTGCCAGTGCCAGCAGGTGGTTCTGATGTGCTGCCCGAGTGGGATGAAAATGCCCTATGTATCCTCCAAAGTAATACAGTAGTGTCTCGGGATCCTGTGACGAGATAGTTGCTATCCGGCGATAGAGCAAGGCAAGTCACAGGAGCACAGTGTCCAAAAGCTGTTTCTATTGTTTTTGCGCCATCAGGTGACAAAAGCTTGATACTATTATCAGCGTGTCCACCTAGTTAAAATCCAGGAAGTATACAAGGAGATAGTAAATAACACAAGAAATGCAGATATTAATGCCCACAGTTGGATTCAAAAGCACGACTATCATTTATTGAGTTTCAAAATTAAAGGTCCCCGGGTGCTACAAAATTTGTAAACAATGGATTGAGCAGCCAAGCAAAATTGAAAAGTCTAGTGGGGTGGGGGGCCCATAAGCTATGATGGCAATTTCAAGGTAAGAGTACTTGAAAGTACTTAAATCAATAACATATCTTCGAATTATTTTCAACCCTACACTTGAAATCCTTTAAATATTTCATTAGACCATGCCTCTAAACTAGAGATTAATAACAGATTTAGAAGTGATTGATGTATATTCCTTTCGACCAATTCTTCACCCTAAATATTTAAGTATTGAACAGCAGCAGCTCATATTGTGAAGGTTCACAAGATAAAACTGGAACTGCTATCATCATCATAAAACATAGCTGTCCCATTCCACCGCCATGAAATTGAGAAATTAGATTTAATGCTTATGAGAAGTCAGGATAGTTTTAGACACGCTAGCCATCCAACTTTTTTCATTTTCCCCAGATATCAGTACAGTAATTCCCCACATTTACCCAGGAATGGACAAAGATTTGTCAGAGAAAAGTATAAGCACATTTTTAACAACAATCCTAGTTCACTGGGTTGACCAGAAAAGTTCAATTCAAGCATCCACTATCCTTCAGAGTTCAGACAGCGATGCATTTATGAAGCATTGATTCCAAATAATGACTCCAGGACCAAAGAAAGCATTCTAATGCAATAAAGAATTAGCAAAACAGAACTTATAGCAAATTCTCATCAAATATCTCAAAGAAAGATTTCTGATTTAGGGTTCGTAAGTGAGAATAATAAGTTCACTAGAGAAACCCAATTTAACTAAAATTTAAAGTCGGCAATTAGGAATAGGTTACCAGTGATAATCTCTTTATCACATGTGATGGCAACAATAGATGAGCTTCTGATCCCGGATGAAGCAAATGCTACAGCCTGGGGAAACTGCCACTCATCAGAACCAGAGCCTACTGGCCCTTTGAAAATTCTTATAAGTGCTCCACCAGCAGAGCTTGCTGTTGCCTTTCCATGTTGAAATAAAAATGGTGTTCCCTGACCATCGGGAGTGTTTGGCTGCCACTTGTGCTGTGCAATATGAGCTGCTGGCGCATTTGTGTCAACAATTATGACAGCATCTGAAGATGTATGTATAGCAGCTGCAGGCAAATTGCAGCGTTCAGGGCTTGGGACGGCATATGGTTTGACTTCTCTTGGGTTCCGAAAGATTGTCTGACATTATGATAATCAGAATCAGTTTTAACAAATTAATTTTCACAGAAAAGATTCCCACTAGAGAAAGGACCTTATTATAGATCATATGAGAAGTAATTGCAGATAAAGTTATACAAAACACAGCAACAATGCTAAAAACAGGAAGGCTGAATTGAAAATGGAACTGCTACCTGCATATGAAGAACCTCTGAAAGTGGCATCTTCTTCATGTGAGGGACGGTAAGAAGTTGGGATGGAGTCTGTCCGAAATAAGCAATCTGGTCTTGCGTAGCACGCTGTTGTACCTTTTATTTACATACATGCGTAAGACATTTAAGGAAGAATTTCCAGACAGAGCATACATAAGAAAAAAAAATAGCATATCAAACTTACTGGATCAGAGATCTTATCAATATCAACTGTCCCTTCATATGTAATGTAAAAGAACATGTTATTTGCCAATATAGCTTCTTTGCCTCGTTGCTTATACCTGAAGAATCCAATGCACTCGTGTAAATTCTAGTAAACTCAAGGTTGAAAACAGGAATCGCCATGGACAATTGTTATTAAGAATATCACAGTGAAGATTACAAAGGAAAAGGAAATCAACAATCTTTCTTTAGGAAAGGGTAGAAAGTAAAAGAAAACATACCCAAATATGAGGTCAATCCACTCATGCAAATGTGCAGATACATATTCACTCTCAAGAGCCATTTGATGTTTATGAATGAAATCAACTGAGCTTTGAGCCCATGGTGGGAGTTTTACAGAATCTGCATGTTGAAAAAATAAATAAAATCAGAACTTACCGCAACTGGCATATTTTTCTTTTCAGATAATGAAAAGAGAACAGTCAGGTACA
This sequence comes from Adansonia grandidieri, assembly GCA_038382065.1. Lineage (NCBI taxonomy): Eukaryota > Viridiplantae > Streptophyta > Magnoliopsida > Malvales > Malvaceae > Adansonia > Adansonia grandidieri. The sequence continues at coordinate 6,861,045 of JBBYHK010000004.1, forward strand.
TACCAAGCTTTCCTCCTAATTGCGTTGTTCCAAAGTCAATTGAATTCTCATTGGTTAACATCTCAGGTAGGTAAAACAGTTCAGGAACCTAACATGAATAAAATAAAATAAATACAAAGGAAAGAAAAATTTCTGATAACTATTGAAGTTCAAATCCAGATAAACGCAGCCAAAGCTGATTGGCAAGAAGAGACAAGCAACAATAAGAGGGTATAAGATAAAATTGTACTTCACTCTTTCCATAAGAGAAGTATGATGTCCTCATGCCAAAGATAAAACAAAAACACATACCAATTCCTTCACGTCACTCATGTCCTCAAGAACTCCATTCCAAGTAGCACCAACATCTGAAAACATCCGGTCCGCATGGTCAAATTTCCCACCTTGCAATTGAATTGAAAGGGTTGTAAATGGCTCAACTCTAACAAGATAATACAACACCTGCAAGAAAACACAAGATACAACACAGAAGTTATCATAAAGAATTTGCATTTATAGCTTAAAGTAGAATAGCAAATTTCACTTAATTGACTAATTGCCATAAAAGAAGAAATTTTGATTGAAAATAATCAAAGAATTCAATCAAAGAATAAAACACAAGAAAGTAGAAGAAAGGAAATCCGTCCAGCTATCGCTTATTTCAAATTAATTCTTGCAAATAATTCTGACAGTAAATTTCATGGAATCAGAACAATACGTTAAAGGAGATAAACTATAGCTTTCAGCTGCACAGCAAGAAACATGTTGGCTCTATAAAGGGTATTAGTCGATCTTGCAAAACACATTCTATGAGGCTGACAGAAGAATAATAAAACAGAAGATAATAAAGAATACAATTTAATTTTTAAAGACAAACACTCAAAAGGCAACACACACATGCACATGAATAAAAATTTCCCAAGTATTATGAGGAAACAAACTAAAGAAATCAACCCTCATCATGGATTGCAGGTATACATCCAAAAGTGGCCCTAGTTCAAGAAATTTATATAAACACTATAAAAGTACAACCACATATGTTAAATAGAATAGAGAACCTACTGTTCCAGCACTCGAATAATGTGAGCCGTAATGGAACTTGGGGATGACTGGGTCATCAAAGCTGGCATATCTCTCTTGGAATTTCTTCAGCCGATCTGGATTCAATGCCCCGACAGGCTGCAAATACACAAAGTTATAATGATAGAAAAGGAGAGTGCAGATATAAAAGTGCCAGCAAGATTTAAAGCCAAACCACCTTTGAAAGATCTCGGAAAGCTGAAGGATCGGAAAGATCCAGACACTTTGAACTGTAGTCAGAAAGAATCCACGGGAATACTGGATACTGTAAGTAAAAATAAAAGGAAAGACAGCCACAGAAAATGTAGCTTAGTGATATTATGCACAACACTGCCTCAAAAAGAAAGTGATTACCATCAAAAAGCACACTTGGAAACAATCTTACCTGAGTTATGTCATTATAACTACGCCCAGCCAATGTATTTAGCTGCATTAAATATTCAAAATTGCTGATCTGCATTGAGGTTATAATTTAGTCAGTGATTATGCGGCTTATTTATTACATGTGAATTATAAATGTATACCGTAACGCATACCTCCCACCTAGCCCAACGCTCCGTTAACTGAGTTCTTTTCAGGAGTTGTTCAGGTCTCTACAAAAGAAAATAATATATGCAAGTTCAGGAAGGTGGAAATAAAATGAATCTTCGTGGCTGCAACTAAATTTACACCCATAGATACCTTGTAATGAACCCAATTTTGTAGACATAAAAATCTGTAAATTTTCTACTCTTCTCAATTTAAATAAAAATTATATTCACTATGTATATATGTGCACGCATGCTAGGCCTCTTTAAATTAAAAATTTCCAAGCAAAGTGCAAACCTGAGTTGCAAGATAAATGTTGTTTAAATGAGGAGGTCGTGCTTGAACAATAGCTCGGTAGGCATTTCTTCTGCTCTCAGAACTCTGGATCAATTATTATTTTTTTAACAAAGAACAGAAGATAAGAATGCCAAAGATTTAAATGGGGTACATATTAGGTCAAAAACCATTAAAAGCATACTTCTTTTAATCACAAAACAATAAATTTTAAAGGCATATCCAATAGGAACATACCCCGAAGTCAAAGAAGAAGTTAGAACGATCAACCATAAACAGCTCCAGAGCACTTCTTCTTAGGAGATATCTATGGCAAAGATAAAACCAGCAAAATGAGGTGCAATAGCAAATGCAAAAGCAAAAATGAGAGGTGAACACTATTCGCATTCAGCAACAAGAAACATTATGTTACGGATTACCATGCTCAATCAATGTAATATCAAACATCTCTGTAAATCCTGGTAAAAATTACTAAGCAATAAGAACACAGAGAGAGGACCTGAAATTCATTGTATATTTTACTATATTTTACAGTCAAACAACATCCTCATGTGCAAGCCGAATCCAGCTCTTGCAGTGTAGTGTGGAGAAATTCACATTAACATGTTTAGAACATTGAGAAATTTGTAGAAAACTTCTGGTTGTTAACAGGCACAACGAGATGCAGAAATAAAGGCCGCTTTACAAAAACCCTAAAATTCCATATTTTTCTCATTCCATGTTCTTGGCAGGCATCTTTGTTTACAAATATGCTCCTGCATGCATGTTAATGTGAAATCAAGGATGGTTGGCAATATCTAGACACACTTGGTCTGACAATGATGATTAATACAACTACTTAGAATGTCAAATGAAAAAAAAAAGTTGTAGCTTGTAGCACAAAGCCAATAGCTATAATAGGGATGCTTAAATTTTTTAAAGCCAGCATGAATAAAGAATGAGAATAAAGATTAACATATTACCTTCGGCTATACATTTGATGAAGAGAAATCATCAACCAACTACGGTCTTTTTCATCATTTCTCACTTCAGAGTTGCCTTCCGAACCATCCACTGCTATGTTGCTTTCAGTTTTATCAACTATAAAATTTATTTTCTTTGTGGTTACCTGTAAAAAGAAAAAAAAAAAAAAAGGAAAAACTGTTCAGTGCTTGAAGAAGATTTTCTTTTTTTTTTTTTCCCTTGTTAGAGTAAATATATATATATATGTGGAGGCATAAGAAAAGGCTGCAATAAATTTGCAATTGTGGTTTCCAGTAATGTTTTAGAACATTTTCAAAGAATTTCACTTTTATCCTAAACCAATAGAAAAACTAGCAGCCACGGTCATTTACCATGGAGCAGAAGGGGACAGCAGATAAAATCAGGATTGTATGTTACTCATACAGAAAACCCTTGTTCACATTTCACAATTTGTAAGGAAAGCCAGGATCATAAATTATGCATGAGAGCATCCTCAGTGACCAGAGATTTGACGTTGGAAGTGACACATGTTAATTGCTACTTAGTTTTGAAGTCCCTATAGGTCGAGGCGTGGCAAAGCTAGAAGAGTTTTAAGGAGAAAAAAAGAATTAGATTGGCGGCTTAAACAAGGGCTATGCCAATTAGTGCAAAAGAATTACGGGGGAAGTTTTCTATCTAATTCTAATGTGGGATCCTTCTATCCTGGTAGATCTCTCCATTATTTTCCTTTTAATACAAATAATCATCTTATAGAACAAGTTAGACCACAAAACTGCAGAGTTCATCACCTTTTAGAATTGGCTTTTGTAACTCAAATAGATTCCTTTTGGAGACGATCTAATCTTAACCACCTGTATAGATAGCATGTAGTCCTCATTTAAAGGCATTTAACAATTATATTCCCTTTAAGTTCACACCCTTTTGCCAATTTACAGAAAATACTAACATCAGAAAAACCCACTCTTCCCTCAAAATACCAGAAAAGTTACAAGGTTCTTGTCATCAGTCAACTGCCTTGGTCTTATTATGAGTTAAATGCAGACATGTCACACTAAGTAAAGAAAATCCTATCCGAAGTTTTTGCCATCATAAATTTATCATAGTCTAAGGCTTTAAGCAATCATCCAGGTGATGGCACTAGAGTTATCACAATCAAAGAACTATAAAGCCCATTGTGGAGCAACAAGATCAATGCGGCAAGGATTTTAAATGCAATTTTAAAACTTACTTGAAAGGTTCCTCGTATAACCCTCAAAGGCCGAACCATAGATGAAGGGAGTTCAAACACAATTCTCTCATCAAGTTCACTAGGAACATACCCAGGAGCCACTGCTGATGAACTTTGGACCAAGTCTTGCTCACTGGCAATTTTAGTATCATTAGATTCTACAGATTTCTGCAAGGGTTGTTCAGTTATTCCAGAAAGCCTTGGCTGATCTTCCCCGGTTTGGTTATTTTCATAGGCTCTATTATCTACATTATCAATTTCTGGCTGTTCATCATCTTCATTCACTAATGCCGTTGAGATTGCTTCTGCTGCCAGAGATGAGCTTATGACATCCTCTTGAATCTTTTTCACATCACTTTCATCCTCAAAATTAGCAGCAGCACCAAAATGATCAGTCCCCAGGTAATTCCTTCTTAAACATGGTCTCATCCTTGAAGAACTTTCCATAAAGTCTAGCTTCCAGAAAATCTAGACATACGATAAAAGAAAAAGAAAAATGTTGGACAAGAGAAGAAGATCCAGAATCAGTTATCAAGCAACATATACTTATACTATACAGAAGGAGAAAAGCAAAAAGTCTCAAAACTTCACATGCCTGAGTAGGAATTTGGTCCCCTGCAGGCCCGAAGAGACAATTCATATCTATCAAGCAATGGATAAGTTTGCACCATGCGCGAATCCCAGTGAATAACCTATGTCGTGCAACTAAATCAGCTTGTGCACGCCTATCAATCTGGAATGAAAAAATAGATAAGTCTAAATGCACAACTTTTACTGTGGACTAAAAATAGCAGTGACAATCTTGATAGCTAGCCATTAACAAACCTCTGATCGCTGAATGTTTCTCGCTAAAGCAAAACTTGCAACAAGGACTGCAATAAATTTATAGGATAAAGCATTAAAATCTTTCCCATAGACTGATTTTGTATCAACTGGTTGCAGACATTCCATCCACGCAACTGCCATGGCTTCAGAATCATTCCATCGTTTCACACGTTCCATATCACTAGCATTCCTCCGCTGTGCAGAAGTGGCCATTGCAACAGCACTGAGACCTCTTCCAGAACCAATCTTTGCATTGCGTTCAAGATCACGTGCGGCAGCCAAGGCAGCGGCTTTTGCAGCTGCCTTGTCTTTTGGAAGAGATGGTGATTTGTTGGGCAACTCCACAGGTTTTTGAAAGCTAGAAAAATTTTGCAGCTTAGTTGTTCTACGCTCGAGCATTGAATAGTCACGTTTAAGTTGTGTGGTTGTCAGAGGAGCGGGAATTTCTCCTCCGCTAGCACCAGCAGCAATCATTGCCAAAGCCATTGCAGCTGGTGGTGATGCAAAAGCAGCTGCCCAAGCTGGAGAGATCATTGCAAGAGCTGCCTGAAAAAGGGGGGAAAAAGGACAAATTGAGAATCTTAAGTGATGAACCAATAATTGGAAGATGAAAAGAAAGAAAAAATGTAATGCAGAATCCTTGAAGAGATTCATGCAAACAGAGAAGCATGCATTGCATGCACAAAAACACATATTCAAGACAGGGAGTTAACACTGTTGACACTAGGAAAGAAAAATTTGAACTCTAAAAGAAGGGATTATTTTAAGGAGTTAAGAATGATAGGTAACCTCTAGTGGCAGTGCGTCAGCAGCCAGTGCTCGATCATCAACAGTAAGAGGATTCAAACCATCAGCAGTAGCAAGTTCATGAATTCCTGCCAAAAGTGGTCGCCACCTCCTCAAAACAGCAACAAAAGGCGGTACAATGGCCTCAAGATAGTGTTTTCGAAGTGGCTTTCTGTCCCTTCCAACAGCATGCCATACCTGCAGCACACACCACATTTAGTTCACTTTGGAAATATCAATTAACAACCCAGATATCCATAGATAACATAAGGACAAAACAAAACTAAATATTCCACTATGATTTCATGATAGAATGAATATGATAATAGATGAGAACTTGGCAAAAAAGACAACATATTGCTATGCCACAAAAAGTTGATAAAGAAGTAAATCATTGGAACAAAAAAATAAAAAGTTTGCTGCTATTTCACACTAAGCTAATTCATTAGAACTAACCTCAGAAAATAGAACACAGGATGCTACCAAAACTCTTTGTCTTTTGGAATCAGAAATTGGCATGTTAAGAATAGGAGAAAGCACACTGCACATAATTAAACTGAATAAGTTCTGAAACTCCTTGTGAATGAATCTTGGAAATGAAGAGGAAAAAATACTACACAGTCAAAGAGCACCAAACATGTTTGTTAGGACGTGCATAAGCATGTTAAAAAGTCGAGAGAGACAGAGAGAGAGAGAGAGAGATAACTGTCGTAGTGGCTATTGGTTAGGATTTCCTTTGTTTAACATACCTCCACAACAAAGCTGACCGCGGTTTTCTTGCTGCAATTCGAGCACTGTTATCTAAGGACATGATGTTGCCTCGATAAAATCCTTCTGACATTCCATCTTCTATGCCTACGTTCCTCATGAGCATGTTGTCTTCTCCATTATCTTCTTCCCTCATTGAAAGAAGTACCATGCGAAGCATGCATAAAAATGGTTGATCACTGTCCAGTAACTGGTAAAGTGCTGCCATTCCTCCCATCCCAGTACCTGATCCACCACCTATACCAAGACCACCACCAAGTCCAGAATCATCTAACAATAACGCTTGAAGCATGCTTACAGACTTCTTCACGAGAGGAAGTTCAATCCAGATTCCATTAGCATCTTTTTGCAAAGCAGCATTCCACGACTCCCAGCCAGAGCCACCACCACCAATGTCAGCTGCCTTTGAAGGAAGGCCAACACCATACCATAAACGGCTCCTGTATTTCCAACCCTCGGCTATATCCATAGCACAACTCCCATATGACACAAAAGCAGAGGAGACAGAATCATAAGGCTCAGCTGCAGCAGCTGCAGTAAGTCGTTCCATCACTGTTGCAGAAATCTGCCCATTTGCATCAGCCATTGAAGCAAGGACCTTGTTTGGAAATAGAACATGAAGGGGGGAAAATAACAAAATTAGAACAAGCCATGAAGGCAGTCAAAACCATGCTCAACTAGACATTACAAGAAGTATTCATTTTGGTTAACTAAAAAATAATAAAAACAATCATGTCTAAGAATAACCGTCTCATGTCCAGTTCCAGGTAGAAATTATGGGAATAAAGTAAATAGTAGAATATAAAGAATTTTAACAGCTGCGAACTACAAATAGCTAATAAACGTAAATCACTATGCAGTATAGATGCTTTGAAATTATTATATACGTACATCAAGAGGAAGTCCACCAGAATTCCCAGATCTACTATCATCCACAGCTTCAGATGATTCTCTACCAATTGATGCCCTTGAATTTGAGTGATTATTTAGGGGAGATGCGAGAGAAAGAGGAGATTTATTACCATCAACTTTACGTGATGCACAGGAAAGTTTACTTTGTAACCTTAGATGATCTTCAACAAGCATTAAAATGACAATGGCATTCTCTACCAAAAACACAGAAAGCTGTGCAGCATTCTCTGTTTGTGCCTTAGCATCCTCTGGTGACAAACCTTCTGCTGCAACCCCTGCAGCAGCCGCAGCAATAACTTGAGTCTGCAACAGAAGAAAACCTCAATGAAGAATTATTGCAAAATTTTCCTTCTAGTGGGAGAGACATAATATATTAATGACGATGACAAGAAAAATAAAAAATTGAGACAAAGCAGCAAATGGGGAGAAAAGTAAAATGACAGAAGGATATGGAAGTTACAAGAGGATCAATTTTTTACTTCATGATTATCTCAACTAACATAAAGATCTCATTTTCTAGGAAACTCTGCTAATTAAAAAAAGTTAGAAGCTATCAATATTATATCAAATTTCAACTGGTAACAACTAAGTGTTACCTGAGCCTGCAGTTCTCTGGCAGCAAAGTCCAATAACCCACCCAAGAGTCTTCTCTTGAATATTGGCAAAGATTCTTCACGCCTTCAGAATAAAACCACATAGTATATACTTATTTATCAAGGGAAAAAAAAAAAAGGATAACAGATAAGCTTTCAGGATGAACAGCAACAGTTGCCAATAGTATTTTAGCACAGAATTATCCAAAAACTCTGCAGAAGTAATACTTTTACAGGCTCCATGGAGAGCATATTATGCAAAACAACTGGTGAGTCAAAATTAAATAACCACTGAAGTACTAAGGCCATTGATATATATCCTATGTGAATATATTAAACATATGGTGTTTTATCCAGAACATGATGCCCCCAAAGTTTTAGCTATAAGTATTAAAAAATAAATAAATAAAGTTTCCACATTTTGGCACTTCATACTGAAGTCAAATCACCAATATTTTTAGAAAAGCACAGAATGCAATGATTCAGTGATTCTATAAGATGGCAACTTCTTTATCTATGTAAACAAAAACTTTTAGATTTCTCCTTTAACTTGATTATGTGTACCACACAAGTGCATATTGTGGACGGTCCCACAAAGAGATGAGCCTTTTTTACATATCACTAAAGGGAAAAGAAACCAAGGTCAACCACATTAAAAAGGGACAAGATGGAAATGAAAATCATGGAGGACTCAGCAGACAATACCTAATTCTCTGATCCCCAGTGCTAGATCCACCCACAATAGAGAGCCATTCAGCACAATGAATTGTGGCTTCAATATCCTGTAAAATAGAAACAGTGACCAGAAAATTTAATAGAGCTGACATGCTTGAAATTAAGGGGAAAATGTACATTTAAAGATACAGTAAAGTGGAAAAGTTGGATAAAGACAAACCTTCCATCCATCCTTTTGGCGCATTGAATGCTCCAACATAATAATCAGGAAATTGTGTATAAGATCTTCTATGTCTCCTAAGCTTGCTGAATTCGACTTTTTTATTGCATCCATCTACAAAATCAAGCAATGCACTGTAATAATTAATACGAGGAGTATATGTACATTCAAAGTTACTCAGTACAGCCAAATACTAGTTAGAAAACTCTACAATTCCAATCCTAACAAACAACAATAACAGATTTATTTGCAATGGACCATCAAAGACAAAGAGGGGGAAGAAGCACATTATAGAGAAAATAGAAAAAGTTGGAAAATATTACCTCATAGTTAGAGATAAGGACCTCTAGTATCCACTCAGGCCACTCCTCCATTTTTGTTAGACTGGTTCTGTTTTCTGGATGACTGCAAGCCAAAAACAGAAGATCCTGAAATCACATAGAAAGAAGTGGCTCAGAAATTATAATGGAAAATTAGAAGTGTGTAACAAAAGGCAACAAATCAAGATACGATTATAGTTGAATTCAGGATGTGAAATGCAAGCTCAAATAGAGACAGATGATTGTTCTCAATTATGTTTTGTTTTCATAAGTATATATTTTAATTGAGACTATTTTCGGTTAACAAACACCATAAAACAAAATCTGCAACCAATAAATTCAGACAAGCATACCTGTAGTGCCCTGCTTTGGAAAGCTCTAGATGCATATGGCAGCGAACGCAATAAAACCAACAAAAGTTGTAAATGCTCAAAACGATGACCAGAATCATAAAAGTTTAAACCATCCTCTGTTGAAGAAGCATTGATCTGAAGAAGTTAAAGGGAAAAAGTAGTATAAAGGACATCAGCACTCAATGCTATATGCAAGTGCAGGATACCATAAGAAGCTAGCATAGCTCGAAAGTAGAGATAATATTTCTACTTAAGCAAGTTGAAATATCAAGAGCATGGTATTCAAGCTGAAAAATTACCACATATTGATTATAATTAAAAAAAGAATGAAAAGAAAGAAGTAGAAAATAAATACAATCGTAGAGCAATAAACTTTTCAACTGAAAAAACTGTAAGAAAATATAGGCACAAATGTCATTGATCAACAAGGTCAAGATAGGATCAAAGCAAAAGATTATTATCATACCGAGGCCCCCAATAAAGCAGTATATACATTGCTCGTCATAAGCCTGTTAGGAGCAGCCTGGAAAGCCTTCTGTAAAGCAAAAAGCAGAAGAGAAACTTTATCTTCAAACATACTGCCACCTGCATCATTGAGCGCACCACCAAAAAGGCTGCTTGTCATCTCCGAAGACGCACATGAACCAAATTTCAAATGACCATACGCTACTAAAGCCCCTAACAGCCCAATGATCCCAACAACAATTCCATCATTTTTGTCAACATTGTAAGCATTATTCCTTGCATTGTCAGCACTAATTGAAAGACTTATTCCACCCAAATTCTTCATAAAAGTGTTTTCAGTAACAGATGACACCCTTTCTATTTTCACACTAGGAGAAATGGCCACAAAGCCACCATCACCATCAAGGGGTTGAGAATCAAAATCTTTCTTCTGCAAAATTTGATCCCTCTCCTTCAGAGATCCTTCATCCTGACTTCCTTCTGGAACCATACCAGAACTATCCAGTTCTGGTTCAGATCTTTGAACAGACAAGCTTTCATCAGTCTTGGTGCTAGTTTCAGGAATGTGGTCACCAGCTTTAGCTTCTCGTTGTAGGAGGACAAGAAGTGTTTCTATCCCACCAGAACCCATGAAAGCCTCTGCAAATGTTTGAGCTCTGGTCATATTTGGCTGTACCACTAGCCTGTATATCAAATGTAACACCCTGGCAACCTGTAAAATATCCTGGTGAGTCATTTCTAGTAAAACTATAAGAAAATCACAAATACAAGATGCCTTGTGATAACGCTCAGAAATATGAAGCATGCCTATAACCACATGATGCACTTGCACTTTATAATATCCCGATCCAAGAATGGGAACCCAAAACCCAAATAGTATAAAAGTTATACAGTCCTAAAATTCTACAGAAAAGAAACAAAAGGAATTTTAAGAACAGCTCATCAGATCTTCAGAAATTAAGGTGCTTTCACAAGCTAATTTAATTAGAAAGATAGCAATCATCACAAAAATACTCATGCTTCAACATAATACACATTCTTAAATCAATATGCCATTCAACTTTCATCTAAAAAAAAGTGAATTACACATCTTGAAGGGCATTAGCGAAAGGAAATCAGAACAACATGAGCTCACCAGGTTCGGTTGTGGACAATCAACCATGAATCCAAGCAAACAACGGACATCATCTGCAGCTAATGAAGAAGGTGATGCTCCTATTAGAAGTTCAATGACAACTAAGAGCTCATCAACCAAAGCATTCACTTCACCCATTGGGCGCATAGCATCATTTAGAGAAAAAGTATCGAGAGAGTCCTTTTCACGAATAGTCCAATAGCACCTTCGGCAGCCATCAAGAAGCATCTGAATAGCATTGGCATCTCGCATGACTGATGACTCTGTGAAGACCATATCTGCAAGTGATGATAGGAGTTTCTTTTGGAGCCCATAGCTGCACAAACTCCAAATCTTAAGATCCAAAAGCAGTGTACTGAAAAGCTGAACTTTAAGTGCATGATTATGCTTCTGAGATTGACATAGGGAAACAACAGCAGCAACAAGCTCCTCATCTCCAATACCATTACGCTTTCCAGCACAAAGATAGGATGAAGTTTGCAAAAGATAGTTTAAGATTCGAGACAGAATCTCGGGTCCCCTCATACGACATAGCTCTTCATTATTCCCAGGGTGATGGATGGCAACAGAAATAATTCTGAATATTGGCGCAGCAAGGCATGCTGTAGCCAAAGATAATGGAAGACTACCCTGTGTTGGTACCAAGCTATCTTTACACACATTGCTGACAACCAGAGGAAGTAAAGACATGGGGCCCCCATAAGCTAAAGCCCAGAGAGCCTCCACAGGTCTCATCCGCATTGCAACATGGACATGCCCAAGAACCTCAGCAGGTCTGCGCAGCATACCTATCTCACGATAGATAGGCAATTTAAGTAAGAACAGACAAATTCTTGTATACATTGAGAGGAAAGGGGGGCAACCAATTCCAAGGGGGTGGGGGGTGTGTGAGATTAGATCAAAGAAGAGTGAAATCAAAAAATGAAAACCATGATTGAAGACACTGGTATAAACATAGATAAGTTCTCCACTCATCCAGGAAATATATTGCAATGTCCAAAACAGAATTTAACCAACAAAAATAAAAAGTCAAGCAAACGAATATAAAGAATGAAACGGATAAGCCCACAGAAGTAGATGAATTGACAAGCACGTTCATGCACATTGACAAGCTATCTGACCCTTCCTCCAGCACTCACACGTGCACTGAGAGAGAAGGGGGGATATAGGAAAACAAACAAGCACACCATAAAAGCAGATGCATACTGCATGCTCATACCACTTTAAAGCAGCATACAGACAGAGGGAAGGATGGGAAATGAGATGGATAATAACAATCTCTCTTCTCTCCTTAATCTTGTAAACCATACTCTGATTCTGGAATACGAATAAATAAGAAAGAGCATAGGATAAGAAACAAGCACACCCACACAAAGGGACGAACTTTATATGCACAGATATTTTTGGAGCCTACTGACCAAAAATCATATATTGAAATTTAAGATGAAACTATTCACCTGCAGCACCAGAAGGAGAAGCATCTGGGCAGAATCGCCCACTAAGAAGGCAGGGGTGGTAGAGTAGGTGAAGGCAACCTCCAATTTCTGCATCCAATAGAGAACTTTCTTCTGCCATTCTTTGCACGTGATCATTTGTGGCTAGCCAGGGAAGCCCTGCACCATTACCAAATGAAGGCAGCATATCCCCTCCCCTAGAAGCCATATGTGCCATTCTTTCTGGACCAATTGGTTCCTTAAAGATATAAACTGGGCCCATTTCAGCAAATAATGGGCACTGACGGCGGCGGCGTTGTAAGCCAGCCATCGTAGGAGGGGGGTTTGTCCCAATGCAACAAAATGCAAGTGGCTTGGAGATGCGAGGAAACTCAAAGGGACGACTTTCGTACAAGGATCCATCAATATATAATCTCAGCTCACTATCTGCTTTCCCTATAAGTCCCTGCCTGCATACATGCTCCAATCCAATAAAATACCAGCATTGCGGCTTGAATGCATGAGTAAAATGTAAAGAAGCCTTCTTTCCTTTTCCACTCACACTTTCAACCACTAAAAATTGTGCATGAAAGTATGCCTCTATTCCTTGATTATCAGCAGATAAGAAACTAAATAAACGAGGCATGTGCGCTGTGCCTTCACCAGCAAGTGCACTGGCAGCAGCAGCAGCAGACATAGCTGATGATTTTCCTGACTTAGCTGCAGCTGCAGCAGCAATTGCAGCAGCAGCAGTCGCTGCATTTAATGTATCTGCAAATGATTCGATGTAGATCCATGTTGCAAAGGCATATCCATTAGTAAAGGGCCAACGACTTTCCCCAGGACCAAGTAAACCAGAGCTTTCACCATCAAATTCAAAAGTGCACGATGGTCCTCTAGACTCTTTCCCACTCACTGCTTTCTCTAATGCAAGCATCAAGCGTGATGCCCAAATGGTGGTAAGTGTTCTCGTAATGACCTGAAGCCATCTGTGCAAATCATTAACACTAAGAGAATGCCCCCCCAAATGTTTGATGCAATAGCATAACGGCGTTCCATCCCATTTCATCTGCTCCACTGAGCCAACATCCTGAGCAAAAATATTCTCAGCTGACCTCAAAAGAACTCCTAATAAACCAGCCGTAGAGCACATCGCCCTGTTTCTCGTACAAGCACGTAATATAACAAGCAGGCCTCTAACCATCCGTGTCCTAGCAGACATGAGATTGTCACTATCTCCTTCCCAGGGAAGCCAAGGAATTAACTCACCTGCCACAATTGCAGCCCGAGAATTTAGCATCACACTAGGAGGATTATTGTCGTCATCCTCTTCAAAACTTTCAACTCCTCCCATTGTGGCAATAAGTGAATCAACAACCAAAAAAGGGATGCTCTCCATATCTTCCCCGCTTCCAAAAGTCTCAGCCCTGCTCACAATATTCTTCAGCTTGTCCAAGCCTTCAGGCTTTCCCATAATGGCAGAATCAACTAAATGCAATAACTCAGGAGACACGTTTGGTATAGCATCTTTTGGCTTAGGCTTTATTGGTGAACCAATGGGAGAGCACCTAGAATCTGCATAAAAGGCAGAATCAAGGCCAGTTGCAGAGCTTGACTGCTTAATTACATAATCTGTTTGTCTTTCAGGTCCAGGGCTTGAAGTAGAATGATCATCAGCATACGTCGTTGTTAGATGTTCAGAGTATTCCTCAAACCTGCCAAATGAGCGTCTCTCAGAGTCTGAATTTGAGGACCGACTGTAGTCCACCTGACCACCATGAGACTCTCCAGCAGCTTTATCTTGACTCTCTAAAGATACAGGCTCAAATTGGTCCTCGTCCCCAACAAGAGTTGCAGAATGAACCTTCTGTAAATCTGGATTATCGTTACTTAATATAGCTTCCTCACCACCAGTAATATTAACCTTATCCTGATAAGGTCCTCCTATCCTATCCTCCACAACAGAAGCAACTTCACGAGTATCAAAACGCCTTACAGAAGTTTCAGCTAACTTCTTTTCTTCTTCCTCTTCTTCCATCGTATTGTTACTTAAAGACCTAGCAAGTACTGATTTGAATTATTGACATTTAAATCCACCTGAAAAAAAAAAATTATAAAAGATGAACTAATTGCCACTGCAGTCAATTCTTAAATACACTATAAATCTCACACTAAAGATGCACAACCATCGAAACCATGAGAAAATACTCTTTCAGCACGGAACAAAAAATAATGATAAAATAATTATTCTGAACTGAACCAAACAGAACCCTGTGTTCCCTACGTTTTACTTTCGATATAAATACTTGAGAAATTAAGTACAGAACATAAACTTCCTCTCCTGTTAATTAAAAATCACATAGAAGTTCGCCCGCTGAGTCCAACTAACTCAAATTGCACTGATACAAGCAATTCAGATTTGAATCAAAGGGTGAGATATAACAGGAAGTCACGGATCTAGCTAATGCAGCGCGCACAAATTCAAAAATAGAAATATGAATTAAAAAACCCGAATTATATGAAGAACGAACATGATCTCTTCTCACATTGACGAATCGATCAATTGGCACAGAAATTAACAAATTAATACCAACGGCAGATACAATGAAACAAACAAAAAGACCAATCCACCCTAATTCGAGTTAAAAAAATTTTGCGAAAAATGCACAGATCAGAGTTCAATGGTCACCGATTTGAAAATTTCCAGAAATATATATTTAAAAAAAAAATGTGACGTGTAAAACTTACCTATGAAAAAAAAAAGATCAGGTCGGTTCAACTTTGAAGTTTCCTGTTGAATATATATCGATTGAAAGTAAGAGCAATAAAAGAAATCGAGAAAGTGATGAAAATTAGAGAAAGAAAAAAAAAAGAAAAAAATTCTTTCAAGAAATGAGAAAGAGAGAATCGGAGAAGACGAGAGAGGGGGCGAAATGGGCGCGGGAGAGAAGGTGGATTTAGCAAGTGATTAGCAGCAATAGGCCCTCTTTAGTCCCTATGGTTGCCCAGTCAAAAACATTAAGGAAGGATATAGGTGGTTAAATGATGTCTCCAAAGACTATCTTCTCCTTTTTTTTAAAAAATTTCTTTTACCTATTTAAATTGTACTTTGGTAGTAAAAGTCTTTGCTTTTATCTGATACCAAAACCAACGAGTTTTTGCTTCTACTCGAAGCGAAGAAAATGGAGGATATGTGTATTTATTACGGGAAGAGTAAAGTGAAATATATTATCGTAAATTATGAGAGCTGTTAAATTATTTTTTTTCTCGTTTCTTTTTTTTATCAAACAATGAATGAGGAAAAATGTGTCTATTTTAAGGAATTTAATAATTGAAATAAATGAATTTCACTTCTTTATTTCGATTCTTTCGCTAATTACTTTTTGCTTACGAAAGTTAAAAAAAAAAAAAAATTTGTTTGGAGTTTTGAGTACAAAAAATAATATATATGTATTTTAAGTGACAAAATACAGCGTTTTACTTTTATATTAGTATACTATAATTAAAGATAGATCATAATGATGAAAAGTAATATGTAACCTTAATTCTTTTTTTTTTGGGGGGGGGGGGAGAGGAGGGGGTAAGTTGAAGGTATCGGAATGGCTCAAAGATGAAAATAAAATAAAATAGAAAAAAAAAAAAAGAAAAAGAAAAAGGGAGGGGAAGGAAAGCTCGATAGATAAGAAGCAAATAAAGATATACTTCCCTCAAATTATGATAGGAATCTCAAAAATTCAATTAATTTATTTAAATTTAAATAAGTTTAATTTTATTTGAGCATAAAAAACTTATTAATTCAAATTCGATAATTTTAAATTTGAAAAATGATTCAATTTTTAAAATTATTTAAATTTAAAAATAATTTGAATATAAATTAACTTAAATAAAAATAATTTAAATTTAAATTAAGTATGATTATATTTTAAATAAAATATTAATTTAATATACATAATAACTACAACATAAGTTATTTTAATGTTAGAAATTTATAATTACTATTTTGAAGCGTAATAAAACACACTGATTTGATATTTATAAATTGATCAATTATTATTCATCAGTGTAGGCACGTTTCGACAAAAATTTAGATAATGTCAATGTTTGCATTTGGGATCTGCAAAGGCATTAGGCCATCGGGCCACAGGCCATTTTCTCAACTTTATTGTGCAAGTTATACTTGGATGCCACGTAGATTTTTGGCTTCCAAATTTGATGGCTTCCACACTTTCTTATTTTGTGGTTTTTATTATAACTAAATTTTGCATTACAAGAAATATAAATGAATATATAAATATCAAAGATTTTAAAATTTATTATTTATAAAAAATATAAAAATTAAAGTGAATTAATTTTTTTAATTTATAGGGTTTATTGTAAGTGATATGTTAAAATTTTTATATATAAAATAAAAAATTATTTAACTTTATATAATGTTTATTCGAATGAAAAATAAAATAATAATATTTTAAGAATAAAATTATTTAACTATAAGTAATGTTTATAAATTTAAATAAAAAATACAGAAAGAAAGAATTTCTTTAAAAAAAGTTAAATTACGTTTAAGCTCAGTACCGTTCGGTTCAAAATTCAAACAAATATACACCCGTATAGCCAAATCTGAACTCTTCTATCTATTCTTAACTTGGCCAAAGAAAAAGGCCAAAAAATCCCTCTCCTTTTACAACAACGTTTGTAGGTATTTGTAGATTTTATTATATTATAATTATATTTAAAATATTTTATATATTAATAATTAAATTATATAAATTTTAAAAAAATTATATATTTATATTATATTTATAATATATATAATGATACCGAGTTTACTCTAATCTGGAGAAAAAAAAAGAAAAGAAAAAAAAAAGGATAAAATTACATTGTACAGTTTTATTTCTATAATTAAAAGAATTTCTTTTAATTTTATAATTAGGCTAAAAAATTGTTTCATGTATTATATTTTATTTTTTAGAATTTTCGTTTTCAATATATTGAGATTAAGATTTTTTAACTCGATAAAAATGTAAAAGATCATCATTTGTTTTGTTTTTTTTTTTTTTAATTTTTAAATATATTTTAAAGAGCATATATAAAGAACTTTATAATATATGAAATAATTTATTTTTTTAAATATGAATAAATATACGTATCGTTTATATTATATTAAAAGAGTTACGATAAACTTAATCAGTATCAACTTAATTAAAAAATTTAAATAAAAAATTAAAAATAATTATATTTTTTATAAATAAAAATTACCTATTAATCAAAACTTTTAAGACATAATATTTTTATTATTTTTCATCCAGCGAAATAACGGATGTGCCGTGGTCTAATACTCCAAATACGCTCGTAATTTTCTCAAATTATATGTAAAGACAAAATTCCCTTGTGTGGAAGTCACGTCTCTTAAATAAAAAGATTTTTATATAATTTCTTTCTTTTTCAAAAAAAAAAAATAAAATAAACAAAACAAAACCGACAGACGTGAAGTTAGAAAAACATGAGAAAATTTAATGCGGAAGATTTAAAGTCATAAAAAAGTCTCTCTCTATTATCTTCCACCGATGCTCTTGTCCGGCCCTGGCCTACATTACTTGAATGCTTCAATTTCAATCTTTACTTTTCGTTTTATCTTTCGCACAGATCCAACTTGTTTGAGAAAGACGTTCTGATTTGTATCAAAATTAAAAACCGATACTGTTATTTTTTTTCTAAGAGATTAAATCACTGAATAATTTGGAGTAAGTTTCAGAAAGAAAGAAGACGAAGCGAAGTATTTTAAACGTAAATTTCCTTTTCTCTCTTATCCGATCCCTAACTTTCAGTCTCACTTAACTTTCTTTCTTTCCTTTCGCTGTACGCGTACTGAGTTTATTTATACTTCTTGCCTTCTTGGAATTCGTTTTGTTTGTTTCTTCAAGATATTTCTTGTGTTGATTGCAGGAAAATGGGGCTGATTTCGGGGATTTTTATGGGGGTGATCTTCGGGATTTCATTGATGGCTGGCTGGCGTCATATGATGAGGTATCGAAGCACTAAGCGAATCGCTAAGGTATGCTTACTTCCCTATTTTTGCTTAAGTTCTTCATCTGCTTGGATTTCTTTGAGTAGTTCTGTTTCTTATTCCTTCGATTAAATTGATCGCAGTTCGTTAAAATTCTAGTTGAAAACTGGTTGAGTAAATTCACTTTAATTTCCCTTGTATTACGAACCATCAGTGGCCATGGTTTCAACTGTTTGCTTTGAATTTTGGGTTTAACTGTCCAATATTACGAGTTTTAATGGTGGACTTAAATTTTGTAGTGTAGGAGTTTGAAACTTAGAATCGCCTGGGTTGAAAGTTGTGCAGAACATTAAGGGAGTTGCTATTTTATCAATTAAGGCAGGTGGACATCATATCTGATTCACGCCTAAACCAACCTGGCCAAAAAGTGCTGTGTGTTGAATTAAATTTAAGCAATAGCTTTATATCAACCTTACAATTCTCATGAATGGATCAGTTAGTTGTTGAAGTTTAATTTTGGATTTCCCTGAAGGAACTGTGTCTCCGCTGAAGCATCCTCTAGGAGAAGAAGGGTTTTTTTTTTTTTTAAGTTACTATTTGTCATTCTCATTTAAAATCTGATTTATACATGGTTGGGCAGTAATAAGAAATTAAATGAGCATTTTCTGGTGGTTTTATAGCATCGTCTTCTACGCTTACTACCGTATGATGTTCCCATGGATTGTGTTTAATTTAATATATGTTGGGTGTTTGACGCAAAAATGAGGAGAAGCATACTTCTCGTGTTGTCTGTTAGGTAATGAGTCTACATTTTAGTTTGTTTTTATGGATGCTGAACTGTTCACTAGGGTTATTTAGATCTGGTGACTAATTCATCTTTTTAACTTTAAGACATGTTCAAAATTTTGGATGCCTATTAATCATTATTTTGTCTTCTTTGACAGGCAGCTGATATTAAAGTTCTTGGGTCTCTCAACAGAGATGATCTGAAGAAAATTTGCGGTGATAATTATCCTGAATGGATATCTTTCCCTGTGTTTGAACAGGTTGGTGTAATGGTGTCAGATTAATTAGAACTCCTACGGACCTTATCATAGGCTTCTGTGATTAATAGTAAATATAATACATGAAGCTTTTGTACACTTGATTCAACCTGAAGAATACCAAATTTCTCTTGAATCATTTGTAAAGTGCAAATTCTTTCTTCTCATAAAGTTTGGAATATGAACTGTTTCTGTTTTGTACCTTATACTTGAAAAAATAATAAAATCCTTTCCTTTTTTTGAACCAGCGTTTACAATTAACTTATGATTTCAGTTTTCTTGAAGGGCAATATATGTATCTTTATAGACTAGATACCATATACTTGAAAAAATAGCTTACCATTGACTTTTAGTGTCTAAAATATGCATCTTTAAAGACTAGATACATCTTTTTGTGTTTGACATATGAAAAAAAAACTTATATATTTTTGCTATTAAGACGTGCTGTATAGTTGCTTACCATTGTATACTGTGGTTGACCCTTTTAGGTGAAATGGCTGAACAAGCAATTGAGCAAATTATGGCCTTCTGTAGCAGAGGTAAGCCACTACTTCTTTGCAATAAGATGTTTAGTAGTTGTTACTTCAAGATGGCTGAAGAGAGACTATGCTAGTAAAGCCAAAGAAACTTAGCAGTGTGGCTTTTGTGTAACTGAGGTTTTTAACTAGATGTCTAAAATAGATTAGATTTATGCAGCTTATTTGGCACTTTTTATGTTCTGTGAAATGAAATAGTTTCAATTGTCTTATATGCAATTGTAATTAAATATTTTTAGTAGTAGATAAACATACACCTACTTCAGGGAATTACAGATATTCTCATGGAGCCACTTTGAGTTTTGATGTTTACATATATATATATATATATTTTTTGGGGGAAACGGAACACATGAGAGCGAAGTATCTGTTATAAGTTTAAGTAGCTTCCCATAATGATTATTATATTTTTAAAGTATTGAGCCAGAGGTTTTTTTAATGTGTTATTTTCAGGCAGCATCAGCAGTCATAAAAGAATCTGTTGAACCACTCTTGGAAGAATACCGACCTCCGGGAATTACTTCACTAAAGTTTAGCAAATTGTCTCTTGGCACTGTGGCTCCTAAGATTGAAGGTATGACTCAACGAAGAATGTGACCTCATTTTGCTTGCTTTTACTTGGTATAACTACTTCATCTCTTAGCAAGAAAATATAATTACAGCTGTTATGGACTTCTTTCAGGTAGTGGTGTTTTCCATGTACGTAAGTATGCTAGATAAACGCATACATCATATCCATATGCATGTCTTCTTAGTTATATTAACCATTTACTTGAAGAAACTTTGTATCTTTTGAAAGGATAATCAAGCTTCTTGAGGGCCTGATTGTCCAATTACCTTTCTTAACTCTCACTTTTGCGGTTTGTTTCCTTTGCCTTTTAGTTTCTTCGAGCACATTTCCCCTTTTTCTGAAGTTGATCTAAATTTTATGCGGAGGGATTGTGTGCCTACTTTTATGTTGCAATCATTTTTCACGAAGGGGCACTTTAACTTGGTTATTCTAGACCATGAGACTAAATGTATGTAACTGATGGTTGTTTGTGACCAGGGGCTATGTTACCGCTTAATTTGATTGTTTGGAATTCTCGATAAACTATTGTGAGATCCTCCTTTTAAGCATTTCTACCTGCATGATTGCTTATGGAATGTAGGTATTCGTGTTCAGAGCCTTAAGGAAGGTCAAATCACAATGGATATTGATCTTCGGTGGGGCGGTGATCCAAGTATAATTTTAGGTGTTGAAGCTGCACTTGTTGCTTCAATACCAATTCAGGTAGGTGCATTGAACAACCTTTCAAACTTTACATGAATACTAAATATATGGTTGAACACTATACCATAACATATTCCTTTTGCCATCTTTAGATTTATAATCTTATGACATGAGATTATTGGTTTACTATTAGTTTATTGTTGTGTGATGCAGTTGAAGGATCTTCAAGTTTTCACTGTTATTCGTGTCATCTTCCAGCTTGCTGAAGAGATACCTTGTATTTCTGCTGTAGTCGTTGCTCTCCTTTCTGAGGTACCTTTAGAGTAATTTACGAATTGCAAGTACTAGGGTTTATATGGATGTTTTGGTCAAAAAAACCGCCCAGGATGTTTTTGGAAACAATGGGTTAATTTGTGATACATGACACATGCAGCTTGCTATGTTGTAAGAAGAAACTGTTGTACAGCACAGCTCACTCCATTTAGGACCTTTTTTTTTTTTTTTTACTTGTTTCTTTCCTTAATGATGCTAGCTACAAAGATTATTATTTCCAGCCTTTTTGGTTCCCTTCTAACTCCCAAAAATTTTCTTTAGTTCCATTCAACTTTTGCTATGTAATGATATTTATAAGTCACTTCAATAAAAAATTCCGAAGAATGTGAAGTAGTAAGTCATTTATAGTCATGATGAATCTACCTTTATATACTTCTGTTGAAATCACTGATTCCTCTTCTAAATTCAATCAGCCAAAGCCTAGAATTGATTACACTCTGAAGGCTGTTGGTGGAAGCTTAACAGCAATTCCTGGAATTTCAGATATGATTGATGTGAGTTTTCTTGATTTTGGTTTTTACTTCTTTGGCATGTTCACATGCTTTATTTTGATATTCTTGGATACACTCATTAATGTTGTAAATTGTTGCCACTTTTATCATTTTTTGTAGGATACTGTGAATTCAATTGTCACAGACATGCTTCAGTGGCCACACAGAATTGTTGTTCCAATTGGTGGTATACCAGTTGATACCAGGTAATTTTGAAACTTTTGGCTTTGTGTTGTTTTGCCGTTGTGGGAGTCTAAAAGGAAAATAATAAAAACTCAAGTTTTATTTTGGTTTCACTTTAGATGTTAAGAATTTCTTGGTATGTTGGATAAATATCGCTTCACCTTTATGCAGTGAATTAGAGCTTAAACCAGAGGGAAGGCTGACAGTTACAGTAGTCAAAGCTAATGATTTGAAGAACATGGAAATGATTGGAAAATCGGATCCTTATGTGGTTGTGCACATTCGTCCTCTCTTCAAGTTTAAAACAAAAGTAATCGATAACAACCTGAATCCTGTTTGGAATCAAACATTTGACTTGATTGTAGAAGACAGAGAGACACAGGCGCTAACTGTAGAGGTTCTGAACAACATTCTCTATTCCTCTTTTTGCTTATGCTATCATAATTGCATTTCTGCTGAATATCATGCTTTGATGTTTGAAATTTGAAAAACTTAGTTTTCTTGACACAATGACATTTTGCCTTGGATTTCTGTACATTTTCTAAACTGTGGTTATGTTCAGAGTCCCTTCTCCCTCCCTCCTTATGTGAAAAAAAAATGAGAATTTATTTTTGTTTATTTTCTTCATATTATATTCTAATTTGGTGATATATTTACTCAATACGGTTAGTTTATGCGATGTCCATTATGGCTTCAAACAGGTTTTTGACCAGGATATTGGGCAAGACAAGAGATTAGGAATTGCAAAATTCCGTTTGATTGAATTGGAACCGGAGACACCAAAGGAGCTTACTCTGAACCTTCTAGCCTCACTTGATACACTTAAAGTAAAAGATAAGAAGGACAGAGGAAGTTGTACCATTAAGGTAGACACTTTGGTTTTCTTACTTCTCGTGGGCAGGTGCTGGATTTTAATATAACTGTAGTTGTGTCTGACGGCATCAAATCCATTTATATGCTCCTTGCTTCTAGCTTTATCTATTTGATGTCTTCTGTGATACCATTGGAATGTCAGTTTTTTCTTAATACGCCAGTTAATAGGGATTTCTTTTGTTTTCTGTCTGGTATCGGGTTTTTCTGATTAATATAGAATCTATTTTATACTTTCAGCTTTTGTACCATCTGTTTAACAAGGAGGAACAACTGATTGCTTTGGAAGAAGAGAAGAAGATCCTTGAAGAAAGAAAGCGATTGAAAGAAGCTGGAGTTATTGGAAGCACAATGGACGCACTTGATGGAGCAGCGTCATTGGTTGGATCTGGTGTCAGTATGGTGGGTACAGGAATTGGTGCCGGAGTTGGACTTGTAGGAAGTGGTGTTGGTGCTGGAGTAGGGATCGTGGGGAGTGGCCTTGGAGCTGTTGGCAGTGGACTGAGCAAAGCAGGAAAGTTTATGGGCAGGACCATAACAGGGCATTCCAGCAAAAGAAGTGGGAGCTCAACTCCAGTGAATAGCGTCCAAGAAAATGGCGGTGCAAAGCCACTTTAAATTGCAATGCTGAAACATGTGAATTTGACCTCGAATTTGTAACATATAAGTGATTGAACACGAAACAGTGCATACTCGGTTCATTACTCTGTTCTTCTGTTCTTTCTGTTAGTTTGGAATTTCATTTCATAATTAGTGTTTCATTCTCCAACATAGTGTTTAGTTGCGTTAGCCTGTATCCGAACCTGTGTATGTATCTAAATATGTAATAATCGATTGAACGTTGCCTTTCAATCCCAAGATAAATGGACCCATGGAAACCCAAATAATTGTTTTTATTGGGCCTTGGTCTTGCATTTGGAGGCTGATCTGATTCTTTTCAAGAGTATTTATATCATATTAATATATTTTATGTTATAATTACTGACATCTTTTTCTGTTAAGATTGTGTATTATTATTTATATAATTTTAATACACTAAATCATTAATAATTTATATCATAAAAATATATTTATATATTTTTATCATTATACTATTTGAATAATTTTTTCGTATGATATTTATCATGTATAAAATTGACAAGACTTAGGTCAGTCAAAATTGTGAAGAAGAATAACCTCCTTTTGCTGTCAGCCTCAAAGATCTGACCCAATTTTTGTCATCAACGATCTGATTCTGACCCCAAACGAAGACTTTAATATTAGTTGTTGTTGGGATAATCCAATGCTTTCGTATCCTATACAAACTCTCAGGGAATACTATCACGTTCCAACATGAATTAATTAGTTCTAATTGTGAATAAATTAACCGTTGATTTGGGGTAAGACCCAGATTATTGAATTTTAAAAGCATTATCAGTAATCGCATTCCCATTCACAGCGACCTGGGAAATATCGCTGACGATCACGGGGGGTGAGCAGCAGCACCGAGCCACCCACAGCTACCCCCGAGAAGCGTGGGCTCGAAGACTTTGTTCGCTGGGACCATAAAAATAAAAATAAAAATAAAATAAGGCAACTGGCATGATCTCAGTCTCTTTTCAACTATTTTACTTTGTTTTATTTCTTGGACCGCTTCGCTTCACTTGCAAGCTGTAAACATCGTTTCTTTCTTTTTTTTTTTAAAAAAAAAAAAAAAAATTCCCGAGTTTAATGATATTGTACGCTTTGATTCCTTTACCGAGGTTTAAAAAAGTCAAAAACTATCTGCCAAATTACTAAGATACCCTTTTTTATTAATTGCCTTTTTGCTTTACTTAAGTCATCTATAAAAAGCAAACAAGGTT
>JBBYHK010000004.1:6894436-6907072 GCA_038382065.1 Adansonia grandidieri
CCTTTCCGATGGTTAAGTTAGTATGTGAGTGTTTAGAGATATAGCAATGGAGATTCAGAAAATGGGAAAAGGTCCCTTACCTTTGGGATTGCTTATCCTTTTATAAGTGTTGTCTAGAGATATAGTGTCAGGTGATGTGACTAGCGTCGAACTAGTTATCAGGCTATGGTACCCTGAGGTCGGCTCTGTCAGCCTGCCGCTATTCGAGAGGTGTTAGTCTTGAAGTCATATTGCTTCGAGAGGTCACATTATTGTCTACTGTTGTTTTGGCAGTCGCCTAGTTGCATATCGCCCAAATGGTGAAAGCTGACTAGTAGCCCTTCTGATCACCCAATCTGATCTGATCACCCATCTGATCGCCAGTTGTTTTGGTGGTCACCAGATCACGCAAATGCTATTTGGGCTGTCGCCAGTTGATTGATAGCCATTTTGGTCGCCCAAATGCTAACAGTTGACTGGTAGCCATTTTGGGTGATCCAGTCGATCGCCCAAATGATATAACAATTGTCCCCCCTTCATGTCCCAAAAGACAGTTATAAAGTGACTGTTGTTTTGGGACTTTTGGCGAATACTGATGTTTAGGGTGTTGGGTGGTCAGCCCCCCTTTTTTTAGAAGGGAAAATGCTAGTTGTTTTATCAGCCTATGCTTGGGCGGTGAAGGGAATGATGCTCAACGATCAGATTTGTTTAAGCAGAAGGAGGTCGGTCGATAATCTATTATGCAGCATGGATGGCTAATGCTAAGAAATGATTGCAGGCGGTGCATTTTTAGACCACTTTATTATTTTTTAATTTAAATTTGCTGATTGTTGAATGATCACATTACTATCCTTTCATGTTTTGGCGATCACAGGAATGGTTTGGCACCTTTTTGGTTTGTGGTACGATGAAGTATTTTAGTTGATTGCCAAAATGGTACAACATTGATTAAAGATGTTGTTGTATCAGACATGATAGATGTCTTTTAAGCGTTCGTTGTGCAATTGAGTCTTTGGTGGTGATCTGTGCGACTTGGAGTTACGCTGTCGGGCGTTTGTAGCCAAAAGGGTGATTAGGCGTCGCGTGCTTGAAATTTTATAAGTGACAAAGGGTCACTTAGCATCGCCTTGGTGGCAAACTGTGTTACTCGGGGTCACGTTGTTGGGCCGTGGTGGCCAATCTGGCAACTAGCCGTCGCGTGCTGAGATTTTATGAGTGACAGTGGGTCACTTGGCATTGCCTTGGTGGCGAGTTGGTGTTGACTTGGAGTCACGTTGTCAAGCCGTGATGACTAATTGGGTGACTAGGCGTCGCGTACTAAAATTTTATGAGTAACAGTGGGTCACTTGGTGTTGCCTTGGTGGTAAGCCGTGACTAGGAGTCATGTTGTCGAGCTATTGTGGCCAAAAAGGCGACTAGGCGTCGCGTACTGAGATTTTATGAGCGAGGTGGGGTCGCTTAGCGTGGATCTGGTGGCGAACTGATGTGTGGTTAGCCTGTTTGGGTGTCTTCGGAGTGCCAACGACTAAGGCAGTCAAGCCTCTTGTTAGTCCATGATCCTTGGTTGCTCTTTCGCTCTTTGTCCCATTTCTCGGTTTGTTGATTTGCTATTTCGATTGCCTCAGCATCAGCATATTTCTGTGCCTTTTCATAAAGTTGGTATAGCTTTATGGGTTGTGCGTCGGTTACTGCGTATTTGTGGCGGACACCTGCCATAAAGGCTTGGATAGCCCATTCATCATTGAGGTCTTGTACTTTCAGAGTGGCAGCGTTAAAGCGCTCATAGTCTCGAATGGTTTTTTCAGGATTTTATTCAATCGCCATTAAACTAGCGCAGGTTCTGAAGGCTGTCTCGCAGCTGCCGAAATTAGCAAGGAAGTGCCTGCCTAATTGGTCAAAGTTGGTGATGGAACTTGGGCTCAAAGAATATCACCATATACGTGCTCGGCCTCGGAGTGTTGTTGGAAAGATGCGACACTGTATGGCATTTAGGATGTCGTGCAGGCTGTAAAAAGTACGAAAATGATTTAAGTGGTCGGCTGGGTTAGTCTGGCCGTCATATGTGTCGAGGGAAAGCTTAACTTTCCAAGGGACAGCTACTTGGCAGATGGCGGGTGATAGGGGATTGTGTTCATTAGTGAGCCATTCCCAATTGGTCTTCCGGTGTGCTCGGAGTTCTTTGATTTCTTGTTTGAAGGCAACTATCTGTTGAGCAAGGTCTAAGGGCGAGGATGGTGGTCGATGGTCGCCAATGTGGCAGGAGGTCCCTGGTGGCATGTGTCACCGAGCTGATATGGAACGCGAACTTTCCTCTACCATTGGGCGAGTTTTATGGTCTGCTGCTACGGGCTGATCTTGTGGTCCTGGGTTTTGGATGTTTTCAGCGTGTTGTATGGGGTGATCAATAGGTTGTGAGTTTTGGCAGTTGGTTTGGGAAGTGACAAGTTGTGCTAGTTGAAGCTGTGATTACTAGATGGCGGCCAGCTGACTGGCGATGGCTTGGAATTGGGCTTGGTAGTGGGCGTGATAGTCAAGTTGGCTTGATGGTAATAGCAAGGTTGGAAACGTCATCGCCCGGATTTGTGGTGGTATAGGTGTGTTGAGATGAGTAATTGGTAGCGCTAGGGCATCCGAGGGTATGTGCATTGTGTTTGTAACTTCCAGTGATGGTGAGAGGTTTTGTGGAACAACATCAGCGTGTTGGTTAGCCATGGCTTTTTTGCTTGGTTCCCACAGACGCCGCCAATTGTTGAGGTCGAGTGTGGTCCTACAACACAAAGAAGGTAAGAAGGGTGCTAGAGTTGGTACTCCGGGAGCCCTCTCCTATAGTTAAGTTAGTATGCGAGTGTTTGGAGATATAGTAATAGAGATTCAGAAAATGGGAAAAGGTCCCTTACTTTTGGGTTTGTTTACCTTTTTATAGGTGTTGTCTGGAGACATAGTGTCAGGTGATTTGATGATGATGTGACTAGTGTCGAGCTAGTTGTCAGGCTATGGTGCCCTGAGGTCGACTCTGTCAGTCTGCCGCTATTCGAGAGGTGTCAGTCCTGAGGTCATATTGCTTCGAGAGGTCACATTATTGTCTGCTGTTGTTTTGGTGGTCGCCTAGTTGCACGATCGCCTAAACGGTGAAAGCTGACTAGTAGCCCTTCTGATCGCCCAATCTGATCGCCAGTTGTTTTGGCGGTCGCCAGATCGTGCAGCTATTTTGGCGGTCGCCAGTTCACTGGTAGCCATTTTGATCGCTCAAATGCTAAAAGTTGACTGATAGTCATTTTGAGCGCTCAAGTGCTAAAAGTTAACTGGTAACCATTTTAGGTGATCTGGTTGATCACCCAAATGATATAACAGGAACAAAGGAATCGAATGAGCCTTTGAAAAATTTGATAAATGTTTTCTAATAAATTTGCGGGAATGAGAATTAGATCCATGAAAAAAGTGATTAAATTACGGTCTGACGAACTTAGACCCACCTTCCAAAGTTCCAATCTATATATAGTATTAGGTTTGCTTCCCCCATCGTACTATCATGTTTTTGAAGTAGTCCTGCGTTTGCAGCAGAACTAAAACTTTTGCTTCGTAGGAGATGAAAAGAAAAGTAAAAGTGTAAAGTTTATAAAGTTAATGATTAAATTACAAACATTGTTGGTTCATAAACATACCGAATAATATTCAAAGGCATTGTATCATTATTCAGAACGCAATATTGCCACCGCTGCCACGCCCACCAAGGTAGTATTCAGTAAAATCTCCATAATCTCTTAGTCAGTTTTCTCGTTCTGGGTCCAAAGCCTGTTTTCTTCAGCCAGAGGATCATGTCAATGGCATCTTCTTACTCTGCTGGGAGTCTGTGCTCAGGGGGCGAGGCGATGATCGACTGCTAGGACAATAGCTTATGTATTTCGCTGGCAAGGGCAGAGCAAGATTGATGAGTTGAGAGTCGACTGGCAGTGCTGTAGAAGGCGAAGGCGCCACCGTGGAAGTAGAATAGGATGGAAAGTCGTGCCATAATGCTGTCGTTAGAGGGCAGTTTGGTGTAGCTGAAAATGCGCATGCCCAGCCCTTTTGTTTCGTCGTTGAGGGTGACATCTTTTTGGATACATTGGGAAGACCTGGAGCTACCCCGGGGTCGACCTCCATGTTTGGGAAGTTGCTAAGGCAAGGCAAGCAAGCGTACCGTCAGGGTTGAGGCTTACATTCAGTTGCTCGCATGGGTCGAATCTCGACATCGTTACGGTGAGATTTGGGTGTGGGTTAGGAGATGATCGTTGAAGTTCGATTGTTTGAACCCATTTTAGAGTTTATTGACCTTTTTCTCCATGGCCCTTGATGTCATGCTCTTTGAACAATTTGAAAGCGGGTAGCAGCCCGCAAATAATCTTATGGCCTTGGGCTTTTCTTTAGAAGTCTGTTCTTGAACTCTGTTGGGCTGATCTAGCAAGTGATTCATTATTTATCTAATATAATAATAAATAATAATTTGAAAAAGAATTTAAGAATTAAATCTACAATAATTAACTGCATTTCCCACCATCATAGCAATATTTTTACAAATGGAATTTCAACAACTAACAGTTTATATGTCAAAAAAAAAAAATGAATGTTAAGAGTTATAAAAGCAGGGAGTTGGCATTGGATGACATGACACTCACAGTGCACTCCCAATTAGAAACCAGCTCAGTCAGAGTTAGTCAAAGACTCCAAGTCATGCAGACTCGCGAAGGGGTAAAAAAAAAAAGAAAAGAAAAAAGGAAGCTGCACTATCTGCACTATCTGACATCCTTTGATCTAAGATCCTACGGTTCCCGAACGTAGGTTGCTGCAAGTACCCCATATAGGGTATTTAACACAGTTTAATCGGATAATTTGAGAGGTCAGGTCTCCTTTTAGCAATTCATTCCTTCCCCTTTCCACTGCTTCTCTCTCTCTCTCTCTCTCTCTTAAGTGTAAAGCCTCTGGGAAACCAACTTCGATGACCGGCGGTGGAGGGGATGCTCCACTGCCACCCCCCGCCAACGGTGGCGAATTTCTCCTTTCATTACTCCAGAAGCCCCAACCTCATTATCACCAACAACAACAATCTCCTTTACTCTCTAGAGTGACTCCCATGACCGTGCCTCAACCACAAGGGCAACGGCAAACACAGCCGCAACCGCTTGCCATCGATCCTGCCGTTGCAGCGGTGGGGCCCACACTCCCTTTCCTGCCATCATGGCCTTCGAACGGACCCGATCTTCCTAGTCCTTGGCCCCAAATGCGCTCTCAGCCTTTCGCTCCTCATTTTCTAGGGTTTCCCCAAAACCCTTGGTCTTCACCGGGAAACCATTTCGCCAGTAATCAAGGAGCTTTAATCGATGACTTGAGAAGGTTAGGGTTTTCGGGGATCGATAATAATAATCATAATCACGTGATTCAGAATTTGACCCAGCAAAAGCATCAGGAACAAAAGCTTGTCTTTGGTTCTTTGCCTAGTGATATTCAAACCCTTCTAAAGGCTGATGGCATGCTTGAAAATTCAAAGTTAAATTTATCAAATCAGCAATTCAACTCGCGGCTTAATTCCAATCAGAATTTGGTTCCATACGCCTTTCAACATCGAAATTCTGCTGAAAGAGGAAAGCAACAGCAGCATGGAGAGAATTGCAGACCTACCCCATTAGCGGAAACTCCAAGACCGCCTCCAGGGTTTTCAGGAAAGCCTAGAGGAGGAGGAGGAGGAAGTCGGGATTTCGGAAACAGGATGAGGCATGTTGAGCACAATGTAGATAGATTAAAAGCTGAATGCAGTCAGTTGAGTAGTGACAATGAGATGGGACTTCGTGGACAGCTCGATCACCCAGGGCCGCCGGCAGGGAGTAATCTGCAGTCTGTTTCGGCCTCTGAGATTGAAGATTCTCTTTTGGAGTTGCATAAGTACGGTGATAGAGACGGTTTTTCAAGGCCTGATAAGTTTAGAAGGGAAGATGGTGGCGAAGTGGATGAATTTGGGGAAAAGCTTCTTGGGTCTTTGTTGATTGAGGATAAATCTGATGATAAGAATGACAAGAAGCAGCATCGTCTGGAGAAGGTTAACTTACTTTCTTCCGTCTGTTACTTTTATTACGTTGCCTGAATTGATAATTGAAATTAAATGGGCGCAATTAATTCTGGTAATGTATGCTTAATAGATTGATTACTGCTTAAATTTAGTTGGCAATATCGGGTTTCAATGCTTTTCGTTCTAAGTCCAAATAGTCTTCGACGTGACACATAATATAGGTGCCCTTGAAGTTTGACTTTTATTCCACACGAATTACTGTACCTAGGCAGTCAGAAATTCAGACTAAAATTATTGAACCGTTCGTCATTATTACTTATTGAAAGACTGAATTATTGTTTAAATTTGGGATTACTTGTGGTTTTTATGTCAGGAATCCAGAATAGATAACAGGGGGCAAAGGCTACTTAGCCAGAGGTTGAGAATGTTAAAAAGGCAGATGGAGTGTCGCAGTGACATTCACAGGCAAAATGCACCTTTACTTGCTATTTATGAGTCACTTATACCGCCTACGGAGGAAAAAGCTAAGCAGAAACAGTTATTAGCATTACTGGAGAAACTAGTTTGCAAAGAATGGCCAGAAGCACGGTTATATCTTTATGGATCATGTGCCAACTCTTTTGGGGTTTCAAAGAGTGATATTGATGTTTGCCTTGCGTTTAATGAGGACATCCACAACAAGTCTGAAATCTTGTTAAAGCTGGCAGATATTTTGCAGTCAGATAATCTTCAGAATGTGCAGGTTGATTTTATTTGCTATCTCCTTCAAAATTTAATGCAATCAACTACGCGTGTACATTTTTTTTTCTGGCATAAAATGTCTGCCTAGATCTACAGTCTGTTCTATTTTAGATGGCAATTTGCTGACTTGGCTTATTCTTACTGATTTGTTTTCTATTTATTAATATCTGCTTCGTAGGACTTTTTTCTTTTAATTTTAAATAAGGCTATGTTAATGAGATATTATGACAATTTGTTCACTCTGCAAGTTTACAGACTTGCTAAGTTGATTACATGCATTTTTGTTCTTCTAGGTGGATGATAATTTAACGTGAGAAATCTTCTGCCAAAATTTGATTACTACTTGCCTCCTTTGAAATCTTTATTTTACACCCTTTAAGATTCATTGTCTGATTTATTTTAGTTTGTGAAGTTTTGGGTTCTGAGATTGTAATCTCTGTATCATATTTTCATTAAATGGTCTTCCTTTTTGTTGTCATTTCCAACTGATATGCTTTCTTAAGGTGTATACTGAATGTTTTACTTGAAGTTTAGACTGTTTATGGTAAACTTTGCAGTAGAATTTAGTGTAACTTGCTGTTGGCCTCATACAGGCACTGACTCGTGCTAGGGTCCCCATAGTAAAGCTTATGGATCCGGCAACTGGAATTTCCTGTGACATATGCATAAACAATATGTTGGCCATAGTGAATACTAAGCTTCTACGGGATTATGCAAAGATTGATGCAAGATTACTGCAGTTGGCTTTTATCGTGAAACATTGGGCCAAGTCGAGAGGAGTGAATGAAACATACCAAGGAACTCTATCTAGCTATGCGTGAGTTATTTGCAACTATAATTCTATTCCCATAGTTAGCAATGAAATTCTTGAGTAGCATATTCCAATGATGTTTGTGGTGTGGCTGTTTGGCTTGTTTTGGAATGAATAAAAGCATAGATAAAAGTAAAAGCTAATGATGGCGAATTTAGGTAGGATTCTTGCACCTAGAAAAGGATAGGACATATTTAATGTATCGATTAATTTAATTTGTGGTTGTAAAGTTGTCGGTGCTTGATAATGTTTTTTTGGTCTAAATTTTGTTCTTAAGTAGTATTTTCTTTGCAGGTATGTTTTGATGTGCATTCATTTCTTACAGCAACGCAGACCTGCTATCCTTCCATGCTTGCAGGTGTGTATGCTTTTTTGCTTCCTATATCTGCTTATTTAATGTGGCTCTATTAGTTTGTGTTCCTACGGTGCAAAACCTTGTGGAAACTTAATAATTTGGAGTTTGCCCTACCTTTGCTGCTTCATTGTTGGTAGAAATTTTCTTCTCCTAAATAGTAAAGGTAACATGATATTCTATTTGCTTCTTTACCATTTCGGTTTTGTATACCTATTGTTAAAAATGTCACCCTTTAATAGTGTTTTTGGTGCGCAATCTCTGGTTGGCTCTGATATTTGGCTGCAAATTTTGAGGATCAAGGATTAATTAACAGCGTATCTTAAGTGTTTGCCAGTAAACTGTATTGCTCTGGTATGGTAGAGATAATAGCATGATATAGCGAAAGAGGGTAGAGAGAGAGAGAGAGAGAGAGAGTTATATTTTAACTACAATCAATGGAAAAATCTGTTACAGAAATAAGTGGATTTCTTGTAATGGGTCTTGATTTTCACTGGTTAGGTGTGCAGTCATATTTTACCTGCTTGGCTTTTGTGATTGTTGGTTCTGTTTCCTATGACCAATCTTAGGGCCCGTAAGTATTCCGGGTTGGTTTCATGTCACAGTCACGGCCTTCATTTCTTTGCATGGAACATTTCATGAGAAGCTTTGGTTCTCTTTTTTTCTTACCAAATATCATGACTGAATGTTGTTGGGTTATTCATTCGGATTTTGCTTTTGCTAATTCTCTTTCAGGGGATGGAGGCAACCTACTCTGTCACTGTGGATGACGTTGAGTGTGCTTACTTTGATAAAGTTGAAACACTTTGCAATTTTGGATCTTCTAACCAGGAAACTATTGGTCAACTGGTGTGGGCATTCTTTAATTATTGGGCATATGGTCATGATTATGCAAATTCAGTAATATCTCTTCGCACAGGAAGCATAATCAGGTGAGATGCAAACTGTTATATATTTGCAGGAACTATAATAAATTTTGAGGTGAAGATATAAAATGGAAGAAACATGTTTTCAATCTTAAAATGGCTCGCCATTTGCCAAAGATCAATGGATGCTAAATTTCATTTCGCATTAAATGTGGAATAAATAGATGGAGAGTCATGGAAGGGGAAAGACTAGGGATAAGATAAAAGAATTCTTTTGTAGAAGTAAATATCATTTAGTAATTGTAAAAAAAAAAAAAAGGTGCTTTATCATTTGACTTCATTTTCGTGCAGCAAGCGAGAAAAAGACTGGACAAGGAGAGTGGGCAATGATCGCCATTTGATCTGCATAGAGGATCCCTTTGAGATATCTCACGACCTTGGTCGAGTGGTGGACAAATTCAGCATTAGAGTTCTAAGAGAAGAGTTTGAACGTGCTGCTGTTATCATGCAGTATGATCCAAATCCTTGTGTAACACTCTTCCAACCTTATGTTCCTTCCTAGCTTAAACAAAACCTTGCCCAAGTCTGTAAATCAATGTAGCCATTGTTAAGTAAGCTAATATCTGGTTTTATAGTGCGTGTCATCATCAATTTTTGTCCTTGCTTCATGGTATGTTTTTAGGGCTTTCGGCTTTTATTTACGCCCATGAAGTGTAAAGAATATCAGGTTAAATTGTTTGGTGCTCATATGTAATCAAGAGATCATATAAATAACTTAATATTTTCAAATATTTTAGAGATTAATGTTAATTTTGTTTAGATAGTATGACGAATTGTTCATCAAACTTTCTTTTATTCATCTACCAGAATTAAACATGGATCTAAAGCTCGGAAATGTTGAACAAA
This sequence comes from Adansonia grandidieri, assembly GCA_038382065.1. Taxonomy (NCBI): domain Eukaryota; kingdom Viridiplantae; phylum Streptophyta; class Magnoliopsida; order Malvales; family Malvaceae; genus Adansonia; species Adansonia grandidieri. The sequence continues at coordinate 6,904,129 of JBBYHK010000004.1, forward strand.
AATTGGTTTATTTGCATCAAGTTTTTGAAGGGTTCATTCAGGCTTTACTTAATTTATTACTTGATAAAGAATAAAAGTTTTGGTTTCAGCTCATTAAAATTTAATTGACAGTGTATAAAATTATATATGAATAACGTGTGTTTTATTGTAAATGATAAGCAGCTTTGGGCCTCAAAACCTCGATTTTAGGGAAGGCCTCAGTTCGATCCATTTGCTCAATCCAAAGGACCATTTTTCTTTTGGGAGGGGGGGTTGTATAGATAGGGCCGAGTGGTTAGTTATATTACGATTGGGCCTTACCCATACTTGGTGAATAAGATGTGATGATTTGAAAAATAATATTTTAAAAAATGGGTTTTTTTAATATAAAACGGTAGTTATTTCTTTTTAAAGTAAGATGTTTATATTTTTAATTTTATATTTTGTAATAATTTTATCTAATACTTTTTTGTTAATTCACCAATTAAATTAGTGTTAGTTGACTCAATATCAACTTAAGTAGGTATTTTTATAATTAATATGGATACTCAAAGTGTAATTTCAAATTCTTACATGCATCATCAAATCAAGAATATAAGCCAATATGTTTTCAACATAAAAGTGTTTCCTTAGAAAAAAAAAAAAACAAACCCTAATTATTATGATTTTATTAAAAAAATATTTATAAGAATATATATAAATATATATAAGATTTATATTTTATGCAATGACAATATATATATATATCTATACACTACTATTGAATTACATTAATCCACTTTATTAAAATTTTTAAAAATAAATACAGATGATTTAAGTTTTATGATTTCATATAATCTAATTTACTGTGTAATTTTATATAATGTCAATGCATTAAATATATATAATTAAATATTATTTTATTAAATAATGAAGAAGAGCCCAACCTATACTAGTGTATGATTACTAATCTCCGTGCCTATTCTAAACTAAAATAATTCACGATTAATTGTCAAAGGCACTGCTTAATTAATTAATTTAGTCCTACGATTATTTATTTATGTATATTTATTGTGAACATTTTTATTATTTTCTGTTGCTTATATTTAACTTCACTAAACCCAAATCATTGACTTTCAATTCCAAAAACTACAATTTTTGCCACGTTTTTTGGTTAGACAGTCGAACAACACATGGAATTTCAGCTTACACTTTGAAAAGTGCTGGCATCCATGCGTGCATGTAAGGGAGAGAATTCAAACCGAATTAATCGATTTTATTTAAAATAATGGGTCGATTAAATTAATTAATTAAAAAAATTAAATCAATTTAAGCCGATTAGTTTAATTGATTTTAATTATTTAAGAGTAAATCATTTTATATTATAATATAAAAATTATTGTATATTATAAATATAAAACTAAAAGGATTGAGTAATTAGTTTGATCTATTTAATTATTAATTTTAAAAAATTGATAATTGACTGACTTCATAATCGATTAATTCCAAAACCAAAGTAAACAGCATTAAATTTGATAAGTTAAATAGATTCAAACTAATAATTGCTCACCCTCTATGTGCATGCATGTTGATTATATCATGAGTACAGGCAGTCTTTTGGCTTCAACAATGAAAACAAATGGCAGTACGGTTTTATTTTTCTCCAAGAAGTAAGCATATAAACCAAAAAATTTTTTACCTCTGCACGTGAAAAAGGAAGGCTTGGATTGTATCAACCACCTAACACCCAAGGCGCCGAACCGGGCTAGCTCTGCTTCGAGGCTCAAATGCGCAAAGCTTCGGATGTCATTTGCTGTGCCATTTGCCGATTAGGGATGGATGTTGAAATTCGTAGTATCACTATGCACCAACTTTATGCCGTGATTTCCTTTCCATGTATAAATATTCTTCTATCTCGTATTTATCTTTATACATATAGTATCTACTAATGTATATCAACACCGTAATTTTCATTATCAATAATCAATAAAGCTTGTTAATTGTCAAAATATATTTTCTTTTTGTAAAATCACTGAAGTTACTAAAAATAAAATTAACGATCAAAAAGTAAGATGATCCAATCTTAAAATCTTTCTACTCATTTTGTATATATAAATATTGAAAAAATAAAAATATTTAATTTTTATATTTATTTAATAAATATTTATAAACATTCGTTATATTTTTTTACTTTTAATTATGTTTTTAAATTAAAAAATAAAAAAATAATTATATAATTTTTTTCATTATAAAATTTTTTAATAAATATTTCTAGACACCAATTAACTTTTTCTTTAATTTTTATACAGCACAAATTTGTCTTATCGATAACGATCCTTTAATTAAATATGATATGACAGCCACATTGAATTTTAGATTTGAAAATCATGCAACAGTACTCTTAAGCAAGTAGCATAATACCAACAAGCTGTCGTTCAGTCACCAATCCCTTTCGAAAAGGTTTAATGGTAGTGCAATAAGAAAATATCATTTACTGTGCTTAATTTGTTACGAGTTTTGAGTGTATTTTAAAGTGTTATATATTTATATTTTGATTTATTATAATATTATTTAAATTATTATTTATATAAATTTTAATATATTAATAATTTTTTAATAAAACATCATATTTATTTATTTTATTTATTACCGTTTGTACCAACTCAGCTCCTGTTTTCCTACTAGAAGAATTTTTGTGAGCAATCATTCAGCAAAAGTTGGTTTCAAACATTCAAAGTTAGAGACTTTTTAGATTTAATTTTCTTAAAAATAATTGTGAAAAGAAGTACACTAATTAGGGAGCAATCATTGCTCCTAATTGTGGTGTCCATTTCTTTTTAACGGGTATTTTTTTTTTATTTATATAAAAAAGGGTAGACAAAGGGTTTATAACGTATTCCAAATTAAAATGGTTAATTTTAAGCCTCCTTTAAGAAGAAGAAGATAAAATGTTCGAATCTTATATGGAAATAAAAATTTTGCATTC
>JBBYHK010000004.1:6991607-7018829 GCA_038382065.1 Adansonia grandidieri
AGGAGAGAAACAGATTTGGAAGAGACAGGTTGCATCTGACATGGCAGGCAGTTGTTTTGCCGTTTAAGTTGCTTACTCCAGTGAAAGTACTAGCTCTGTTAATAGTGCTGGCACCATCTCAGGAGTTTTTCTGAAAGGTGTCGAGAACTTTCTTTTTTCATTGGACAAGACTAGGTCGGGATTCAAAATATTTCCATTTGTGTAGTAATATTAAATAAAAAAGAATAATTTCCAATTTTTTTAGGATGTGATTGCTAGTTAAACATTATTGAATGCTGTACGTGAAGCAAAATGAGATTTTATTATCACCAACCAGAGTACGAATTACAACTCACAACATATAAATAAGGAGTAAAAGATGATCTTGGAAACCCCAAGGAAAGAACCTCTTAAATCACACTTTGAAGGATCAATATGTTAATATTAAGAAAAGTTCAACAAACAACAACCTTTCAAGACAAACAACTCACAGAAAGCAAGAAGCAAGATCATGAATCACAAGAACATTAAACAGCAGTGTTAACAGGCACCTGAATATCCTTATAGAGGCATGCATAGGGAGCATCAGAACCAATGTAAGGCCCAGTCCATCTCCCTTCATCAATGTAGCTTGCATCCCAAACTGAAGCATACAAAAACATGGGTTTCTCAGGAAGTGCCGCACCATCCTTCCTTTCAGCTTTCCTCACCACCTTCCCATCAATCAACCACTCTAAAGAATCGGGATTCCACTTGATTGTGTATTTATGGAACCCATCAGAGCAATCAAAACCCAGATCATGAATCTGCTCTCTGTTCCCAGTTCCTACATCACAATTTATTCACAACCTTGGGAACATAGCAAATCTTTATAGTAGGTAACATTTTTCTTAAAGTAAAAACCTGTGAAATTCAACATACAAAGAAAAAAACTTATTACTACGTTCAATGTAAGTGGAAAGGCTGAGTCTTGAAGTTTAAACCTGTAGTGTAGTAATTGGTTTGGACTATAGTTTTGTCTTTGCCAAGGAACTCGAAGTCGATCTCATCTTGGGATTTGTCTCCTTCCAGCGAGGAAAGGTATATGTTGAAGTTGAGACCACTGGTGTTGCCTTTGGGGCATTGGATGAGAGAAGTGAACGTGCCATAGAGGAAGCGAGTGGTGGAACGCCACCTGGCTCCTCCGCGGTGATCAAAGGTAAGTGTGATGGAGTTGGAGACAGGGCAGTGGGTGCATGCCTCTGGGGTGTAGTCTATGGCAATTTCTTTGATGGGTTGGATTTGGTGGTGAAGTGCTGGATCTGCCATTGTCAAGCTTGCCAGCAAAGAGAACGGAGATCCAAGATCTAACTATTCAGTGGGTCAACTCTTGGGTAGCCAATGACCCAAAGTCAATCGAGTTTTGGAATATCCTTCTCCCCTCTCGAAAGTAAAAGGAAAATGGGATATATCCCAATTCCCATATGATCTTTATCTACGTTTGTCTGGGAACCGTTTCAACAAATTGAAAACCCTTTATAGTCATTTTAGTTTGCAAAAATAAAATAAAATAAAATAAGATCTTGAATTTCCTTTCATAATAAGGACAAACATGTATGGCCATCATACGACTATGGGTTTAACCTTTAAATGATAGAGTTAACCTCTAAGCCAAACAGGTCAAAATTCTACATAAACGTTAGCGAATCACAACTTGACACTATCGGGACAGGCCGGCCAGTCAGTTGTCTGCGTGAGAGTAAAGGCGAAGAACAGTGAGAGACTGTAGTCTTCCAGATAATGGTAGCAAACGTGGTGCTAATTTCTCTCGGCGTTTCTTGTCCGTCTATGCCTTTTCTTCCTCGATTTGGCTTCATCAAACGCCGATCATTTGCCAGTAAGCAACATTACAACGACACTGCCTTTTTTTTTCTCCGACTTATTTTGCTTATGGCTGAATTTAGATGTTTCAGGACCAAGCCACGGGGTTTCGAGGAACACCCTAGTATTTATGGAATACTTCTATGTTCTGTGCTCCAGTGCATTATTTGTTTTTCATTTGAGAACTAATCGTGTTCATTTCTCTTCTTGGGTTTCAAATTACAAAATCCCCATTACCCACCATTTATTTGATGTTATTGTGAGAGATTTTCATGTCTGTTTCTTCTAGAAGTTGCTTTAATGTGTTTTCTCTCTTGCTATGCTAAAAGTTCTGTTTAGACCCAAATATAATATACTTTATCCGAGATGTAGCAGTAGTTCAAAGTCCAACTTTCATGGATGAAAGTGGAAGTTTTGAAAGTTTGTCCACAGCGTTGGCAGTTTTGAACTTTTTGTGGAATTGATGTAAGGGGTCTGGAAAAAAAAAGAAATTTTGGTTTGGAAATTATAAACTATACTTTCGGGTTTTGCCTGTTTGCTATGGAATTGTTCTTGAAAGGACTCAATTTGAAAATGATTGATAATGCTTAATTTATGGTTATCCTACTGTGGCAGCTTTGAGTGATGATCCTATACAAGAATGGATTCTCACGGAAGGAAAGGCGACCCAAATTACAAGGATTCGTCCCATAGGTGGTGGTTGCATCAATCTTGCACATTGCTATGACACAGATGCTGGTTCTTTCTTTGTTAAAACAAACAGGTGAGGTGTGCAAAGTTCAAAACTTTTAATTTATTAGGCCATTTATAATTCAGCTGAAGTTATAGCATTAGTTAGTTTCTTTTGCTTAATGAAGTCTTGTTTGTCAAAAGGAATGAAACTTTAAATGTTGTTGCAAAAAATGGATCAGGAGTATTGGCCCATCAATGTTTGAGGCAGAAGCTATTGGTTTAGATGCCATGTACAAAACAGGAACAATTCGTGTGCCTAAGCCCTATAAGGTAATTGTCTAAGTTTACTCTGATGCTCAACATTTGTTTCTTAAAGTTCTATATAATGCTAGTCTTCTTCATGGAAAAAAAAAAAAAACTGTAATTGTACCTTATTAATCATTGTAGGTTGGACCCTTAAGAAACAGTGGATCATACATCATTATGGAATTTATTGAATTTGGTGCTTCTCGAAGCAATCAAGTGAGCCAGTTCTTTTTTTTTTTTTTTTTTTTTTGGGTTTGTAGATAGTGATAACAGTAATTATAATTTGTCTCTGATCCCCTAACTGTTTATTATCTATTAGTCTGTATTAGGAAGGAAGCTAGCGGAAATGCATAAAGCTGGGAAATCAGAAAAAGGCTTCGGTTTTCCTGTCGATAATACTATTGGCAGGTGCAATTTTTTAAGGGCCATTATCATTTTCAATCATAATGGTCATTCTTTAATGCCATTTAAAATAATTTTGCCATGTTTACCATTTTAGTGTTGATGGTAGTGAGGAATTCAAGATGGTCTGTATGCTACAGAACTTATTTTTAAGTTTTAACGAGTAAATATGTGCTGCCCTTGTAGTACTCCGCAGATAAACGCTTGGTGCTCTGATTGGATTCAGTTTTATGGAGAGCATAGATTAGGTTATCAGCTGAAGTTGGCACAGGACAAGTATGGTGATTCAACCATTTACCAAAGAGGTTAATCTTGTTCCATTAACTGTCGTCTACTTTTCTTATGTACTTTCTGTTCTACGTCACAACTTGCCATATATATGCTAATAAAAATGGTGAATTTAGTTTATCTACCTTGAAAAAAATGGTGTTCAGAATATTTATATCTATGGCTACATTTATCAATGATATGTAACTCACATGCATCTTAATTGACGATTGCGGAGCATTTTCATGATTTATGCAAGAATATCTCCTGGATTCTGGTTGTTTGTGCATGTTGCTAGTTGCTAGTTGCATTTAATCTAGTGCCGCTTAAGATATCAGTGCTAACTACCTTCTTTTTTCTACAAGCTCTGTCTACCGAGATGAGTCAAAAACATCCAAATGTGAAAGTGTGTGTGTGTGTGTGTTTTTTTTTTTTTTCTCACGAACACTTACATGAAATATTAACTTTTAGGAATTCCAAATCAAAGGAGATAGATTTTGACTTTCAACATTAGCTTGTTAAAGTGCAAGTCATACACTTTCAAATAAAAATGGAAATCTTATTTACAGGACAAAGGCTGATAAAGAACATGGCGCCACTTTTTGAGAACATTGTTATAGAGCCATGCTTATTGCATGGAGACTTATGGAGTGGGAATATCAGTTCTGACAAGAATGGCGAGCCTGTTATACTTGATCCTGCTTGTTACTGTAAGTCACTATTCGTGTTGATGAATCACTCTATTGGTAGATTTATTTTGCTTTATATATAACACACACACACATATATATATATTTAGAGTTGAATCAATTTAATTTTGCATTCCAAAAGCCAAGAGCTCCTTTAGGAGCTAAATATATTTTTAGGTGGCATTGTGCTTGAATCTAAAAGAATTTAAGGTCAAGATACTGCAGTGTTGAGTTATCTATTGTATCAGTGTTGGCATGAATTCATGTGGGGCTGCTCAAAGAACTAATTCGCTGTATCTTTGTGCCCTCCTACAGATGGACACAGTGAGGCTGAATTTGGAATGTCGTGGTGTGCTGGCTTCGGAGGATCTTTCTACAGTTCTTACTTTGAGGTACTGTTATTTTCAGAAAGCTTTATGTGTTTTTGTTGTTTGAAGCATTACTGTTGCACTAGTCTTTCTGTTTGCAATTATTTTGGTTAAGAGACTTAAAAAATATCAAATTATTCAAATTCCTATTTGCTTTGAAAGACATGTTATGTTAATTAACTTGATTTCAAGAAATTGAAAGGTTTTATAGCAGCTACCTCCTGCCATTGAGACCTGTACTGAACTCATTCGATTTTGATGCCATTCCAGCCCATGGAACTGCTGAAGCTTAGACCTTAACGATTACCCTTTATAAGTCCTGATTTTATCGAGTTAGATATAAACCAGAAACAACATTATGTTGATTTAAGAATTATAGAAAACACCATCACTACAACCTGAGCTCCATTTTTTTTTTTTTTTAACTTTCTTGTGCTGCTTTCATTTACTAGGTGATGCCCAAACAACCAGGCTTTGAAAAGAGGAGAGATCTTTATCTACTGTATCATTACTTAAATCATTACAATCTCTTTGGCTCTGGTTACCGCTCATCGGCTATGTCAATAATAGATGACTATCTGAGAATGCTGAATGTATAGACACATCGAGACTGAAAGTGCGTTTACACATCTTTATGTAGAAACTTTTGTGTGAGAAAGATTCATTGTTATTGAAGATCGTCTTTGTAAGATGAATATTCTATCAGAATGGTGCAGCTTTTCCTCCGTGCAAATCTCTGTTTGATGGTGAACGCTGCCTCAAGTGAGTATCTATCTAGATCGGACCTCTGAGATCTCGATGACTTGGAAATGAGTTCTATACAAGTGCATAATGGCCCTAACAACAATGTCCTACATAGCTAGACTCCTAGGTCATGCTAATTAGAATTGCATGGACAATGTTCTAATACTTTGAGGTTAGCTCAGAATTTGACAGAACTCCACTCTTTAGAGTGATTAGCTTTGTCTGTCGCCCTCTTGCTTTTCTGCTATGAAGCACACAGTTGCTATTTCAGCCTTGGAAATATGGGCCGCAGTTTCATTTGAGCAACTTTAATATTCCAGGGTGCTAGATCCCTTTTTGAAAACCATTACCTTCTTTACTCAGAGGATAAAAATTCCTCATTGCACCTAAAAGCAATGACAATGGTTGAAATAGGATTGAGTTGATACCCACTCAAGCAAAGGGAATTGATGTAGAGGCTGAACAAGATCAGCAAATCAAACTGGAAGATTGTTAGGTCAATAAGGATTAAACAAATTCAAGAACGCATTATGTCGAAAAAGCTGATAATGATGTCGAGAAACACAAGGTCCGCTACTTAAACAGATAGTTATAGGACCAAAATTCAAATCAATCACAGAAATATAGAAAATTTTGGTGTAAGCTAAAGTCAATTATTAATCATACTATCAAAGACTTGATTATGTCCAAACCGTGACATTTGGTGGAAATAATGAATTGAAGAAAATGCCGAGTTTTGAGCAAGGTAAGCATCTTCTAATCAGATTTTTCCATGTATAAAACAAGAAATCTCATTAGCAAGCAAAGCAACATTAACTGATAGAAAATGGTATTTGTAGAACAAACAACAATATCCAGAGTTCCAGGCATCTTCTTCTGAGCTGTTTTAAGTGTTAAACCAGATATTAAGAACAACAAGAATCCATCTTTTCTGGACAAATTCTATTGATCAAGGTTCATCATCGGATTGTGGAAATGATTGGACGACACAATTAAAGCAGCAAGAAGATTGTATGTGATAGAAACGCAAAGCAAAGCAATAGACCATGAGATTCTCTACCTTGAAAGTGAAACATTTGAAATGTATCATCTTACAAAGCAATCTAGCAACCATTGATTCTCTTGGAACTTTGCCGCCAAAACTGACTAACTGCTGGTACTCTATGTCAAGTTGTCAACCATCTGATAAACTAAAACCTTTAACTGGAAGGGTCCACTGTTACAAAGTGGACCCCGTGAATGCAATTCCAAAGATGAAAGAACATGGAAATGGAACTGTCTTCTTCCTTCCACAAATCTCTTCTCTCAAGGTCTCATCTCATCCCCACCATCCCATTCTTGGCCCCTCAATATTAACTCTTGAGTTTTGACTCCATCCAAAGCGATATAATTCCATGTGGTAGGTTTATTTTTCTCACTAGAAACTGGCCTTTTCCCCATTTTTGCCTTGAACATGCCGTTTCTTGGAAAATTCTGATCTGGGTTTTCTTAGTTTTTCCTTTTTTTTTTCCTTATTTGTATTCATTTCTCCCTCTCTCTCTGCCTCGCCAATTTTCCTTTTAGGTCCTTGTAGTCTATTTGCTTACAATCCCTATTGTCCGTTATTTTGTTACAGCTATAGGAATCCGGGGTGTTGTTCTGGTTTCCTTCGTTTTTACATCTTATTTTGGTCCTGGAATTGCCGATGTCGGTTGTTTTTTGAGTTGGTTCAAGAAACAGGCAGTTAAAGATGTTCGGTTCGGGCCTGAATTTTATTACAATTGTCATTGGTTTTGGAATGAGTGCCACTTTCATTGTGTTCGTTTGTACAAGAATAATCTGCGGGAGGATTCGAAGGGCCCAGTCGAGACAAATGTTTCAGACTGAGTCTAGGATAGATCTTGAGCAGGTACATTTAATTCTCTGAACTGAATTTTCTTGTCTGATAAAAAGAACTTCCCTGCAGTGCTGCTGATATACTATATATGTTGCTTAGAATCAATTCATGCAGAAAAGAAATAAATATTCACTTAGTGCTAAGATTTTCAATTTTGTGAACCAGAAATGGACTTGAATTTACATTTGATTCTTTCTCATATTCACGGACTCCTTGCATAGCCAAATGTCTCTTCCTGCCTCAATCTGCAAGTTATGAGATAGATATTTCAGTTTCGAGCTTTGGGTTTTTACGATTTTCTTCTTTTGTTTGCAGCCTGAGCAACAGATTAGAGGCCTTGAACCAGTTGTAGTTGCTGCAATACCCACCTTGAGGTTCAACCGTGAGGCGTTCAGTTCTCCAGAAGATGCACAGTAAGTTCAGCTATCCATATTCATCTTGTATAAGTTGAAAACTTACATTCCATTTGTCAATTGGTTAGCGGAAAGTCCTAATTCTCCAAGTGGGCTTTTTACTACTTCTCCTTTTATGCACAGATGCTCTATTTGTCTTGGTGAGTACCAAGAGAAAGAAGTACTACGAATCATGCCCAAATGTGGCCATAACTTTCACCTTTCTTGCATCGACGTTTGGCTAAGAAAACAATCCACTTGTCCAGTCTGCCGTTTAGCATTGCAGGACACTTCAGGATGACTAAATCTATGGACAGTCCCGAGACATCAACTGACCATTCTCGATAGTAATGGCTTGGACCAGGCCTTGAACGTTCGGGTTCCTTAGGAAATCGAATCAAGCAAGCGACATCTTGATTCTGCTACTAGAAATTCAGACATCTGAACTTGATTAAGTAAAGAGAATGGTCTGTCTGGTCTAAAGAGCAAAGACGTGCATCAGCTTCTCCAAAAGCAACAATGGGGTCATCAAGTACTTATTTACATGGAATTCTACACCTAGATAATCCTCATAAAATTTTGCCCTGATTCAGGTAGTTCTCATTTCTTTGTTTCTTGTAAAACAGTGTAATTAATGTTCGTTTTATTCTTGACTCTTAACTGTCTCTGAGCTCTAAAACAACATAATCTTCAGAGTTTGCATGCATAACCTGTTCATAATTTCGAATTATAACTTGCAAAAAAAAAAAACCTGGTATTAAATTCCATGCACGCTTTTGTACTTTGATATTGCAATTGAAGTCACCACAAATTCCCATAGGATTGAACGAGAAGGATGAGCTGCAAACAAATGTTACCAAAACCATTCTTCAAAATCTCACAGCTAAGATCTTTGGTTTTTACCTTTTCAGCTAGATTTCGTAACACAACTAAAGTGAAAAACGTTTATATCAGTGTAGACTGGGCAGGCTTGAGGCTTGAATCGAATTTTCTCTTCGATCAAATATATTATAATTATATTATATGAAAAATGCCAATCCATATCTAATGCCACTAATTAAGAGGATATTTAAAAAAAAAAAAAAAAAAAACTACGAGTCAAGTGGGTTTATAACTTTATATATATACAAGATACCAGGCCCGAGGCGGCTTTTGGGGTTGAGCTCTTCGTCTAATTATTGCATTTAATTAAGAAATAATTAATGAGTTCAGGAAGACATGGCTGAATAACAGACAAAGATTATGATGATATGAAAAAGTAACATGTTTTTCTAACAGTAATTTAAGATTAGCAATGCCTTGGCCTCGGGTTCCATGGATTATAAACTAAAAAAAATTATGCAACTTATGGTCATTATTAAACATCAAATAGGGGAAAGTGTTTTAGAACTATAATTATTGTCGTCAGCATCCTCCTCTAAGCAAAGTTTGCAAATTAACCCCCAAAGGCAGGATCCTATTGGCCGAAAGTGGGGAAAGATATGCACACGTGGGGACATGCCACGTGTCATTCTACATGTGTCTAATGCGCAAAATTCAAGGACAAGCGCCATCAGCCATGGTTGGCCCATTAAGGGTATTTTAGATGAAGCTTATAGAATTATAAATTAATGTTTAAGCAAAAGCAAAAGTCTGTAATTATTAATTAGGCCGTGGGGTTTGGCAAATTCTGGTTTTAGGATTAGGAAAATAGCTAAGAGACTACAACCAACACAAAGGACACGGTACTCAGCTAAGGGAGCTAAACTAGCCAGCCAGCACTGCTGCGGTGCTGCCCCACACAAATCATTCCCATCAACAACTGCTAAATACCAACGATAACCTGGCGTTAATTGAATTAAACTAAACTAAATCCAAGGTTCTTCATGTGCAAGCTTCCAAAATATGACCGCCTGTTTTCTTGGCACTTTCCTTCTGTAAGTTTCTATCATCAACCCTTCTACTTCACTTCTAATCAAATTATAAATATATATATATATATGCAGTTCTCACTTCCTTACCCAATTACTTCTTCTGGTTAATAAAACGTCAAAACTTGCAATTTCTTTATGTTAATTAGCAGTTAAAAAAATGGAATTAGAAAAGAACAAAGCTCATAATGGGGATCGGTATATACTTTACGCTGATATCATTATTTCGGATGCAGCTCATATATATATATATATATATATTGTGGTAGGTTTAGTGTATCCTTGCCGCATGCAATTAATTAACAAGTCTTCATTGAATCAAAAAAGGCTGATCTCTCAGTTAAACAATTAGTGGTAGTAATTTTTTTTTCTTGCTAGTTTTGGTGTTGATGGCAGGATATCAAACCTCCAAGGGCACCACTGTCACCGGCACCACCGACAACACCATGCCTCAACCAACCAAACCAATGGTTCGAAGGTTTGTTGGAGTCAGGCAAAGACCCTCGGGAAGATGGGTGGCAGAAATCAAGGACTCAACTCAACGTGTGAGGCTGTGGTTAGGGACTTACGACACTCCTGAAGAAGCTGCTAAAGCTTATGATGAAGCAGCTCGTGCTCTGCGTGGGGAAAATGCTAGAACCAATTTCGCATCTGTTAAGCCTAGTTCGACCCACTCAGGTTCTTCTCCTTCTAATGAAGGGACGACGACGTTTGTGTCCCAATCTGATGGCAGGCATGGACTTAGCTTCTCTTCATTGAAGGCTAAACTGAGCAAGAACCTACAAAGTATCATGGCTAGGACCACCGAAAACAAGTCCACAAAAAGTAGAGTTAGCGATCACTTCACTTTTGCCAGAATATTCCACTTTAGAAACTACCAATACCAGAACCCAGTTGACATCAAGAATATTGAGAAAGTGGTGCAACCAAGCTTCATTGTGCCTCATGTGACAGATGAGCCACCCCCATCCTCTGGTTGGGACAGCTCCAGCATTTCAGATTGTAGCAATGAATGGATTGGGTTTCGGCAACATGGGTTCGATTCTTATGGGTCAGATATTGGGGAAGTGAGTTTTACTGACCAACTATTTGCTGATCAAATGATGGGGTGGATTGATAGCCCAGAGATTAGTCCAAGAATCAGTGCTGCTGATCATGATCATGGCTCAAGGAGTAAGAGGTTCAAGGTTTCTTCTTCTGTGGTGGTTCCTCCAACTTTTAGTGGATCCACCTACAATTGAGACAATTAAGGGCATATGAAGCAGTACTTGGTCAATCTTAATTACATATATATAGCATGATATACTTTATGATAAGAATATGAATTACGCTTCTGCCAATAAAAAAAAAAAACATTAGAAGCTTAGATATAATTAAAGTTTGTTGCTGTTTTGAGTGATATAGAAGATAAGTTCCTTAAACCTTTGCATTGTATAGACTATATGGCCAAAGAGACCAATTTCATTTTGATAGTTTATCCGTGAATACTGAAATTTAAAGTTCAACACTCTACCAATAGGTCTTTTGACATAATTAGACTTAACAAACTAAGCCAGGAGAAGGCTGATGCCAAATAGCTCGTTACCAGTCTAGCTAGTTCAAAAGGCAAAATTCCTGATTGCGATGAAAATTTTCTATCATGTTTTTTAGAGTATGGTTAATGATGTTATGCCATTATATTCAAAATGAAAACAATACACATGTTGATTGTTGAATATAGGGCTTTTTTTGTTTGCAAGAAACTAACAAAAACTTCTATGCTGGATGTGAAGTAACTTAGGATATCTATGCCCATTTCCTGGTACATTGGAAAAGTGCAGTCTAGAGTCTAGACCTAGTCATGGTGACTTTTGATTTAAGTTCAATGATATCAATATAAATGATATGATCAGTTAAAAGTCAGATATAGCTAATTAAGAAGGTTGAGAGAGTCGGTTCTTTCTCTTTGTCGTCTCCTCTTAAAAAACATTGTTTGATGAAAGTGAAGAAATAGTTATCTAATTTGATGCGTTACTAATGAATCATTGAATACAATTATTAATTTGGGGGTTTTTCATAAGGAGAATTTTGTGGATGTATTTTTCGGTAGTTAACCTATTAAGCTTTTCGAGATGTCAGGTAGCACTGCTGATTTATGGTGGTTTTGCTGGTTGCCTGAACACTCGATAAGCGTGAATCATGCAGTCTTCTAAGTTTTTTCTTTCTGATAGTTAGTCTTCTAAGTTTAAAACTAATTGGCAAATTTAAATCCGTAGGTTCTACTGTATGGGCTGAAGTGAACTTATCCAATGTTCACTTAATATCTTGATTGCTTGGTGTTGGTACCGAGAGTGGAAGCAGTTGAGTTGAGTCGAGTGGTACTGTATTGGTGTAGTGTGGGCTCAATAACATTGTTCATGAAAATGAATCATCACTAGCTACTTAGCATGAATGCCAAACTTTACAGATGAACGACTGCACGCCCATAATAATTATCTTAAATTCTTAGTACAAGCGGAATTAAGGGTGAAGAGATTAATATTACTAAAATGATTTCATTTCTTCAAAGTGGTCCATTAACTTGAAAGTAGACTTATCTATACAACAATTATTTGTACTAATGTTTGGATTATCCACGGATTAGGTTTTAGATATAATCTTTCATAATTCAAATCAGTTTATGTTCACATGAATTTCAAACAAAACTAAAATTATTTTATATTTAAATCAAAAACACTCTATTTAAAAGCAAAGGCATAATATATTTCATTAAAAATGCGAATATAGCACTCATATGTCTGAAGTTGGAAGAAATGAAATTGGAAGATGATGATTATAGGATTATCAGTTACTTAAAAGAAAAAAAAGGGAATTATCATAGCGTTATTATTTAAAAATTGTTTTATAGAAAGAACAAGGCTGACTTATGGATTTGTGGAGCACCCCTGTTTCTTTCGTAGTTCTCTTTTTTTCCGAACACGATTGATTGGATTTTGCTTAACTTCTGTTTATAAGTCAATGGCATATTGCAAACAGAATTTGAACTTTTGAAATGTAAACCAGATTCCTTTCACTGCTGCTGCTGCTACTACTCACTTAGACCAGTAGACTTGAAATTTGAAAGCCATCAGACCTCTGATCTCCAGTCAGTCATTTCAAAATTAAAAATTATGCAAATACACCTCTCACAAAAAAGGTATTTAAATTAAAATTTAATTTAATTTATTTATTTAAAGTTGAAAAATAAAGGGGCCTGGTTTTATAGCTTGATTCATAGCCCGAGGCAGTGTAGGCATCCCTTTCTAGACTGATTCTTCATGAGATTTGGTGGGTTCAAGGTATAGTCGGCAATGTTATGCTTTCAGTATGTAACCAAATAACAAGACAAAAATTGTTTGGTAACAGAAAGCTCAATTTTTACTTAAACAGGCCACTACTTTGGCTACCTTTTCTGTCAATCTAATGTCAATATTTGAACATCTTCTGACTGTTCGTAAAGCATCAAATCAAAGCTACCCAAACCGCAAAGACCAAATCTCAATTAGAAGAAGGGGACTCTAGTGTGTACAAAAAGCCAAAAGCAGAAGTGGGTCTATGCACCAAGAAACCCAAAAAGGTAAGAGGTTGAGCGTAGTCCACAAACGACAGTCTCACATCCATTGGTTGATAAATCAAATCAGGTCAATTGATTATATTAAAAATTGCCTGGTTTAATATATTAAGCAAAAATGATATTAAATTAAAATAAAAATAATTTAATTAATAAAAATTAATAAAAATTAATTTATGTTTCTTTAAAATTTCGTTAATAATAAGAATATTAATTATAAATTATAATTAATATTTATTTAAAATTTTTTATCAAATTAATTAATTTAACAGCTCCACTATTCAATCTTCAAGTCGATTTTTTAACATTGAATACATACCGACCACGCCAACTGTAATATCAGATAATGCCAATTCTTAAAATTTTTTAAAAATAAATAAATAATTTTATTTTTAATGTAATTAACTGTAAAAATGATGTGCCACCTATATCAACGTCGCACGTGGAACGATACCTCCATGTAAAAAAAATTTTCAGACAGAAGGACAACTAATATGCCAAAGTGCAACTAATCTCAACGGTCGAATCTGCCCTAAAACGGGAATCGCAACGGTGGACTCCTCAAAGTTGCTCGACATTTAACCACTCCTGTCTCAAATGAATAAACACTTATTATTTCCTTGGAAAATAGAAACCCCACTGGCAACTGGCAGGAGTTATAAAAAATACTTTGGTTTTCATTTTTTTTTTTCTGTAGAGAGAAGAACCAGAATCTGAAAGACCCTGACACAGCTCCTGCTATTATATATTATTATAATAAGAAAGACAAAGAGAGATTTGAAAATGGTTTGATTTTTGAATCTGATTGTGATCGTTGCTAAACCTCGAATACTTAATTTTTTTGAGTTTGTCTTCATATATACTTTAAATCTTAAGATCCTTCATCTGGAAACGAAAATTGGTTCTGGGTATTTCTGATTCTTAGAAAGAAATCTGATTGCTGTTTTTGGAAGTATCTCTTATTACAGTTTTTCCAGTTTAGACTAAGGAAAGAGTTTTTCCTCTTTTTTTTTTCCACCATTTTGAAAGCTGTAGTGTGTTGGTGATTCTTAGAAGCATTTTTCTGGGTTGGAATTAAGAGGAAAAGAGAAGTTTGAGGATTAAGCTACAGTGGGTTGCTTGCTGGAGAAAAGGGATAAAATTTGGAGTTCCTGAGTAGTAAAGGTTGGTCCAATGTTCCTTGAAGTTTGTTTTAGTTTTGATCTCTACCCTCTTTAAAAGAAAAGAAATGTTTTTTTTTTTTGGTTCTTTTCTCTTTTTCTGATGCAAACTGTCCATCTTTCTCTCTTTTTCTTTTAGCTTTCTTTCATCTTGGTTCTCATATCTCTGAAATTGATCGTTTTGATTGGACTTGAATGTTTTCTTACTGTTCTTTTCTTTGGTGGCCTGTAAATGGTGGAGAGTGAGAGTGCTGTGAATTTCAAGGAAAGCCAAAGCAATTTGATGTGCTCCTTTTGGAATTTATTGCTTTGAATTTTCTTAAATAATGGATTGATTAGTGGGGTTGCTCAACCTTGGAGAATTTAAATACACTCGAAATACACAGCTTTGGATAGTGACTACCATTGGCCTATCTTCTCTTCAAAGGGAAGTCTCTTCTCTGGCTCATACCATTACCAGCTAACACTATTCATGAGGTTATAATCGATAAAATGCAGATAAAAATGCAATTTATGTTTTCATTGTTAGGAAAATTCTTGAACTTTAGCTGTAGATCAAGTCAAGACATCAAAGATATCCACCAAAACCTAATACAAGGATTTTCATGGTTAAAAGTGAAGTTGGTTTTTTTTTTTTTAATCTTTTTCACCCACTTACGAATAAAAGTCCTTCACAGGGCGGAGTGCTTTTCATTCGGTTTGCTAAAGGGTATTCTGGTACTTTCACGAAATTTTCATTGACGGCTTCTTGATTAGACTGCAATTTCTTTAGTCGGTAGAAAGTAACTTCTTTCATTTCCATTATGATTACATGTTTTCTTTAAGGTCTTAATTCTTTTTTTAGTTGGCATTTAGTGATCACTTGATAAAGCGCAGAGAAGGACTCGTGCGGGCATCTTTAGGTACTTGAATTTTGCTGTTCGGGTCTTGTTTTTTCAGTAAACAAGCTTGGTGTGCTGGATGTTTTTTTTTTTTTTTTCACTTTTGTTTTGTTTAATTGTATTAATTAATTTATTATTTAAATGTTTGATGATTGCAACTGCTCCACTTGCCTTTCTATTTTCTACCAGAATATCATTTCTTCAGTATTAATTATCCCTTTTTTTTCTCGTCTGGCTCATTGCTGAAGTTTTGGGTTTCCATTAATTTCACTTGATACAGCTCTAATGATCATTTTGATCTAAATTCATATCTGAATCATGGGAGAAGGTACTGGAAATGGGGTTTTGGCTGATAGTAGGTCGGCTGAGGAATGGTTATCGCATGCACAAGTGCTTGTTCCCATGGCACTTGATAAGGCGAGGGAGGTGAAGGGGTTCCCTGGTAGGTGGAAGATTATAATTTCCAAATTGGAGCAGGTCCCTTCACGATTATCGGACTTGTCGAGCCATCCTTTCTTTTCCAAGAATGCTCTTTGTAAGGAGCAATTGCAGGCTGTGTCGAAGACGTTGAGGGAAGCAATTGAATTGGCCGATTTATGTCTAAAGGAGAAACACGAGGGGAAGCTTAAAATGCAGAGTGATCTTGATGCATTATCTGGGAAATTGGATATGAATTTGCGGGATTGTGGACTTCTGATCAAGACTGGTGTTCTTGGTGAAGCAACTTTGCCTATATCTTTCATTGGTTCTTCGTTGGAATCAGAGGCTGCAACACATGGTCATCTAAAGGAACTGCTTGCACGTCTTCAGATTGGGCACTTGGAAGCAAAGCACAAAGCTCTTGACAGCCTCGTTGAGGTCATGAAGGAGGATGAAAAGAGTGTACTGTCTGTTATGGGACGGAGAAACATTGCTTCTTTAGTCGAGTTATTAACAGCAACTTCTCCTCGTATCCGGGAAAAGACTGTGACTGTAATCTGCTCGCTTGCGGAATCTGGGAGTTGTGAGAGTTGGCTTGTTTCAGAAGGTGTTTTGCCGCCTCTCATAAGGCTTATTGAATCTGGCAGCACAGTTGGTAAAGAGAAGGCAACAATTTCGCTGCAGAGATTATCAATGACAGCAGAAACAGCCCGATCAATTGTTGGACATGGTGGGGTTCGACCTCTACTTGAAATCTGCCGGATTGGAGGCTCCATTTCACAGGCTGCAGCTGCTAGTACGTTAAAAAACATATCAGCTGTTCCTGAGGTTCGACAAATACTTGCAGAGGAAGGAATAATAAAGGTCATGATCAATCTCCTTGATTGTGGAATTTTGTTGGGTTCCAAAGAATATGCTGCAGAATGCTTGCAGAATCTCACTTCTAGCAATGAGAGTCTGAGAAGGTCTGTTATCTCAGAAGGTGGAATTCGAAGTCTACTGGTATACCTTGATGGTCCTTTGCCCCAAGAATCTGCAGTTCGAGCCTTGAAGAATTTGGTTGGCTCGGTTTCTATGGAGGTTCTGATGTCACTTGGTTTCCTCACTCGATTAGTTCAAGTGCTTAAATCTGGATCGCCGGGTGCACAACAAGCTGCTGCATCGACCATCTGTCAAGTTTGCAGATCACATGAAATGAAAAAACCAGTGGGTGAATCTGGGTGCATCGCTCTTCTTATTAGGATGCTCGAAGCTAAACCAAACAGTGTTAGGGAGGTAGCTGCTCAGGCCCTTTCGAGCTTGGTAACTGTCTCACAGAATTGCAGAGAAGTCAAAAAGGATGATAAAAGTGTGCCAAATCTGGTCCAGTTACTTGGTCCAAGTCCCCAAAATACTGCGAAAAAGTATGCAGTTTCGTGCCTCCTATCTCTGTCATCAAGTAAGAAATGCAAGAAGCTTATGATCTCTTATGGAGCAATCGGGTATCTCAAGAAGCTTTCAGATATGGAAATCCCTGGTGCCAAGAAGCTACTTGAGAGGTTGGAAAGGGGAAAGCTTAGATGTTTGTTCAGCCGGAAGTAGGGGGAAGAAACGAAATTCTCTCTTTTTGTATAATGAAATTTTCCTTGTATGTGACCTATGTTTCATTGTCTGTATGAAACGAAACAGTAAATGATAAGGCGCTCAACGGCTCCAAATCTATGCTATCAATGCTTTAATATTTATTATAACTATAAGAATCCCTTGTGTATATGTTTCATCCATCTCCTTGGATCTTTGCAGTCATAGATCATAAATTTCTTGATGTTCAGTGAGAGTTTTAGATTCAGCTTTCTTTGTTCTTATGGAGATCTAATGATTTGGAAGGATATGTTAAAAAAAAATCTCATGCTAATGACCTTGGATAGAATGCCATTAATCAGACATTGCATTGTCCCAAAAAAAAAAAACACAGACATTGGTTATTGGCCTATGTTCACATATATTTGAGGTTTATACTTTATAATGCATTTACTTTCAGAGTCCCCTACTCTTGCTTACAACTCAAGGTAAGCTTTTTGGATTCGATTCCATCCAAGTTTCTTCACTTCTTTTTGAGACAGATCTTACTTTTTCCACTTTTTTCATGAGCAAAATAACTTGTCATCCTTGGCATCTGTAAAGGGATTGAAGCTGAAAAAAAAAAAAGTTACCGATTTACAGGAATTTCCCAGTTTAGTTAGTTAATCATACTTGAGCTTATGGAGGATTTCACCATTAAATCCATGTTCCTATGACACTCTCGAACATTTGCCGCTAGAAAATTTTTCTACATTAGACAGCATTCCTATCTAAAAAAGACTTTGAAGATCGGAAGAATAGCAGCATGACATAATTGAAGATATAGTTAGTTATTACTATAAGAGCAGTTAAAGCACCAAAAAGTTGTAAACCCCACCCACCACTTTGGGTGTTTGCATTCGCCAGAATCAATCAAAGCCATCAAAATGAATCTGCTTCGACATGGTTTGCCCGCAAAATGCAAAACCCACCTCCAAGTTTTGGAGATGAAAGCAACCCCTTAACTTCATACTTTATATCCTTTCATTCATACTTCTTTTCCAAACAAATGCAAAAAAATACCCATCTCCAGAATTTCTACAAATCAACCTTAAATGCTATGTGAAAGCCTACTGAAAGATGAATTTTTTTAATTTGAAAACAAGTAACATTTTACTGGGATTACTTTTCCACGTTAACCAAACAAGCCTTTGGTCCCTCCGAAGAATGTCAAACAATTTCAATGATCTAAGATTGTGGATAAGCCATAAGCATAGGCAATGACATGGAGGCGCAACTGTCCATTTAGTATTCTTAAGATGCGTGCTAAGCAACCGCTTTGCCGAAAACATTGATCAAGTGTAAGGGTTTTTCTAAGGTACTCTCAGTTAACACCATCACAGCTGTCAAAATCTCAGCAGACGGTCAAGAATCGCGGATTATGTTAGTGGGTCCCCAACGATCATAATCCAATGGTTGACAAGTCAAAATTTCAACATAGAAGGAAGAGGATGCAGTCCTTTTAAAGGAGGGGTTTTTTTTGTTTGTTTGTTTTGGAAAAGATTGGACCAAACAAGCCTTTATCAAACATTGAGATAGAGAACCACAAAACGACACGTTGAGCCGACGTTTAAGAGACCCAAAGACCCAGAAACTCTAATCTGCCAGTCCCTTGAGAAAAAAAAAGAAGAACGGTTTTTTATTTAAAGAAAGGGGGGAAAAGTTTGTGGATTTCGAGGCCTAATCATCGGGCACTTTCTTCGGTACAATTCTCATTCGCTTTCTCTCTTCTCTTCTCCTTGTATATGGGTACTTATTCAATTGACCAAAACCCTAGTTGTTTGATTGATTCGTTTTTGTTTTGAGCTGTAAGAAGAAAAATCATTGCTTTTATCTTGACTGTATGTTGATGCTGTTTGTTCTTATGGCTGTACTTGATACTTGTATGAAATGTTTGTTTCTGGGTACTTCTTGCTGTAAAAATTAGGTTATGTTCTTTTATATGATTCTTATTCACTTGTTTTATTTGTTAGTTTTTGGGTGTTTTCCAGGCTGGGTGATTTTGGCTTTGATTCATTTTTGAATTTATACCCATTTTTTTCATGGTCATATGGTCTAGGTGGTTGATAGGAAATTGGGGAAGTGGAAACTAAATTCTGGGTATTTTTTTTATTATATGGATGCTATGGAAAATATTCTAAAACTAAGCTAGACCAAAGTCCAAAGGTACGAGAGTCAGCTAATGATGATTTTGTATATTATTTGTTCAGGCTAAAAGCTTCCTTATATTTTCTTTTGCAAGCAGATAGACTTCAGACAATAGTAACTTTGTTAAAAGAGTTTGATGCTTGGTAATTTATATTTTCTAGAATTAAGTGAATGAATTCCCAAAATAATAATAATAATAATGTGATTTTGGATATTCAGTTTGAGTTTAAGCTGTTAGTTAGAGCTTTCATGCAATTTTGGAATTGCAAATTTGTTTAGCATGTTCATGCCATTAGTTAGAGATTGGTTGTTTAAGCAACAACATACTATCTGCTTGCATTTTATGATGAGGTAGTGATGATGAGGTATACGTACGCGGACACAAAAACACACAACTACAACATGCCCATAGTTAGTTTTATGCTATAATAAATAAATATAGCATATAGCCTTGCGCCGAAAAAAGAATTGGTAAAGAATGTGTATGTGAATGAGCTATCACATATTCGATGGCTTCAAGTCTTTGGTGTGTACTTTTTCTTGTTTGAAAACAGATACTAGTAGCTTCTCATAATGTTGGCTTCGATATGTGCTTTCACATTTGACCTTAAGCTTATGTGAAAATGTAATTATCATGACTTTTTCAGGTGTATTGTGGGTAAAGGATGAGTACGTTGGATGCAACTAGAGCAGAACTTGCTCTTATAGTTTTGTATTTGAATAAGGCTGAAGCAAGGGATAAGATATGCAGGGCTATACAATATGGCTCGAAATTCTTAAGTAATGGGCAGCCTGGCACGGCCCAAAATGTTGACAAATCAACCAGCTTGGCTCGAAAAGTTTTCCGTCTTTTTAAGGTTATCTCACTATGTCAAATACTAAAAATTTATGTTGAACAAGGATGGACAACCCTTGAAACAAATATTTGGTACTACAAAGGCATCTGATGAAAAAAATTAAAATCTCCTTTTATTTTTATTAATTATTATATTCATGTTTAACTGTGCATTTGCAGTTTGTCAATGATTTGCACGCTCTTATTAGCCCGGTTCCTCAAGGAACTCCCCTTCCACTTGTTCTGCTGGGAAAGGTGTGATAAACTTTCAATTTTCTGTGAAATTTCTTTACCCTCTCTATTTAGTTAATTTAATGCCCCATTCATGGGCTAATTTAATGCTTGTCTCAGTCAAAAAATGCGCTGTTGTCAACTTTCTTATTTCTCGATCAAATTGTCTGGCTTGGCAGAACAGGCATCTATAAGGTATGCAATACACTTTATTTTGGTATTCTATTGAATTTGTTTGATTTGGTTTACAAATGTTAACCGGAAGACGGCCGTTTACAGAACAAAGAACGAGCTGAGTTGATTGGACGAATATCCCTTTTCTGTTGGATTGGTTCATCAATCTGTTCCACCTTGGTTGAGGTTTGTTGCTCTTCATTAATTTGAGAACGAGTCTCTACGTAAAACTTTTTACTTAATATGTTCCATTAGCTATATCCACTTTTTTCAACATATATATGATCTTTTTATCAGCTTGGGGAGCTTGGAAGGCTCTCTGCATCAATGAAAAAGTTGGAAAAGAATCTTAAGAATAGTGATAAGTACAAGGTATGCTCAGTATGTGTTTTTTTCTTAACTGTCCCTGTAATCATTCTTCTCCCTTCTAGGATTCTTATTCCTGTATTTTCCAACTTTTGTGTGCTTCTATAAACGCAGAATGAGGAGTATCGTTCGAAGCTCCAAAAATCAAATGAGAGGACTCTGGCCCTTGTTAAAGCTGGAATGGATATAGTGGTAGCCGTTGGGCTTCTTCAATTGGCACCTAAGAAAGTCACTCCTCGTGTAACAGGAGCTTTTGGATTTGTTTCTTCTCTCATCTCCTGTTATCAGGTATTCGATTCCATCCTTCTAGTCTTAGATTGGACATCTTTTTTTTTTTTCTCACCGGTTGGTTGGATGCTAGAAGTGAGAAGTGAATTTACATATCGGAAATTACTAGTTTTGTTGAATAAGAGTTAAGGTTAATGAAAAAGTAGAGAAATTATGCAAGCTAGCGTGTAAATTTATGAAGGATAACTTACAGGTATAGTTAATCATATAATGAATTTTACCCTTTGGGAATTAGCGCAAGTTATGAAATATGACATCTTTAGATCCAAAATTCTTTATCGAAATGACTTTAAATTTAAATAACGATAAATCACAGAAACTTTTGTTGGTGTTAATGATTGTCGACTGATGCATAGGAAAAACTTTATTACATCTGTTGCTTCCGTATCAAGAATAGGACATCTATGAAAATTTGGTTCGATTTACCGACTTCAGAGGCTGACAAGATTCTGCTGCTCTGTTTGCAGTTACTTCCATCACCACCCAAGTCTAAGACACAATGAAGTTGGAAGGCTGTTTTGCTCAATAAGCTATCATTTAAATAATTTCATTGAACTTGTGCTTTTAAGTTCGTGTTGTTGTAAGCTTTGAAGAATTTGTCAGCCTGGGGTGAACAGATCCTCTTCCTAATTAGCACCACTGTTGTTGCATTTCTTTTAAGGCACTCAACAAAATAATTCCAATATACATATATATATATATATATTGCTTTTATTTATGCATATTGATGAATTTAGGTTTTTTATATTATAGCCTACTCTGTTTGTGTGACCAATTTGATCAGTTGGGTTAACAGTTACCTAATTGAGTGAAAACCCACTGCAGTAACTGTAGGGCAAAAATTTTCCAATGGCCGAGTACCGTTATAACAATTGAAACGTACGTCCAGCCTAGGACCAACCGTCTATCATGAGGCATATATTATAATATCCAAGGCCTTTCTCATCCCATTGCTCTGCGTGATCTTGCAAAAATTATGAAACGTTTAGTTTTAAGGCCGGCAAGGCCACGGCCTTGATATTGACTTGCTGAGAGTTTATTTTGGTTATACGTGAGTGTGCATTAATTCCAAAAGATTATTCTAATTATCGTTCAGACGTTGATAATCCTTATAAATATCGATAACACTAGCATATTACATCAGAATATATCTAAATCGTGAACAGACTCCTAGCGTTTCAGGAAATTTTAGATTCCACATGAGCTGCTAGTCCGTTCAATGAGAAGAGAAAAACAGCAGAAGCTTTATTCTATGTCAATGTCTTCCTCTTCCTCATCATCATCTGATTCTTCATCCTCTATATCCCATCTGTATCCATATTCAACGACGTCGACTACATTTCCCCGCAGTAAATTCACAATCTGCTCCAAGTCTCTCACACGCATCTGCAAAGTAGATGCAGTGCTGGTTTTTTTGGGGAAAGTTGGTTGTGTATAACTCTGAACCTCCAGCACCAAATTTTCAGAGGGTTCGAGTATATGAATGCCAAAAGCGGGAGACAACGGGCGCCCCAAGACTTGAACATAAGACACACTGCAATGTGCCGAATGAAAGATTGCATCAAAACAAGGATATAGCAAAATTTCCTAAAAGCCCCAAAGAAAGCTAGAGACGAACATTAAAGTTGAAATTTGTGGTTCCCCAAGATTAAATCTTATCAAATTCAGTATGATAGCAAAAGCACTCGTAAAATCCATACTCATAACCCTGCTGCTATATATTAGGATCAAAACCACGCGGACAAAGGGGCATTTGATATTACCATATATAGAATAAGCCATCCATTTCCTGTTTCTGGACTCTACCCAACAGCTCAATTTGTAATATTCCACCAATGCAAAGAATAGGTTCTGGAAGCTTGAAATTCTGCAAACTATTTTCCTGCTTATGTAAAAAATCCAACGTTATCGGTGCTCCTATAGGAGTTATTACAAAACTATACGAACAAAGATAGAATTAACTTCATGAAAATGCTTTCTGAAACATTGAAACAACTGAAAACTGAAATGATACTGTTAGTATAGGCAAAGAACACTCGCAGGATAATCAAATCAGATATTCTTGTAGAAACAAATAGAGAAACCCAGCCAAAAAGATATAAGCCAAATGAACCCAGCTACTATAACCCACCTGAGCCATCGGAAACTCTTGCGAGGTGTAAGTCCATACAAACTTGTCGTTACCACAATCCTGGCATGATTCTTTCAAAAGATTGTCCATGGAGGAGT
The DNA here is from genome assembly GCA_038382065.1 of Adansonia grandidieri. Lineage (NCBI taxonomy): Eukaryota > Viridiplantae > Streptophyta > Magnoliopsida > Malvales > Malvaceae > Adansonia > Adansonia grandidieri. Next base: position 7,014,993 of record JBBYHK010000004.1, read on the forward strand.
TGATATGACCCATGCGAAATCTCACAGATTTTGCTGAATATATGGGGTAACCAACCTGGAAGTAAGCTGGATCGAAAACATATCTAATAAGAAAAGTTTCAAGCTAATATAAAATCAGATGGATGAAAGATGGAAAACCAAGTTACCAGAAAACAGAAGCAATTACCTTGGAAAGGTCTTATATTGATTTCAGTAATAACACATAAATCAGCAAGCAGTTTATATGTCAATGTTTCAGGCACAGCAGGGTTACTTTGTCCTTTACTAGACCAGTATGAAGCTCTCCCTGCCACCCTATTTCTTGGTTCCAAAGTATTATCTATGCTTTCCTCTGGATAATTATCAGTGCTAGAAGCAATGATTGCTTCTGAGATGCACTCGTTGATAGCAAATGACAAACAACCTTGAGCTAAAAAGGCATAAACTCTATGCTCCCTTTTCAAATCTTCCCATTCCATATAATTGCTAGACCCAACTTCAGTATGCATTTTTGCAGTGCCACCTAGCTCCTTGACATGTTCAACTCTCGATAATTGAGGAAACATTCTCAGGCACAGATGCTTACATAGACCATTTGTAATCACTGCAAACCATTGAAAACTAAAAAAAGTCAGCAATAACTGCAAACTGTCATGCTTAACAGCCCAGATCAGTGATGCAAGACTGATATCATTTTGAACACATATAGTACGACACTACTGCAAAGAACAACAAACATCATGAGTGTCTCCTCTATTTCCAACTTTAAATGTTGCTGACATGGATTACTCTCTTTGTTTATAGAAGTTAGCATATCCTGAAGCAAGTTCTCAGAATCAGTCCTCAAGTTGCACTTCAGTTAACAAAACCTGAATATAAAAGAGTGTTGCATACCAAATCCACACCAGAAGAATACAAGACTAGATCGCACATAAAACACTTTATTAAGATCAATAGTGGTCAAAAGAGTGATGCAATAACGAGGAAAAACGAATACTTAGCAAAAACATTCAACTAGTTGAACTTTTTGGCATGAAAAGAAAAATTGCATCAAATGAAATATCTGAAAAAGAAGTGCGCATTTCAATTGAATGGTACACATGTCTGCATTGAATTGAATACAAATGATAAGGGGGGAAAACTGAAACCAAATTAGATTCTACACATAGAGCTATTTCCCAAAGTTCCCAAAACTAAAGAAATAAGCAAAAGAGAGGACTATAACCTATCAATCTTATCGAAAACCATTTTACTTCAAAAGCAAAAATATCTTTCATAGAAAAATATGAAACAAGAAAGAAGGCATGGAAAACAAAGCACCAAATGAAAAAACTAAACTGAAATCACAGCATCCAGACTGCAATGAGAATATTATCAACTTATTAATTCCATATGACGCTATGCTCCATTAAAGCTTTCCCAACATGACAAAGAAAGTTGAATCCAGTCTGCATCCCATGACCTTTTATCGCAATTTAACAACTACAAAGAAATTTTAATATTAAAAGAGAATATAAAATTCTAGCTCACCAAAATATTGCCAGGAGCGTGAGACAGCACTGAAGCGAACAAGATCAGATGGATCCTCTAAATACGTAAGAATCCTTATTGACAAGTCATGATGCAGGAAATTCACGAAATCCACACCATTTTTCATTTTTTTTCTCCTTTTAAATCGCGGCCAAAGCATCAAGCAGCTATGCAGCCCTGAGCTCCAAATCCTGCTTTAGCACTGCAAAAAACACAATGTTAGCTCACATATGAAGTAAAACAAAATCTTCAGGCTCAAATTCATGGTATTTTTACCACTATCTTTTCAATTAATTGAACTCTGCTATAAAAAAGAAAATAGCAAAGACAAAATCTTTATGTGATTCAAACAAGACAAAATATTTGAAGAACAAAAACACATCAAAGCAAACAATTGGTTAGACATACAAGTAAAATCATGCTTTTTATTCATGCAAGTCGAATTTTCAGGTTATAGTCCTAAAATATGTTTCCAAATTGTATCCAAAAACACATTCGACCCTTTACTTTCTCTTTCAGAAAGTGAAAGTGACAAATAAAAAACAGTGCTTAAATCACGCAACCAAAATATAAACAGTTTCAAATGTTTCATCGTGGCAAAGGGAAACCCCAATCAAAAAAATCAATGCAAAATGCAACGAAGAAAAAAAAAAAGCTCTAAATTTAATTAGGAGAGAATTTTTTGAGAAAGTGAGCTAATTGAAGTATATACAAGATAAACCCAACTATGACAACGTTATCAAACTTTAATCTGACAAAGCTAAGGAAGTAATTCCCGTAAAGCAAACAGATCTTTATAATGGTTCGATCACATTTTCCTTTGCCAACATGAAATTACAATCAGTAATTTACAATTCACCGATAAACAAAACCTATCTATAACAGCCAATTCTAATCAGAATTATAATTAGTACCAATAATCCAATCGAGTTTTATCGCAATTTCGAGAAATAAATTCACAAAAAAAAGCACATGGAAATTGCAAACTCCAAAGTTTTTAAAATAAGAATGCATCAGAATCCGGACAATTTTCCATGAATCCAGAAAATAAAACAACGAATTAGAGGGAAAAGGAAAGGGAGAAGTTTTTGAAGGGGGAAAAAATGTGAAAAGCAACGAAAAGAGTAAGGATCCTCACTTTTTTTGAGAGGGGAGAATTATTTAAAAGGAAAAGCATGAAATCGAAAATATATCAAACGAAGAAAACCCTAGAGACGTAAAGTGAGGGAAAAAGGGAGAGAAATCGTTGCTGTTGTTGTTGGAGAAAATTGGGACAGCGCGACGGTGTATAAATGGAGGGTAAGGTTAAAAACTCGAACAGAAGGTCAAACCGTTCAGACCCATAGTTCCCGGTTAAACCGGCCGGTTTAATTTTTTTCAACTCCCCTCTTCCTCTCTCTTTCTGTACTCTCAAGATCCCTCTGTTTTCTAATTACCTCTCCTTTTTCTCATGAAAATCCAGTCCCTCTCTTCTATATGCTAAATCCTAATGACCCATAAGACATCAAAATTCAAAACAAAGAGAATCCACAAATATCCAAATAGCTGATCTTTGTTTTCGCACTTTAAAGACCTCTCTAGCCATGGCTTCACCCAAAGGTCGTCTTATTAATGGTGAATCATTGTTCAGCTCCAGTTCCTGATCACTGGTATATTCTTTCCATTTTACCACTGATGCGTTCCTTGATGGCGATGACTTCCCTCTTGCCTACAGCATTTCTTCTGCTTAGTTTGCTGACATTGGCGGAGAATAGACGACGTGGCAGCTGTATACGGGAAGCTTCTAGTCGACTCTCTTGATAATCTTCGCTCAACGATACTCTAACAAATGAAAGAACCATAAATTTAAAACCGATCAATTTTCCTTTTTTCCTTTTTTTTTTTACTAGTTTAAGGCAAGATTTAGGTCCAACAACATATGAATATATAAGCAATATTTATATATATATATATATATGTAAAGTCTCCTGCAAAGAGGATCAGTTCTTCATTTGCAGCGATAAGTGCGTGGTTCTTTGGTTGGGTCTAGTGGCGGAGAAACCGAAGCTTTTTTATTTTTATTTTTTATGTTTGATATGAACAGTGAGTTTTTTACTTCCTCAATCCAGGTTTTTTCGATTTTTTAACCGGTTTTTGACCGATCTAATCAGTTTTTAATCTGTTCATTTGTTATTCGGTTTTAGTACAGTCGTTGGATCGGATATATCATTGGTTCGACCGACCGGCTCGGTCTGATAAAGTGCACTGCCTATTCAGGCCGAGATTTAGGCAAAATTTTTTTAGGCTCGACCCAGCATGCTAATGTAATCCATACTATATATAATAAGA